>OZ004589.1:5107166-5584969 GCA_963924555.1 Crambe crambe
AAAATAAATTAAAGATAATGCAGGCCAACTTCAGTGTATAACCTATACACTTATGATATGAAAAGTAAGGAAAATAAACTAACAAAAAATAACAACAACTCAGATAAAAACAAACAAAGATTAGCTAGCTAAATAAGAAATTAAAAACAAGGAATTTGCACAGGGCTTTGATCTACGTGTTCATTATGAAACTTTGGTTCTCTGATCCTTTTGCAGGTCATGGTATTTGAATTGATACTGACCTGTGTTTAGGCAAAGTAGTTCTCTCTGTGCGTCGAGAATTATCAAAGCTTATGAAAATCATGGACATGTAACTGACATACAGATAAACTATTTGATGAATTTTGCAGTGAATCCCTCTATTATCATCACAAGGTGACAGCGTGGTGACAGACATAGACACAAGGCAATAGCCAACAGTTAGTTTTAGCAGTCTAATGCTAGACGTTACTGATAATTAATGTACCAAATCTATAGCTAAGCCTCTCCACTCCTGTACATTCATGCCAAAGGTATGATGAATTAGAACAGTGTAAATTACAAAAGCATACATAGCTAATTTATTGTGTGCTGGAAAAAAGACAGTAAGTACATACAATAAAAATCTTTTTAAGATTTTACCCTCTCAGTCTCCTATAAAAGCAATGATCACAGTTTAGTAGCGTTATGAACAAACAACGAGATATATGCTTACAATGCTCCCTCAGTTTCTTCACCTCTATCATGCTTCTTACGTTGAAAAAAGCCAACCTAATGACAAAATATCCATAACTGACCCAGTACCAAATACATTTTAAAAACTCACTGCATATAAAAAAATAACTAATATCACTAGAATCAGAGCACCCCCAATAACAGACCAGACGATAACATGGATTAGTAATGGATCCTCCACCATTCCAACTCCAGAAGGAACCAATAATACAGATACCTGAATAGGAAATAATGAAGTGGAGGGAAAAATACCATTAGCTATACGTATATAATTCACGATGACAACATGATTGTATTACATGTACATATTAAATTTTATCATTTGAAAGGAATAATAATTAGTTACTTGCTCATAACTCATGACTAGGGGGCTATGAAATTCGATGCAGAGATAGACCAACCATTTTACAGAAGGTTTTATTGTTGAAAACGAGTTTCTACCTACATAAGACATATAATGTATGCAATCACGCACCATGTCAAAGTTGTCATGTTCATCATCATTTATCCTTTGAAACTCATCAACAACAAAAATAGTTGTAGTAGCAGTGAGAGAAAATGTCATAGAGTTACCCTAAATGTTAAAGGTATGATCATAATTGTAAGCTTGGTGGAAAAATTAAATAATACTTTCTTATCAAATTTCAATTACCCAAAATCTATGTCTGCACTTACTGTATCATAGGGATGGCAAGGTCAAAGGTCATAAGACTATATAATCTAAAAACTCTCTCTAACAGATGGTCGAAACAGAGTTCTACTTTGCAAGTCAGTGCTATCGATAGCATGCGGAACACTAGTCTTATGAATGCGGCATGGATGAAGCTGCTGACCACTCAGTTACCGTTCAATGAGTTGATGTCCACATGCCTCACAAAAGGCAGCATACTGTACAGCGGATTTTTTTCGGAGATAAAATATTTCATTAATCATAATACAGATGAAGAATTACAGTAGTCTTTTATTCGGTATGGTATGGTTATTTTAGCGCACATGCTACAATATCTACGGACTTTGCTTCATAGCTGCTGAATCTCCATTTTCATTTGGCTTGCATACTATTTTTTGGCCTTCATTTCTTCAGGTATAGCCCTCTTTGCGATCATGGCGACTTCTTAATTGATGGAATCTAGCTAGCTAAGTAGCTAGCTGAGAAGAAAGTGGACCAGAAGGTTAGATAGTGCCGTAATTGAACGTACAAACGTCTAAACGGTGGCTTTATTTGGAAAAAAATTTGATAGAAAATTTTTCGATAGATAGACTGATTACCGAAATTACCGAATTTTTATCCCCACCGAAATTATCCCACTGTACGGTAGGGTAAAAACACATTAAAAATGGAATTAATCAGAAGATCCAGATAGCTAGTGAAAATAATATATTTACTCATAATTTCCTATCCACATACATAGCTACTATCCCCAAGACCTGACAACTTGGATGACATCTGCCTTCATGATTTTGTTGCCAATTAGCTACAGTAGGCATGAGGGGGACAGAATATACAGCAACTAGTGGATATGCCATAAATTCCTCTAGTCAAGGAGTGCCTACTCAAAAGAAGACAGGTCCCTTTACAACTAAGACAAGTGTCTTCATGTAAGGGTATAAAATATACTCAAGCTCAGCTATAGCTAGCAGCAAAGAAGCCACGAGTGGAATTGATATTAAAGCAAAAAGTGACATAGTGAATGAAGTGAAGAAGATGGGGTTCCAGCCGGGTAATTCGAGGACTTTACCATAATGTTAACCAAGTAAACTGGTTAAAGTTTATAATGTGACCAGCAAAACTACAAAAAGAACTGCTCAGAAGGTGAAAAGCCAGATGCTCAGTTCTTCAGGTGAAACCAAACGTAAACTTTCCATAAAGTATAGTGTCATTGAAGAAAAGGTTGTAGCATCTGTCAATCTACTTTGGAATAGGACCAAGCCTCTGCCAGTTACAGTTAGAATTGTCAAAGAACATGCTGAGCAGGTTGCACAGATGCTGGGGAAAAAAAGATTTTTGGTGGGAAAAGAAGGCAAAAGTGTAAGGTTACGTACATGGAGAGGCTGATGATGAAGTTAATCAAGGAGAGAATTCTTGCAATACAAAAGATATAATCCAGAACATATATACATATATAATTAGGATGAAACAGGTCTGTAGCTATAGATTGATTCCCAATGCAACTTACAACACACTCCAAATGAAGCTAGAAAACGTACATGTGGAACAATGTCAATGACCCACTATTGCAGAATCCACAGGTTGAATGGATACTCCTTCCACCCAACTGTACATCTGTTCATCAGCCAATGGATCAGGGTATCATTGCTGCTTTAAAGTGCAGGTACAAAAGCCAGCTATTACAGGTTATGGTAAAGAATCTCAAAGGATATGATGAGCTACAGTACATCAGCTTGGAGCATCCATTGCAGCAGGAGTGAGAGCATGCACTGAGAGGATTGCAGCATGCCTACCCAGTGAATCTTCTGGATGTACATATGAAGCATGGAAAGGCTTATCACAAGGAACAATGGTCAATCTAATATTTTGCCTCAAGTTCATGTGTATAGTCTTCAGCAGTTCATTTTGATTTATAAAAAACAGTGAGGCATCAGTGATTGACAAACTAAGCCATTTGTTGAAAAAATTAATGTTGATCTTCAAGCAGTCAGTGAACATTCAGTGGAAACTGAACATGACAACCACTTTCTTGGAGCACTCCATTAATTTTGCTTGCTAAAATGATGATATTAATTATTTTAGCAATAGTTTACAATGATCCTGCAAAGTTGAAATGGTGCTTCACAAGGAAATTTGCTCATCTTCTCTTGATGAAAGCAATGCAGAAGAGGCTGCTCAGGAATCTGCTATTGATTGTACTATATTGAGTTTGAACCTCTTTCTAGTGAAGATGACAATGAAATGCCTCCTACCAGCTCTCGAAAAGATCTTCTCAATCAAGTGGACTTGGATGAGGCTTTGCAAATGGCTAAGAAAATGCATGAAGTGATGGCCCAGCTGGGTGAAGAAGAGTCTTCATGACTCACTAACAGTATAGCTACAGAAAATACCTTGATTTAAAAGCAAAATGAATTCAAGGCAAACTGTTGTAAGTGTTGCATTGGATTATTTTAATCCCATAACTGATATGGTCTCAGATGAAACAGTAAAAGACATGTAACTTTCATGATAAACAATTGTACACTCTTATAACCATAAACCTTTTAATAGTCCATGACCTGTAATAGTCCACCTTATTACGCCTTGCCCACTGGTGGACTATTAGAAAGAAATAACTGTATTATAATCATTCGTGTAGTGCTATTTAGAGCAAGCATGAGGTATTCCTTCTCCACGACAAACCAATGTGTATGTGCACAATTATGTCGGGAAAATTCAATAATAATTAAGAGCACATGCAATGCAGCAAGATGCATATGCCAGGCTGCTGGCATGCCCACTTAGAGCACAGCTCAAAGAAAAAGGATGGCAACAAGTAAGTGCAAATAATTAAAAAGTTATATATATGTGGGGATGGCTCTGAATCAAGGCCATTAGCTTGCTACGTACTAGACAGTGGATGTAAATGTAGGGATTATTTCAATATGAGGCTGCAGTTCATACTAGATTTTAGAGCCATCCCTACATGAAGAAATTTTTGCGATTAGTTGTCTGTAATGACTTACCGATTCACCAAAGAATCTTTCATCGATGTAGGAGTCAATAATTATTCTAGCACCTTCAGTTGTGAGATTCTGAATATCACACGTAAAGTTCATACAAGGTTGTTGAGCACAATCCTAAGAGAAGGGAATGACAAGGATTAGTCAGTCTCTAAACTGGTAATTAGGCCTCACCAACATAATATTTGAAGGAGGAGCTGATGAAGTCTGTCTTTTAATACGTAACGATTGAGAGTAAAAACTTGTGTGATAGTGAGACAACTGGAGTATTCTAGAACGCTTTTGTCTTCCACTCTAAATGAAAAGCGTCATGTTGGTGATTGGTAATCAATACTAGTATAATGCACTCCTACCATTCTTGATGGACCAAATTTTTCAGGATCAAGACCAACTATAGAACAATTGCCTCTCTGTGGAAATAGCAGTGTCACATCAATGCTTTAACCCAGTGTATTTCTCTGCCATAATGATGCTGGTTGATAATTATTGCACAAACGTTTGAATTAATAGAGCACATGCCCTCCATTAAAACTTGGTTCTGTAATCTACAAATTTTTCAGAACTTCTAAACTAGGGAAATTGGAACACAATTAGCCAAGGCTTATGTATGTGTATTGTTGGCTAATTCTCTTGCCTCACCCCATTCTCAATACTAATCTGCTGGGGATACAGGAAGAATCTGGAACCTGTGACATTAATCAATCGATCAGGAAATTGAATCAGGACTCTAGCATTGAGAATTGTAGATGGGCCATCATTCCCTATTCTGATGGTGAGAGACACTAATCTCCCTAAATCTTCAGATGTTCTTACAGTGCTAGGAACCTGTACAATAGGAAAATAGAATAAAGCCTAAGTTATTCTAGTAAACAAGTCTATAAGATCAAATTCCAAGTTCATATAATACTATAATTATGTAGATTCAGATGTTGATTTTGAATATGACTCTTTGAAATTGTAGACATGTATATCTACACTCAAAAAAGCCCATAATTATTGAGCATGCTCCATTGCAATTGATTTCTGCACATGTCACTTATTTGCATTTGCAAACTAAAGAGACAAAAATGAATACAAGATCCTCAACTTCAATTACAAAATTGAATACAAAAATGAATACAAGATTCTTAACTTCAAGCAGCAAAGATTGATATACAAAAGATAATACTAAAGGAAAGATTTTAAGACACATCAGATCTGGTGTTCATTACTTGCTTGCTGTAAATATAGCACATTGCCCTAGCACTTACCATTCCTGAGTAAGTCAACTTAGTGCAGGAGAATCCTCTGAAATAAAACATAAAATTATGAAAACTGTTTGAGACACACACACACCCAAGAGCACTTACATATTCACATTAATATTTGACTCTGAGCTAACGAAAAAACTGATAGCTTGATGGTTGTTGCTAAGATTAATGTCTGTGTTATTGCCATCCATATCAACTGCCATTTCTATAGTCACTGTGAAGTTATTCTCATTGCCTTTTAAGGAAGATGTGTTAACGAAAAGAGTAAAAATGGCCATTTTATTCTGAAGGAGATTTTGTGTGATACAATAATTACATAAGATTTAAAAATTACTGACCTCGTTAACTCGAAGACTTCGTTGGAGAACGCATGTAAAAATTTCACTTTGTATACTGGAGCAATTAAATGCAGTATTCGGCTCCTGTAGAGAAACCCTATCAATACTAGCACATGCCTGAATAATGTTAACTTACAAATGATGTCAAAGTGAATGCAGAAGATAATCCACTAAACTGTAATGTAAGGCCACGGGCATCTTCAGGTCCTTCATTAGAATACGTCAAATTGAATTGGATGGTGGCATCTCTACCACTCACCAATCTGTATGATACGTAATGATCTCATTAGGTGGTTGCTAGGCCATTATTGCAGTATGGCATATCCAGGTAGTCCACGTTAAGAAAGCAATCTGCATCAGCTATTATTGCCTCCCCTAATCCACTCCCAGGCTATATTATTTAACTCACAGTATACTGCTGGGATTGATATAAGTTAGGACAACATCACTTGTACATCCATCAGTACCACATGGACCAATAACAGGCACCTAATTTTAGCATAATTATATTCCAAATGTGTCCTTGTACAGTTCAGGTACTAGTTCCCAGGACTTACAATAAAGGTGGTACTTCCTAGCAATCTTAAGCGAGGAAATAGTGAAAGGATGTTTTGATGACCAGTAACAGGGTTACGGTTCCTGCTAGTGTCATTAAAATTCAACATTAACTGGTAGGGATCTGGTATATCCGAATTCCCCTGCAAAATGAACAAACAAAAATAACAACAGAAACTGATCACTATAGCTTTCAGTTACTAAACTTTGTTGTCAATACTACAGTGTAGCTACCTCTGATAAAATACACTGAATTATATTATTTTCATGCCTCAATGCCCATTTCTGGATTGTTCGCTATCACAGGCACTCTAGCTCTGCTGCTAAATGAGTATCCATAATAGTGCTGCTGATGCCATGCAGCACAAATCACATCAAGGTTCTGGATAAACAGATATCCAATTCCACTGTAATTATACTAACTAATGTACGTAGAGATGAGTAGCTATACTAGAAGACTAGAAGTTTTTTGCTTTTTTTTGTACGTAGAACAGGGTACAGGTTCTATGTCTACGATCTAGGAGCCTGATTCCTAAAATTCTTACTATAGTGTAAACTTGAAAAATTATAATTGCAGTTTCAACTCTTTCTGAGAATTCAAGCAATTGTTCTTCTACATCATCACCCCGATCATTTTGTGAGAAGAAGAGTCTTCTTTCCCTTCCACTAATAACACTCTCAACCAGAGTGACTGACACATCTGCAGGTCATTAAGTGATGATAAAACTATAGTTAGGAAAGTAGATCAATTGGGGGGTGGGGGGTGGCACTCAGAGTGTAAATAGCATAGCAGTTATAAACCCACACTATGTGTGGTGGGGTTCATCTACTACCTCATGAAATTGATCCTATGAACTCAATAAAATTAATGATTAGGTATTGTGTGAAAGGATATGGTATATTACTTACTTAAAGGGCCTCTGATACTTGTACTCGCATAAGTTGCTCTCACAGTTACATTGAAACTGCAGTATTAAATATATTGATGGCATGCAGCTCTATATTTAGTAATATTAAGAAGCTAATTATGGACACCCTTTCCCTAGATATGGTGTCAACTGCAAAAAGTCTATTAATCTGGACCAGGTGTCCCAGTTATTCTAACACGCATAATTATTAATATAGAGCTGCTAGCCATCCTACTTTCCATTATCCTTCAACTGAACAGGCAGTGCTTCATCAACAGAAAAAGTTATGTTCACAACAGGGAGTGTCCTACAATATATTATAGAATGTTCATGCTATTGCTGTATCTATGCATGAGTACATGCACTCTGGTAAATGAGACATATTAATATACCTCAATACAACAACAGCTTGATCCATATATCCACCAACAACCAGATCTATGTAGATATTTAACACACACATAAGTGAGTCTTAACATTACAAAGCAAAGCAATACTAATATGATATACACTTAGCACTAAAAAAAAATAAAGCATCTATCTAGATATTATGATAAAACAGCTTAAAATTGCACATCCTGTTATAATGATGGTTTGTTACATTACCTGTCAACCATCACTATTTGGAGTGACAGTTGTAGTGTTTTTGGTACTAGAACAGGACCATTGCCACTCTGTCACTCTATAGGCCTAGCTAGTAGAGGTCATAACAAGTTAGTCTTTTAAAAGACTAGGAATGCCTCAGCACTTAAGTGCAACCTTTATTTTAAACGCTTTAGAGTGAATATCACAGTGGTTAGAGACAAGTAATAGATACACTGAGGGATCACCGGCTTGAAGCCTGAGTCCTACAAGGATAATTAATAATGTTTGAAGGAATACTTGCTGTATGGGCATAAATAATGAAAAGTGCAGGGGTTTGTGGGGTCAAATGTTTCTTGTTGCCAAAATATTTCTCTCAGCTTCTTTTTAAATTATGGCTGTGGAGAATGTGCACAGAGCAACATGGTTTATTGTAGTAAGATTAGTATTTACACAGCTAGTATTCTTGCTGTTCAACACTTTCAAACTGCCGTTTTGAATAGTTATTCTCATGCATAACTTGATTGAAGTATGTGTACTGGATTCTCTCATTGTTTGGAAGCCTCAAAGTCTTAGTTCTGAGATCATGGCTCTCTCTTTGGCACAATTGGATAGAAATTTGCTATGCTTAATCTACTTCATCATGGCTCTCTCTTTGGCGATCACTAGTCCGTGCACACTGCAATCTCTGTTTTTGTTCACTGTTGTCTTCTAGTCAGTTCTCTGCATGTCATAGCTAATGGGCTTGATTTGTTGGCGAAGATGGCCAAGAAGCATCAGCACTCTCTTCATGGTGTAGAGTTACTGCATACTGGTAGTGACTGCGAGCCTGAGCCTGTCTGTTTGTCCTTAGTACTGTAGTAGAGCTTGTGTCTAGAGCTATTAAATGCACGTACTCGATGCGCATCATCGTGCATCATTGCGCGTGCGTGTGTAACATACCACCATCGCCCATTATAGTCGCCTCCAGCACTGCGGCACTTCAGTGCCGAGGCAAAAAAGAGCCAAACTATAGCGAAAAAAATTTTTTTCACTCTTTTTTTTTTGAGTGGGTTGACAGGTAGCTATATGCATATACTGTAACCTTTGATAGTTATCCATTAATTTTGGGAGGATTTGAAAATTTTTCTTGCAATTTTATACTAACATATTAGCTATACCTACACCTAGTTCATAAGGAGTTCAACAGTCATATGGCCTCCCCCAGGTGAAATGCACCTATTGGCCATCTACTCTTCTTAAAAGGCAACATGGGTGCACCATACTAATCTTGTTGCAAGACATCCAGTATAGCCATTTTTGTGTTTCAGCTCTTTGCTAATAACTATATGGAATATCTGTCCATTTCTCTCTGTTCTTCTCAGAGATTACAAGTTTAAAGGTCGACACATGACAGTAAAAATATTAGCTACCGATTAATGACCAGAAGTTATTCCTCGCACCATAGCTCCCTCACCGATGGTCGTCAAAGTCTCAAACAACAACCATAGGAAAGATAATTTCATCCTCTATAACGTCATATGAATTACTTTTCTCACAATTGGATAGAAATTTGCTATGCTTAATCTACTACATCATGTGTGAAATCATTTATCGACCACCATTACCTATTTTCGACCACCCGTTGAAAATCATAATATCAATCATCGTCTGTTCCATTCTTTCTTTCAGTTTTGCTCCACTACATGTTAGGGCCCTTAAAATAATAATTTTATGCTATAAAATACATCATCATAACAAAAAATGAATGGAAACGGTGGAATGGAACTGCTGCAGAAGCTCTCCTTTTCGCTGGATTCAGGTGATACTTTTCAGACACAGTCTTCATTGGTCTGTGTTACATATTCTACAGAATCAACTCATAATCTATCCATACAGTCCTCACTAAACCAGCACCAAATTCAACTCTAAGTTGATAGCTTTCGTAGGTTTTAGCGATCTTCCAGAGCCAATGGCGATGGGTAACGTGAGCTAGTAACTTACTTTCATACTGCAGTCGATAAATACTTGCTGTTGAAGTCCTGTTTTCTCTCTAGAGTTTTAAGTTTTCCCCATATATTTTTCAATGCAGCCATTTCTTAGACTCCGTTTACGTTTGTTTACTACCGTAGACTTTCCGTATACTAAGTAGTTGATAATAGGTGCTAAAACGGCTGACAATAGATGCCGGTCGATAATCGGTAGTCTACGCTAATTGGATTTCAAAGAAAACCACTATCTGCCCTCTACAGTAGTGTTTACAACTTTCTTGGAAGTCTGCCTGAAATATATTACGTAACCATGTAATCATACCTTTATGTCCATTTTTGTCTACATCCATGTTACCAGAGAGGGAAAATCCAAAGGTCCTCAAAATAGACAAGGTATTCACTGAAGCAACTATGTCATCTGCATGAATCTAAAATATATGTGATCTCACTTCATGTACACACACAAAAAAATTATGATGATATGACAGCCTACTGCAGCTTGAAATAGGTCCAGTCAACACTATATATCTACAGGGCCAGCTTTTATCTCACTTTTTGTGGTGTTTGTTCCATGAATGCTTCCTTTGTGTTCCTGCCATAGTAAATGTAGACTGCACCGGAATTTTGTGTATCTGAACCTATTTCATATGGAGCAGAAACTGCCAAATCTATGGGCAAAAAATTGTGATTTTATTGTATATCGTATCATGCATGTGGTAGCTATTTAACTTTTTTATAGGAAGTATGAAAGTTCATTTTGACTTTAAATACTAATTTTTCCCTGACGACTACTACACATCACACAGATCAGAAGCAATTCGATGAGAAAGTTGCGACTTCAGCACAATAACTATGTATAAAAGCTTGACTCAATGAACTCTAGGAACTCTGCTAATTACCCATAATCATGCATGACCTTTATTATTACTGTGCACCAGCCTTAAAGTACCTTCATGGCCATCAGCATCAAGATCTCCAGCATTGGCAACTGTAAAACCAAACCTACTACGAGCCATGAATCCATCAAGTGGAACTGGTGAGGGATCTATGACTCCCTATACAACAAAAATTAATATTATTCACTTGTACATTATTATACTATAGCTAGATCTGCTGCAATAGTTTCAATCCTTGGCCTCACAGCCTCTCACATGCACAGCCTTTCACACCATCTCAAAGCCAGCTAACATCATGCATCCAGATTTGAGTTGTCAGTTTTCTTGCAACTATGGAAGAACTGATTATGATTACACAGGGTGGGTCAAAAAAGCACCATGCACCTTTGAGAGAATCAGTACGTATCTGCTTGGCACTGAAATCTGGATGCATCTGCAAGCAGGTGCAAGGCCAAAGATCAAAACTATAGTCCAGACTATTGAAGTACAGCTAGTTTACAGTTTCTATGGCAGCTTACTGCTCTATAAGAGCATACATGTGATTATAATTAATTTTGGTACATACAGCGGAACTTCTCTTTGAGAAGTATAGTTCAAGGTACAGAATAAGTAAATTGGCTATGTTCTAGGCTCTAGCAGATAACCTTTCTAACACTAGCTGACTCTAAAGAACAAAAATTTAAAGCACCCAATGTACCCAGTGGTGATCACAATGGCGCTACCCTTTAGGTCCCGAGTACGTGATAGTAAAGGAAGCTGATGTAGCTCATTCAGAACTGGTTAAGTAATCCTCATGCATGTGATTACTTGAAATTTCGATGGACCATAGAAACCTATTCTCCCTAGCCTGCTTATTTCATACCTGGTTGTTGAAGAATACGTAGAGCCTACCACATTCCACCATAGAAGTTGCACCATAGGATAGATGGGAACTATGAAAAGGAGCCCCAACTAGTAACTCATCATATCTAGGGATATTAGTGTATATCTTTAAAATAGCTAGCAAAATACTCCAGATACTTAAGAGTAATAGCTATTGCTTATAATAAAAATCCAGGTATGTTATTATGTCCAAACACATAGCTTACCCATCACCTGTGAGGTCACTAACTGCAACAGAATAGCCAAAATACTCTCCCATCTATTAATAAAAAGTTTTATCTATCCATAAATTGTAAAATCTACTAAAGTACATATAAAATGAATTAAGAACAAGCTTAGTATTGTAGGCCTACAATGTGCTATTTATGGGACTGGTATTATCATTAATTCCCTGCAGTGACGCGTTTCCATGCAAGTGTCATCCCTTCACTATAATTATTATGCATGGATATTATGTACAAGTGGGTGCTGTGCTTTATTAATTAATGATTTATGGATATTTTGATAACCAGTAATAAAAGAACTGCATTGCCTATACAAACGATTTTTGCCTCAGTGCTTTTTATGTTAATATTGTCATAGGTGTCTCATTAATCTTAAACCAGCATCATCACCAACTTTATTAACAACATCAAGAATCTACAGTAGTGTTCAGTATTGCCAAGACTGTCCAATGGGATTGTGGGATGTCCATTAGTCCCATGAGATCCCATGGGATATATCTACCAGTCCCAAGTCATATCCCATCGCATGTCCATCTGAACTATAGTGCCGAGATGAAGCTTATACTCCTTGCCAATGGCACATTACCCACATTAAGCAGCAATCTTACAGGTTTTATCAACCTCTCCAGGAGATTCAATGCTATTGGTCACCATAGTCTGGCTATGAAAGTAACCCAAGAATATTATTGTGAGGTCATCCATGATAGCACATTCATGGGTAATCAACTATAGTGCAAGTGAAACAAGGATTAACGTTACAGTGATGTAGTTCGTTGAATTTGGCCTATTATAATCTGCCATGCAATTAAATTCATTATGAAGTTAAGAGACAGGTTTTCAATTTTAAATGAGCAACACAAGGGGTCTGTGGATAGCCTATCTCTATTTAGATCCACTCGTTCTGAGTTGCACTGCATGCCTAGATGCTTATTCTATGTAACTGAAGTGCAATACAACACAGAGTTCTAGAATTGAATGTATACAACTTCCTTTTACAATGAACTCCACTTGATTATCACCTAGGAACCTAAACGTCTAGTCAGGACGTACTGTTTATATACTGTCATTGTTAAAAATTTTATAATAAAGCAGCTGTTTTGTAAATAATCATAAGCGCATGCACAAGGTAACCACAACCTTAACTGCCACCTTAACTTCATGCTGCACAATGTAGTGTTTAATGATTTATTATGTATCACAATGACTGTATCATTATTATCTAATTATGTATCACTCTTGTTATTTCCTTGTATCATTAACATGTTATGATGTAATAGATAGAGATGTGATAGACCTCATGCTTATGTAGACATTGGAAAAGAAATAATAAAGAATCCATTATAATCTAGTATCATCCATAGAGTTGGAATACTACAACTGGCGACGAGGATTCAACAAGACAGTTATTTCAAAGTGCTTCAACTATGGCTTTCAAGATTGAAGTTACGCCGCTCCCAATGTTTGACCCCATATCAGATCCCAGTTCCCTCAGTCAACGCTGGAAAGCTTGGAAGAACAGGTTTGAGACATACATCTTAGCCATTAATGTCACAGATGATAAACAAAAACGTGCTTTGCTGTTGTACCAAGCTGGGCAGGAGACCCAAGAGTTGTTCGATACGTTCACAGATACAGGAACAGACTATGCAACAGCCATGACTAAATTAGACACTTATTTCAACCCCAAGAAAAATGTGGACTTTGAAACATTCAAATTCAGACAAGCAACTCAACAAGAGGGTGAGACAGTCGATCAATTTGTCACACGTCTGCGCAAATTGGCAGCCACCTGTGAGTTCACAGATCTTGACAAAGAGCTCAAGTCAGCTGTAATACAGCATTGTCAGTCAAAGCAGTTACGACATTTTGCCTTGAGGGAAGAAAATCTCACATTGGACAAGCTATTGACCAAGTCTCGAGCATTAGAAGCAAGCGAAAATCAAGCTAGGGGGATAGAACAGTCGAGTCATGAAAAGATCAACTATCTCCGTGAACCAAAAAAGACAACAGGTCACAGTTCTCAACATAAAAAGCGTACGTTTTCCCAGAATCAATGTCGCAAGTGTGGTTTTAATTGGCCTCATGTAGAAAGTCCATGTCCGGCAGCAGGAAAAAATTGTCGCAACTGTGGGAAGGCTAATCATTTTGCTAGAATGTGTCAGAGCAATAAGACTCACTATACTCAGCAAGGTCAACCTCAGCGAAAGTCAGCACACAAGCATAAATCACAAGTTCATCAGATCTCAGTCACACCACAACAAGACGACAATAGTGATGACGAAGAATTCTTGTTCGTTGTGGGCCAGGGTGTCAATGATAAGAAAGTACCGAAAGTTACAGCTTCCATCAGTGGAGTTCCAATCAGCATGACCATTGATACTGGAGCTTCGACCAACATAATAGATGAAGCAACATTCACGAAAATTGAAAAGCAGTCGTCAATCAAACTTCAATCAACATCTACTCGTATTTTCGCATATGGTTCATCATCCCAGCTAGTCACACTCGGAAAATTCAACGCTTCCATCACAACTGGGAGTATGAGTACTGAGACAACTTTTCACGTGGTGCGAGGAGCACATGGATCACTCTTGAGTTATACTACTGCACATGCTCTTGGTGTCGTGGATGTCAAGATTAATGCTATCACAGCTGGAGATGAGTTGACACAGAAGTACCCTACCCTCTTTGATGGAATTGGAAAGCTTAAAGACTTTGAAGTCAAGTTGCACATCGATCAATCTGTAAAACCAGTTGCTCAACCAGCCAGGAGAATACCATTTCACTTGAGAAAACAAGTCGAAGCAGAGCTTGAAAGACTTGAACAGCAGAACATTATCGAAAGGGTAGATGGGCCTACCCCATGGGTTTCTCCTTTGGTAGTAATTCCCAAGAAGAGTGGTGAGATACGTTTATGCATCGATATGCGAATGGCAAATAAAGCTATACTCAGAGAACGTCACCCGACACCCACAGTGGATGACCTTATACATGCCATGAATGGGTCAACTGTATTCTCCAAGCTTGATCTGAGATCAGGCTATCACCAATCGCCACTTGCTCCAGAGAGCAGGTACATCACAACCTTCTCAACACACAAAGGCCTGAGACGGTTTACAAGACTGAATTTCGGAACTAACTCAGCGAGCGAATTGTTTTAACATGTGGTGAGTGAACAAATCAGGGACATTCCAAATGTGATGAATGTGAGTGATGACATCATTATTTTTGGGAAGACACAACAGGAACATGATAATGCTCTAGAAGCCGTCTTCAATCGGTTTGCTAAGATTGGTCTGACTCTCAACAAGAAGAAGTGTGAATTGAGCAAGAACTCTTTGTCATTTTTTGGATTTGTTTTCTCCTCCACAGGTGTTTCTCCTGATCCGGCAAAGGTGAAAGCAATTCATGAAGCACAGCCACCAACATCGGCAAGTGGAATCAGAAGCTTTCTCGGTATGGCCACTTACTGTGCAAAGTTTATTCCCAATTTTAGTGATATCACCAAACCATTGAGAGAATTGATAAAAAAGAATACTCATTTCCAGTGGGGAGATGATCAGCAACAAGCCTTTCAGAGAGTTAAAAATTTACTCACCAGTGATACTGTAATGGCATATTTTGATAACAACAAAATAACAGAGCTGGTTACAGATGCATCACCATGGGGATTGTCGGCAATTCTCTCACAGCATACATCCGGTCACAATGATCGCAAGATAGTTGCTTTCGTCAGTAGATCACTGTCAGATGTTGAACAGAGATATTCTCAAACAGAAAAGGAGGCACTCGCCATTGTCTGGGCGGTGGAACGTCTTCACTTGTATCTCTGCGGTGGTCATTTTCAACTCATAACGGATTGCAAGCCAGTGGAGTTGATTCTTAATAATCCAAAATCAAAGCCACCTGCTCAAATTCAGAGATGGAATTTGCGTCTCCAAGAGTACGATTTCTCAGTAGTCCACACAAAAGGAATCGACAATCCATCTGATTTTCTGTCAAGGCATCCTAGTCAATATACAACTCCACAACAAGAACAAATGGCTACAAGATACGTAAACTTCATCTCCTCCCATGCTGTTCCCAAGGCAATGTCACTATCTGAAATTGAGGAAGCAACAAAAGAGGATGTCACATTGCAGAAATTGGCAGATCTCATCCGCACCAATGGCTGGGACTCACTAAATGATTTATCTGACCAGACAGGAGTGAATATGACTGAATTGAAGCAGTTTTCAAAGATTAGTGAGGAATTGACAGTGAATGACAAGGCCAGCATTATATTGAGAGGATCTCGAATTATAATGCCAGAAAAGCTAAGAGAAAGAGCAGTAAATATCGCTCATGAAGGCCATCAGGGCATAGTGAAAACCAAGCAACTTATCAGAGAAAAGATATGGTTTCCAGGTCTGGATGACGAAGTGAAGAAAGTTGTCAATGACTGTTTAACCTGTCAAGCAAATGGACCAGACCAACGTCCTGATCCGTTGCAAATGTCTCCATTGCCACCAGACCCTTGGCATACTGTACATATTGATTTTTGCGGACCGTTCCCAACTGGAGAGTATCTTTTGGTTACAATTGATGCATATTCGAGGTTTCCTGAAGTTGACATAGTTCGGTCAACCGCAGCCAAAGGGACAATTAGCAAGTTGCAGAGGATCTTTTCTACACATGGCATCCCAAAGATTGTCAGAAGTGACAACGGTCCACCTTTCACTAGCCATGAATTCAAGATATTCATGAATGAGTATGGCATCCAACATCAACGATGTACTCCCCTATGGCCACAAGCATATTCAGAGGCTGAGCGGTTCATGAAACCATTGACGAAAGCTGTTCGATCAGCTCGTTTAGAAGGACGTGATTGGCACAAAGAGTTGTATATTTTTCTACTTAATTATCGTGCTACTCCACATGTGACTACAGGAGAGTCTCCATCCAAATTGCTTTTTAATCGTATGATTAAGATCAAACTTCCACAACTGGCACCAGAAAATAACCAAAGTGATAAAGACTTACGACAAAAGGATGAAAAAGCCAAGGAAAAGATGAAGAGATATGCTGACAAGAAAAGAAAAGCACAGCCATCGAAACTTGTAGTCGGAGATATGGTGTTGATGAAGCAAAAGAAACATACAAAATTCTCCAGCAAGTTTGATCCAGTGCCATTTCAAGTTGTCCGATTGAAGGGTACTATGGTAACAGTTGTTCGAAACGGCAAATATGTAACTCGAAATGCATCTCTATTGAAAGCAGTACGCTTTTCTGGTAACGTAGATATTGAAAGCAGTGAGGAAACTGATGATATTGTGGATGGCGATGAGAACGGTGTACAACCTTCAGCTGAAAACACAACTCCAGTCGGCAGACGATACCCAACTCGTGAACGTCGAAACTTTCAGCGTTACGGTCAGAACATTTATGATCAGTATAGTGTGTAACTCTCAAGTATTTATCAAAGAAGGGGAGGGATGTAGTGTTTAATGATTTATTATGTATCACAATGACTGTATCATTATTATCTAATTATGTATCACTCTTGTTATTTCCTTGTATCATAAACATGTTATGATGTAATAGATAGACATGTGATAGACCTCATGCTTATGTAGACATTGGAAAAGAAATAATAAAGAATCCATTATAATCTAGTATCATCCATAGAGTTGGAATACTACACACAAGATAAGGTGAAAGCTACGTATGGTAATAATCATGTGTATCACAATCACAATATATATAGAAGATGTACATACACACATTCTTTTATAACGTACCTGTGTTCCTTTAGCACATACCTGTGTTCCTTTAGCAAGTGTATTGTTGTGTCCTGAACCCAGATCACTCACAGTATAGGAATATATCCTTCCCAAGTAATCCTCTTGACTGTCCCGAGGGGCACTGACTATAATATCTAGTTATGTACACATCATTTCAAAATGTAATCACAAATCATTGCAGACTTACATACCAGGAGGACCTTGTGCTCTGTTATTGGTCTGAATATACCCACTCACCACTTGATAACCTGATTGGAGAACCTTACATTATCAGTCATCATACAATTAATCTCTCACCATGGTTAACTCCGTGGTTTTGACGAGGATCTTTTAAAAACTGGATATTAGTGGGATTAACAGTAACTGTGTAAGGATCAGGAAGCATGGCTAGAAGTGAACGGGAAAAAATAGCACCTCCTGAGTATTGGTACTTTGGAGTTCCTATGTGAATCTGATCTCCCTAAACATACCAAATACATTTTCCAATAAAAGTCTCAATGCATCTTTCAGCAGATTAAGGGCCCTAAATACGTAATCATGTACTTATTATATACCAGCCCCATGCACTCCTATGCATACCACAATAGTAACACCATATCCAGTTGAACAGTAGCCTTCTCTTATAGCTGAGTTAGAACTCCCACCTCCATCTACAAAATAATCAGTTTAAAGAAGATACGTATGCAGCAATTATGTTACTGCTATAACATAAGTAGTTTGCTAGAATTCCCTTCCAGCCCTTTCCAATGATCTTCTCTGTCAGAGTATGAAGTATTTTTTTTTAGTGTCTTATGGTTGAGGTGAAGGTAGCTAGCTAAGTGTATGATAGGAGGTCGGACATGCATCATTAAACTGGTCAATGGCATCCCATGAAGGATCAGTAACACAACTGTACTTTGATATGAGGGTGCCATGTGTCTCAAAACTCAAGATTAGCTAACCATTTCAAATACGGCTATTTTGAGGCCTGTTAGCTATAGCAGGTGGAACATAAATGTGGTGTCTAGATGGTGAAGGTTTCAGTACATTGTCACTCCTCTGTGCATGATGAGTTGTGATGTAGCTATCTTTGTTGCTGAACGCTCAGCACTGGTACATACCAGTGTGAGAATTTAGTAGGTGTTTATGGGTTTTCCAATTGGGGTGTCAGGCTCAATATCTGAACAAATTACTATAGATGGTCATTTGACCTTTAACCCTTCTAGCTAGAAGATTCCTTTAGCACGATTGACAATTTTTGACACTACCATATTTAGTCATTTGTGAGGCTGTGAGGCTGGTATAATAACCCAGGCCTCCCAGCCAAGGTCTAGTCTTCATATCCAGCAAGGCTAAGGCTAAAAAGAATAAGGAGTTGAACGAGGAGATTGATCATAGGGAACAACTAGAATCCACGATAGAAGACAAGGAGATGCTTGAATCAATGGCAAGGTTGATGAAGGAGCAATTGTTGATACTGGAACGTCTTCACAGAGAAAGAGATAACAGAGAGGAGAGAATGCAAAGGGAGCGACAAGAACGGGAAGAACAGATTCTGAGGGACCAGATGGAGCAGCAAGCAAGGTGGCAAGAGATGCAGAGGGAAGCTGAAGAGAAGCGGATGCAGCATGAAGTGAACCTGCTAAAAATGCAACAGGAATTTGAGGAGAGGCGACGCAAAACCGAACAGAAGAGCAAGCTTGCAGATAGACTGGTTAAGTGGGAAGATCAAGTTATGATGACGATTTGGTGGATGGTGACCTCATCCAAAGTTGGATACAATGTACACACTTGTCTTGCTCAAAATGGATGCATGTTGATTGTGTGGATGCTGGTGAAGAAGGCATGATTTGCCTACTTTGTGACACATTATTGCTATACTGAGTTTAATGGTACTTCATATTGCTTTAGCTACCGTAAATCGGGAAATTTTCGTGTAAAATATCTTCGCGTTTTATTTTTTCGATGTGTTTATTATTCGTTTTTTGAATCACCCGCGAATTATTTTCAACAATGAAAATTTCACTACTAAATCCAGCTGGAGAAAATGGCAGCAAGTGCTAGCGTAGAGTTCCAGATCGCTTACTGTGTGTTCGTGGTACCGTGACATGTGGGATGCCAGTCTAGGTGAAATGCTAGAGTGTGAGGGAGCCAACGAATGAAAAGGACAGGTACGCGGTGGCAGTGAAGAAATCGGGTACGATTGTTGGACATGTGGTTGATAGAAAATCTCGAACTAACTAACTCTGCCTCCACTTCACAATTCACTCGAGCAATAGCCGGAAGACCATCTTTCACCTTCTGCTTCAAATACTTGAGGAGAGACTGCAATCTAGCTAGCTAGTACGCAATGTGCTTCCTACCGTATATTTTCAATGTTTTAATAATCCGTTGTAGAAAATATTTCACGTGTTTAATTTTCGTTGTTTGAGCCAACCGTGAATTATTTTTAACAGTGAAAATTTCCCGATTTACAGTATTGCATTTTTAAATATAATAATAAAATTAATGTTTTGGCATTGATTTTTTTGGTCATTATAATAAAGTGCAAGTTAGGGTAAAGGTCGACAATAGATATAGTGCAATGATATGGGAGGGCAACAATAGATGGAGTAGGACAAGAATAGATGGAGAGATATCCTTCGTCACATGTATCATATCTAACGTTAAGAATGTGCAAGGAAGTTTAATTCTGAGTTAGGAAGTAACCGTAAATGTTTTCCAAAAAAATTTTGAATTGCTATAAAGTTATGAATATTTCCTCCTAAAGTGTACAAGGATCAATGACTTACGCTACCGCCCTTACTTGCCGACATTAGCATGCAATCCACTGTTTTGACATCACGAACGATGCAGGGGCGTGGTCTCGTACTGCCATGGCCACCGCCCTCTAATATTAAGCCATGCTGGCCGGCTGGAGCTTCATGACACGATTTAATAAATTATGTCACTTAATGATATTCATAGCATTATGTACGCGGCGCAACGCCTACATTTCTGAGCCTAGCCTTAATTGCATTGAGAGTCTCAAGTTATCAGTTACAGCACACTTGCTCCTCCATCTCATTATTTTTAGCAAATATGGATCCCTGTGAGAATGGACTCTACAGTATACTATGGTATGTACTTACTACAGGGAAACAGTGTCTTGAAGTTGGTAAGGTTTCTGTCACCAATAAAACATATTCCACGAGGTTGTGCTTCAGTAGTTGTACCTTGAGTTGTAACCCAGCGAGGGGCACAAGCCTACATACAAAATACCTAGGTATATTTACACTCACTCACTCACTCACTAAATTAAATACTAATTATTAGCTATGTAATAGTTAGAACACGGTAGTCTGGTGATTATGGCCAATAAACAACCGAATCCGAGGGCGCAGCCCGAGGATAAGGTTGTTTATTTGGCCATAATTACCAGGACTACCGTGTTCTAACTGTTATATATCCCCAGGGCGCACGATTTCATTGGTCGGTCTGTAGCTACCCCTTAGTTACAAAACAAAACGAAAACTCCTGCCATGGCTAGCTTGTCCCTGTCCTGGGATGTGCCGTTGCTTAGACGCCAACTCTACAGAGCCTCGTGCTCTCGAACTACGAGGCTCAACTCGAACTCCTCCCATGCCCACACCCAGCTATTAACGAGTTCCTCCACCCACGTTTTGTGTTTGCTAGCGACAGCGAAGCTAGCGGAAGGTATGACGCCTGAAAAAATACCAAATGGGCCTTAGAAATAATTTCTTCTTGTGGAAAATTGCAAGAAAAAAATAGCTATAAAGTTTCCTTGTGACCCAGCACCAGATGACTTCTTCATTTTCCAACAATCAGCTATAAACTACCCAGAGACAGAAATAGATTCTTTAGTAATAGTTAATGACAATGTTATCTGATCATTATCTTCATAATCATCTTCTTCCAACAGTCAGCTATAAACTACCAACATAATACAGAGATACTCTTTAGTAATAGCTAGTTAATGACAATGTTATCTGATCATTATCTCATCATTATCATCTTCTTCCAACAGTCAGCTTCAGAAAACCTAAAAATGTTGTTATTCATAGCCTGGGGAACAGTGCGTTTATGAGTCATAACGCATTTTACGAGGGAATTTATGACAGTAAGAGCACTTTTCTCTATTAGTCTGGCAGAACTTGGATTAAAGCTTGCATAAGGGTCTATAGTTTTGTTGAGTGCATTTTGGGATCATTCTACACCCCTATTACACTATTCTACTTGCTGGACTTGTGTCAGCATTGGGCATTTAGCCATAGCAATAACAATTTGAATGGTTGCCTAGCAACCATCTCATCTGGATAATCTCTGTCATTACACTTGCTGTGAATCACATTTTTAAACCAAAGTTAACATGGATTTATATTAAAAGAATGTCCATAGCAGAAAAAAATGTAGTGTACTTAATATTTTCATTCAATTTGCTTCATCGTCAGATCCTGACTCTTCAACTATGGAAGCCAAGAAGTGCAATTTTTATGCATTTTGACTTTTTGCTCCGACTGGTCGGAGGCGGGATCGGAGATGGTGCGGCGACTCAGCTCCAACGGCCGAGAAGTGCATTCCGGGATCGGAGTTGGGATCGGAGGTGGGAAGCCAAGAAGGGCAACATTTTGTTTTGTGCTCCGACTGGTCGGAGGCGGGATCGGAGAGGCTTCCGACTGAGCTCCGACGGCCGAGAAGTGACCCTTCTCGGCCACCGTATGTTGCCCTTCTCGGCTTCCCGATCTCGCCTCTGATCCCAACCCCGACTCTGATCCCGACTCCGATCCCGAAATGCACTTCTCGGCCATCGGAGCTGAGTCACCACACCATCTCCGATCCCGCCTCCGACCAGTCGGAGCAAAAAGTCAAAATGCATAAAAATTGCACTTCTCGGCTTCCATATTCAACTGCTTTTGTCTGTTCATTCTTCCTTCACAGCGACAAAATGCAGTGCAAGTCAAATAGGCTGCTACACATCCACATTTACTCGTGCTGCATGGAGTCTCTGATGCACATGAGCAGCTAACCAGTTTAAGGACATAATCTAGAGCTGGCAACTTGGTGGGAGGAGGTTGAAGGGACTTTGTTTCCTCATCTCTAGACCATCCATATTGAGTGGGATCTAGATGTGGGGGTTCTTGGAGAGCCCTCCTCACATTGATAGTGGGCCCTTTTCACATTCTCTTGAAAGGCTTCTATTGTGGGTGTTAGCCTGGTAGGGAACAGAGCTTTGTCAATTTCAATGTTATTTATTTCAGTTTTTACCTTTTTAGATACCTTCTCAATCACATCACACATGTCATCTGTATCATCAGGTATCATGTGAAACATTTTAGCAGCAGTAGCTTTAAATGCTAATATTGTGGCAATTCCTGGCAATGAAAGGGCAATCATATCTCCTCCAAATTTCTTTATCATACTTGTTACTAGCTGCCGCCTAGAGAGTGCTTGCCCAACCTCCTCCATATATTTAGTGAATAAGGTGACTGAGCTATGAACAATAGTTTCATTATTAGTCAGATACCTAATAACTGAATTAAAAGCTTTATCGACAAGCTAATCAGTGATACAGGTCTGACGTCTAGGACACATAAAAGATGCCCTACAGTCTACATGACACCTGACATCTGCCGCATGCAGATCAGAAAGAACACCTGCCATTCTCACTCTTACTGAACATCATTTCTTTTTTCACATGTTTCGTAGATTGCCTCTTTTAAGTCCCTATTTCTGAATTTTCCCCCTTCCCGGCAGATATATGCAGGACGCCATCTTCCTGGATGCTTAGGATCCTTTTCAGTATTACACTGCTTGCCACAAAATAGACAATGCTGAAGAAAGGAAAAAGTTGGCTGTTCTGATTGCCTTGCTCATTTATTAGATTTTCACTTAAACTTCGTGAACTGTCAGCCCTTTCATGTACTGCTTTCTGGATAGACTTCTCGTGACAGTATTTATCAACACACTTACGATGAACAGGAATCCTTTCAATGCCTTGCTCTTGCTGATGTTCCAGCTCATAATAACATGTCATAATAACAGTGGTGTAGCCTCCAGTCAGGTTGGTCAGGTTTCAACCTGACCACTTTTCCTGATCAACCTGAAACGCAATGACTCAAGCTTGCTTGAATCATCTGATGATGATTCACTGCCACCAAGAAATAACTGATAGTATTGACCTAAAACTAGTAGCAAATGATTTTATTTTAGCAAAGGATACCAGGGGCTGATCCAGAGTTTTTGCACCATGCATGGCTGCATGGAGTCTCCGCTACAGCCGGTACCACTTTTTGGATTTTGAAATAAATAAATGTATTTATGTATGCTCACTGAAATCCAACAAACTATACTAACACTTAATTAAGAACTTCAGGTACATTTCAGGGGCTTATCCAGGGGGAATGAAATGGGTCCCTCTCAAAATTAATGATAATTATTCATAAGCAACACATTGTAAAACCTATCAGATGCATATCGCTGGGTCTGA
Organism: Crambe crambe; assembly: GCA_963924555.1. NCBI lineage: Eukaryota > Metazoa > Porifera > Demospongiae > Poecilosclerida > Crambeidae > Crambe > Crambe crambe. The sequence goes on from OZ004589.1 coordinate 5,131,407, forward strand.
AATTCAACATAGAAATCAGTCCTTTAGGGCCGTAGACAAGTTTTTAGGTTTAGGTGCTAGCAAGTGTTCACCCATAAGATTGTGTAAATTATTTGTGATCACACCACATACTTAAAAAAGCAATACAGTGTAATCTCTGTTATCTATCCTACAAGCATTTGTAATGGATTTTAATAATTGTTTGAGAATTTTTTTGAGAGTGCTTTGCACAGGCACATAATTAGCAACTGCATAACAACAATCAGTAGTAAGTATCTTTTCAGAGCTGTTAGAGGCCTAAAGTCACCTGAATAAACAAGCATCTACACCATCACCCTATGGTTATTATTAGCATCTTTATTTTTGATTTTTTTTTTTTTTTTTTTTTGTTCAGCCCTGCAGCATGGCTATTGGCAATTATCATGACTAGGTTGGTTATTACATCCACCCACTAATAAGAGTACTGAAGTGTGAAATTGTTGCTGCAAGTTATGTGGTATTCATCCACCCACTAATTAGAGTAATGAAGTGTGAAATTGCATTGCTGCAAGTTATGTGGTATTCATCCGCCCACTAATTAGAGCAATGAAGTGTGAAATTGCATTGCTGCAAGTTATGTTTTAAAATTCTGGCCAAATTTCAATAAAAATACTAAAGAATCAGTATGGTTGGAGGCTCTGGAGCCTAGCTGATTTAAGAAAGCCATGGCAAACCAAAATGGGTGTGATTTCTAAATTTTGGCACTATTTATTATTTACCCCTCTTCTTTAAAGGATCAGCCCCTGATAATCTTATAATAAAGCTGTTATCTTAGATGCCTGCCACTCAGAGACTAGCATTCTCAAATGTATGGATTGTCCTTAATTACCTGAGAACTACAATGAGTCAAATGCTTTGAATAACCTAATGGTGCTGTGACACAGATGAAACTGATAGTTTATCCAAGTTCAGTTACAAATCAAACCACCACACCCAAAATAACAACTAGATCAACTGTAGCTTAGCTTCATAATTCTTGTCTAGCTAGTCTTTTCTCTGGCTCAAAACATTGTGTATGGTGCTTTAATTTACCATGAGGCTCTTTCATTTAAAATATTGCACCATGCAGTGAGTACTGTGGCTAATGGTAATGAAAAGGGGGGGGGCAGGTCCCTTAGGCCCCTACCTGGATCAGCCCCTGGATACACGTCAATCTGTATTTTGCAAATTTTAATTATCTTCGTGTATATCGCTAACATATAATGCACACAAAACTGTGTGGTTAGTCTATAGCTATGTACACTGTCCCACTTCAACCTGACCACTTGAATTTTCAAGGCTACATCACTGAATAACAATGCTTGAACCATACATATTGGTAGTGAGTGATGATGAAGCATATCTCATAGTCGACAAGACCATTATAGCAAAAGAAAACCGGCAGCTGCATGCATGTACATGAATCACATGGCCTTGTAATTGTGCAAGAAATTTCAAGAATTTGACAAGTATGCAAATTCATAATGTGAAGTTTTCACAGCTAATATTTCAATTTGCCCACTGCTGACAGAGATCCAGCAGGCAATTTTGAGAAGCTTACTATATGTAGAACAACTAGGAATAATAATAAAAACTATAGACCATGCTGCAAGGTACAGCTAAAAATGTCCTTTATTCTGCCGGACTATATGGGAATAAATGTATTAGGTGGGATATATTACTACATATTATGCTTGTATAGCATAATGAAGGCATTGTTTTACCCACATTATGTATACTACCCCATGAGTCTTGACTCAGATACTGGAATCTACGTACCTTCAGAAGTAACTCTTATCATGGGTTGATTTTGTAGGTTAGCTATGAAAGTTAGCTAGCTATAGATAATTCATGAAACTGATTCTTTTCATGCTGTGCTGTCAATCAACAAAAACAAAGGTACAATTAATAACAACTACAAAACTATAGCAACAACAACAACAATAAAAACCTAGTTAATACGTAGTTCATGGAATAAACCTGCAATGTTGACCATGCGTTATACTTTTTCCCACTAACATGATTATAGTGTGTGGGTTGCTTCACTCATCAGGGGTGAGATTTAATGTACAAGACCCTGTCCTAATCCATCTTATGATTGGATTAATCTTTCCTCACCACAATATGGTCTCCATTGCTGTAAAGAAATGCTCCCATATACTGGCCTTGTTTTACCTCATACCTCCCAAACTGACGAAATTCATTTGTAATTTTAGCATCCGCTGCAAGAAGAATAGTTATTATTATTATTATAATTATACATTCAATTCACTACTAGCTTGGAACCCACGAGAATTCCATGACAAATTCATATAAAAATCTGGGCTTTTTACTAGTCTTGTACCCCATTTGATTTTCATAGCACAAGTGTATGTGAAAAAGGAATGAAAGGGTAGTGAATTACCAACCTCTACATTAATGCCAGATGAGTTTAGAGATAACAAGTTTATCCTTAGTATTAGCTCAACTAACGGGATTGGTCAAATAAGCGTCCCTCGCTTATAGCCTGGATGAAAATATCTCTACCACGAGAAGGAGTGTTTTGAATGCTATTGGTGAAGTCTGAATTTCCAAAATAACGTGAAGTATCTCCCCTGATACCCTCACAATCACCAGGACCTATAGGACAACTGTACACAAGACCAGTTTTCTCTACAGCAGGAAGAAGAAGGTCTGACAAATTCAGACCTCCAGGGTATGTGCCTCGAGGAGCACTGATGATAACTCTGCATGGAAATATAACACAGATCACTTCCCCTTCAAACTAAACAACAACAAACAAATAAACAAACAGAAAACAGCAAATCAGAACTGCAAGGACCTGATTCAGGGGTGGGGTTGAGGCCCCTTTTGCTCCCTGCAGTCAGCACCCAACACTGGTGCCCCCCTCAAATTCTAATTTGCCCTCAAAAAATAATTTCAAAATCCCTGAAAAAGCAGTGAAGTTTATGCTATGTGCCCCCTCCCTCATTCTCTCTGTTCTAGTCAGCTATCTGAAACTCCAGGATCCAGCCCTAGCTGCAACCTATTACAGATAGTACTCAGATGTGATGCGTGGATCATCAAATTGATTAGCTTCTATTTACTCAAATTTTTGTGGTTGTACATCACAGAATGCTAAATTATGAATTCAAAGATGTGCACTTTCAGTATCCACAAAAAGATCATATCACTACATTCCACGGCAGTATAAACTGAATGAAAGTAGTGTAGCTAAGTGATAAGAATGACTTAAAAACAAGTTGCAAGAAATTCCATAATTATGACTACATAGAGTGGACACTCGATACAATCAATCTCAAGCTTGCAATCACTTGTGATGTTGTGTGCAGGTGCAACAAGGTGAACCTATCAAACATCCATAATAATTGTGTCAAAATAATTTTAATAAAAAGCTGAAATATCTTACTGTTGGGACAGCTGCAATAAAATCTCTTCCCTTCAACTAATGCTGAGCACTTCCAGGGTTGTTTTGAGCATCTAATAATCACACACTAATGGATTGCTGTGATCAGTGTAGCCATTCCTCAAAGAAAAGGAGACAGTATGCAAATATAACACACTTCAATAGCATCAACAGATATTATTAAGTGAGTCCCTATTCCTACACCCATGCTTAATTAAAACTCCCTGGATAAATATTTATTTCGATTCCCATGACGAAATAGTGTCACAGTATAATAATTATTATGGTCATTATACTGCATGCATGTAACTGTAACTAGATAATGCGATCCATTGTGCATGTGGGGGCCTAGCTGGGGTGAGCCCAGGGATACATGTGAGCCTAGGCATATTACATTATGAAATTATAGGACATGCATATGCATATGGATGCATGTTCTTTCAGACTTGAATACTGCATCAATAGTTGTGGATGCCCTCATCTTATCACATGGCAGTTTAATCCTCTCAGTTGAAACATCCAAACAGATAGCTATCAGACCTCTGAGTCACACAATGGGAAGAAGTCATACAGGGTTGGTACATCTAGAAAATTAACATGGATGTACGGCAAAGAAAAGTTAGTTAGCATAAAGGTGCTGTAGAGATTTTAGACCAGCAAGATGACAATGTTTTGCTTAGATTACACTTGGTGAAATTAATGCAGCCCAAATACCAAGATTTGGTGTTTTCATAAGTGCAAGTTATTATGATAAATAATGGAGCTGCTAGTGCACTCTAACATGTAAACGCAGAGTTCGTCCTGCACATGCACAACATTAAGGTCAGAATTATCACTTTTAATGGATCTATAACTGATTAGAGCAAACTTGGCTTTTGGAAGAGGGAATATTTTTGAAGTATCCGCCCCTGCCATGGATCCCTTGGTCTTATTACCCAAATTAGGTATGTATACTATATAGCTCTATTTTTATTGGTATTTTATCGCCACAAAGCTATTTTCTATCTGCATTCCAACACATAATTAGCTTGTGTGTACAGTTAGTTAGTGTATTGTATGAGGCAGTATATACTAGCTAGGTGTGGCTATCAAATTACTCATGCCTAGCTACATTGCATGTGGTCAGCCTCTTATATAGTGTGATCCATACCCCCCCAGCCTCGTACCCAAGCCCGCTTTTTTTGCGGGGCGGTGGAAAAGCGAAGGGCCTGGTATAAGTTGCATGCGCATGCGCTCCATCCCCCCATTTAGGGGGGATTCGCTGCACGTCCGTTACACAAATCGTAATAAACATTACATTATCGTAATTTTGAGAGCTGAGTCAGCAGCTATAGCTCTAGACTGTTCTGTCTTTCTGTGCTAGATTCAACTCGCCTCACTCCCAGAAGCGTTCTGTGCAAGCTGTTTATGAAAGAAGTTATTTGTTTGTGTCACTACCAACTGGTTAGACGAGAAGAATTGCTGCTATCAAAGTATTATGTCTTACCTTTTGTTTTTTACCATAAGCTTGGCTTGAGAGGGATAGTGCTGTTCTTGTTGTGTCTTTCACTGATGTGGATAAAGTCTGGAGCCAGATCTAGCTAGCTTAAGCTGCACTGATTGAATGCGCACGCGCGCACGTGCTACATACGTTTTTATGATTACATCATTCATCACGGACGTATTTGTGTCTAATCAAGCGCATGCACATGCAACTTATACCAGGCCCTTCGCTTTTCCACCGCCCCGTGAAAAAAGCGGGCCTGGATACGAGGCTAACCCCCCCCCCCCCCCCCCCCCCCCACACACACACACAGTAGCTAAAGACAGTTAGCACAAAACACACATAATAGGTAAAGAGAGTTATTTAGCATAATTCACATAAACAACTTTTTGTTTCACCTTCATAATGACCCACTCAGTTACCACAGTCACCCTGAAAAAATTGTACATGCTATTTGAAGAGCCTCTATTCTAAATACGTAGCTATGGTAGATCTTGCCGAACAATCAGTAGCTAGTCTTATCTAGTTAATATACCTGGTTTTCCTGAGGACTTCGTTTATTGAGTCGGTTTCAAGGACAGGTTCTATCTGATGGAAGATGGCAGCCCAGCCAAAACCATCGTCTGGATCAGCCTCCGCTGGAGACCTTATGACAATGGGTTCTTCCGTATCAACATTATGCTGTGCCTCCAGTACGTTCCAAAGAAGAATCGCAATCAATATCGTTGAAAAGGCTCTCATCATCAACTGCAAGCCTAGTCGATCTTAGTCTGGCATAGCATCGCCCACCGACTTCAGTACGTGGTCTGCCGTTTAGCAGGAAATCGGATAAATGACGTTTAATGACATAAAATTACGTAAACACTTGGCGTCTTTTCCAATAACTTTGCGCGCTAGAATTGCACCTGCTAGTGCATCAACTTCCAGCAACTAGTACAAGTTGTTTGGAGGCTGCAGCAAACAATGCTGTAACGAGACTTGGATACGAAGAGGGCTTGAAGGCGGACCAGTTGAAAGTGCATGGTGGTTGCTTTTTTATCAGATGGATGTTTTTGCGGTGCTACCGACTGGGTAAGCATGAAGGAACTGGAGATACATTAAAACTCTGAAAAACATTTTATAGCGTTAAGACCACCCATTTCATTCTCTATAGAGGTATTGCCTTATTAAAAGTCGCATTATAAAAAAAGAATCATCCTTTGTTCTAGGATTGTTGGATCCATTATCGCACTGCCAATTTTCACTAAAATAACTACTAAATTTATGTATAATCATTTCAGGAACTTGGAATCATCACTAATAATTTCGTGATTCTGTTGCCCGTGATATCTTTCTTGGCATATGGCACTTCAGATCATTGCACTCGTTCTTGCTTTTGCTACCCACAAGGTGAAGGTTAAAGGTCTTGATGATGCCAAGTTCATAGTGGTCACTGTCTACGTGATCAGTATTGTGCTGGCTGTGACGATTTTGGCCATTTACTCACTGAAGGAAGTCATTAATGGATTTGCTGCTCTGTTCTGCACTGGGTTTCTGGTTGGCACTATACAGTCATCCTTGGCTTAAGTCTTTGTGCCACTGGTAAGTAAATCAGTTAAGCCCCTAAAGTCATATCTATGCCAGCTACATAGCCTTGACAATCAACTGAAGCTCATAAAAAAGCATTCAACGAGTTGATTATGATCTGCTTAGAGCGCACCATGAATATATAATTTTCTCTATACAGATAGTAGGCTTGTATAAAGATCCAAAAGGGGATAGCATCTTTGAAAGGAGTTCTGCTGTTCCAGAGAGGAGGGCATAAGTGGTTTATGAGTGTTAGCTTTGAAGTCTTTGCTTTCATGTTTATTATTCAGTTATCTATTTAAAATGATTCTATACATATGATCATCCCCTTGACTAGCTATACCAAAAATGCCAAGCCAAGGCTACACACATGTTGACATATACTCCTACAGTCAGTTATCTGAATTACTTTTTGTCCAAACTTTTTTTCCTGTCAATATGTGTTGTTGTTGTATAGTAATACAGTACTAACAGCCTAGAATATACTGATTATTGTTATGCTGTTGTTGATAATTATGTGCCTGTGCAAAGCACTCTAAAAAAAATCTCAAATAATTGATCAAAGCCAGATATTATGATCATGAGTTACTTACCTCGTGCTGGAACACAGTCAATGGCAATTGCATGGATATATAGCTATTTCCAGCCCTAACCCTAGGAATTAACTGTAGCTGTATTCATCTTTCACCTGCTAATATCTTATAGGCAGCTAGCATGCATTGCCACTAGCTATAATTATGTTGTCTCAGTGCTGTGTACAAGAGACTGACCACAATGTACTGTATGTCTGATAATGTCAAGTGTGACCAGTTGACTACAAAATGCCATAGCTGCAGTAAACTTACAGTAGTACGTGTTATACAACTGGTTATCCTCACCTCTTATATCCAGAACCTCCTTTAGCTATCTGGATTTGGAAATACAAGCATTTGTAATGGATTTTAGCATATCTATGAAGAGATAATGATAATATGGGCAGTACTCTCACACTGCACCTACTACAGTATAGCCTGGTTAATGAGACTATAATTATGTAACAGTAAAATTAATATAGAACATTGAACGCTGAAAAAAATTTCTGAACCAGCTATGGTTGAAATAGTTGAAATGGTTGAAATGGTTGAAAATTTTATTCAATTCAACAAAACTGAACTCATTATATTGACAAATAATTAGCTATAGTCAACATGTATGAAAAAAAAATGCTCTAATCAGAGAGTGCGATAGGACAGTATAAACTAAAAACTCTTCTTTCTCTTCTACCCTTACTCTACAGGTTCTCAGAAGGCTACAGTGAATTATTATATCTACAAAGAAGAGAGGAGAATGTTCAAAAGCCAAAAATTCATTCGCCAACATAAGAAAAAAACGAGTTCTAAAATTGACTTTTCGTTCTTTTTCTTTAGCTATAATTAGTGATACCGGATGCTATGGTGGGCGGGGTCAATTTTTTATACGTAAAAATAATACTGCAGGACGGCACCAAAAGTGACCAAGATATAACCTGGCTGCGAAGGTCCAGATCCAAAGAAATCCAGGAAAAAAACATATCAACAGAATCCTAATATTCTAGAGAATCTAACTGTGACAGTTTCTTTTAGATAGAGTGCTAAATTTAGATTTGATGTTCAAAAACATATTTAAATTTCGATTTTCTTATGATATAACACTTGAACAGGTCATGAAACCATATTTTTTGGAAACTGCATCAAAAAATGATCCTGGTACCTTGGATAACTTCTTGTATCAAGCGGAAAAGAAGGCACGCAAGAAGGATAAGGCATTCAACTTATATAACTGATGGGTCAAAGTTCATGACCTCAACCCTTTCCCACTAAATTTGAATCTGTGCTGCCTCAGGTGAATAGCCTAACCCCCCTCACCCCCATAGTACATATTTTAATGTAAAATAAAAGTGATGAAAAATGCTTGAATTCTGAATCAATCTCTGAACAACATAAATCAGTTCTGGCTGTGGAGTAATGCTGCAGTCTGTTCCTTAATAACAGCAAAGCTCCCAGATCCTGTACATGACTTTGAACATCAATCACTGTCCACTGCAAAGCTTGGCAGCATAAATTGCAGACTTAATGCCACAAATTCTAAAATATAGCAAAGCCGTAATACAGTAAATTTGAAATGAGCAATCAAAAACACGTTTTACATGGGGAGGGTAGGTCTACTGAAGTTCCTAACTTTGTTAATGTTGTGTACATTCAAAATAGAGACAGACTCTAGGACAACAATTGTACAACAGTTCCTACTAGTCTGGTGTTATCCAGACTACATGGCCTATTTTTTTAAATTTACCCTTAGTTCTATAGTCATTTTCTTACTCTTCCATATGAACTTTGTTTGAAGAAAATCCATCTAGTAGATCCTAAGATACGAGCAAAAGATTACAGTACTATTAGCCATAATGACCTTTAACCTTAGATAATTAGACTACGTACACAGGATTGGAAACAGCTCACGTGCGCCCATTATGCTAATACAAATCGTCGCGGACGATCCGTGTTGCTATGCGCGAAGGAAAATTGGAAATTTATTCCTTGTTTCTCGAGTATACTTTTCATGAAAGGAGAATAAACTGGTGAGTTTTAGCATCAAATAAAGGGCTACTTTACAGAGTATGTTCCAGGGATGTGAAATGTGTTTCTTAAGTATAGTTAGTTTGCTCATAAAACAGTTTTCCACGAAGATTTTTATCACCCTAGCAACGGATAAAGTTTTTTCTTCTTTCATTGCAAAGGCATAATTCCTGTGTCCTTTTAATGAAGTTTATGTTATTGAGTGATGCTTGCCATACGGAATGGTGTGCATAATATATGTTTTTGTCCTGAATCTTTGGCTTTTTCTGTGTTTGGAGGTGTATATTTTTGCTTTCTTTCACACAAAAGGCACTGTTGCATGAGCAATGAAATTTTGCTAACTGATAAAGTTAGTGCTGCAGTTTGGAATAGCATCAATCCCATGAGCTGCAGTGACCAAAATTATAGCTAATGTATACATGCTAACTTATCCACATTAATTTATTACTATATAATAGTTACAGCTATGCCAAGGAGGAAAAAAAGCAAACTGTGTGTCAAAAAACATGGAAGTAAGAATATTCTCAAGGTGCCATTATCTTCAAGTCCTGCTTCTAGTATCAGTGATCTTTCAATCACCCTGGACAGACTTCCATCTAAATGGGTCAGATTGAAAGAGCCCAACCTCACCTTGGTGAAACTCTCAAAATGCCCAAATTCCACAGCAGTTTGTTCACTCTTTAGTGTTACCATATCATCAAAATTAAGCTAGTATATCAGCAGTAGAAGCTTTATAATTATAAAATTATAATACCTACATAATAATTAATTTTATGATAAACTATTGAGGGTCTTAGTAGTCTTCCTTATGCCCTTGGTTTTCTGGGTCAATTTCTTAGCTACTTGCCATTTTGAGCTAGCAAAAGCAAAGCCTCGTGTGGTGATCCAAAGGTCCACTATCATTTTAATCACCTTGCTCTCCTCTTCATCCCAATCCTCAGAAATTTCAGACTATTTTTGTACATTCCTTCTTTAATACTTTTCTTAATGTTATCAATGGGCTTTATCAAATGATTCTGAACTTCTTTCTCCATCTCCACCATGAAACTATACATGGAGTTTAAAATGTGGAGTAATCTCCTATCGACCAAGTCTATATCCAATCCTCTGATTCTTCATCGTCATCATAGTAACAAATCATCAATATAACATCAAATTTTCTTTCAAGGGTGAGAGGAACTTTTTAATCTCTTGTGCAGAACCCTTGGGATGTACCCTGCTGCATACCGCAATGCATTACTCTCTTCGTAAGTAATTACACACTCATAATCATGCTGGGAGGCGGAGCTGAGGTCACTTGAAATAGGGCAGTTATTAGGAATTACTCGTTCAAATAGCTAACACATCTGTAATTTTCTAGTACAGGAGGGGTGATTGCTATACCAGCTTGATAAAAAAAGTCTTTTCAGATTTTCTGAAACTCTGTGGTGGTTCTGATTTTATGGTACTGCCCCCACATAATTCGTTGTGTTTTCTCTAAGGGATGAGGGTCAAGTAATTTTATTAGAAGTGATTCAACATTTCATAGCTTGAAGGATTTGTGCACCACTCAAGAGCTGCAGTAGCAATTTCTTGAACAGCAATATTGTGTGGACGAGAGAACATCTTAGTCTTCACAATTTGTTGCAAAACTTGGACAATAATTCCACTAGGATCTATAGTTAAAGCAATTAATTAAGCTCAATGAAGTGGTCATGTAAGCTTCAGTTAATAGCTAGCTAGCTAGGTCTCTAGCACTGTAAATTAGCAGTAGCCAGCTAGCTGATAGAGCTAGCTACGTAGATCATAGCTAGGTCTCTTAGCACTGGCTAGCCAATAACAACACAATTTACCTTGTAAATCAGGTTTTCTCCAGCTATACAAGCACTAACAAGCCACACACTTAGAGAAACAAACCACACACTGTAAACAGCTGCAATGATTTGGCGCAACGCGCATGGTCCGCGCGCGAATAATTGCTTCCAATCCTGTGTACGTAGTCTAATTATCTAAGCTTTAACCTACTTTGGAAAGGTGCCGTTTTCTTAATTAAAAGAAAGTAAAATTTTCCTGTACAATTTCAATTGTAAAATGTTACGTATCTCTGCTTCTACTGGATGGATTTTTATCGGATAAAGTTTATCTGGCTGAGGAAAAAGAGCTTAATATTTTTAAGAAATGAATTTATAGTTTCATAGTATTTTTAAAAATAGCCCGGTATCACTACTATAATAATAATAATAATAAGATCGACGTACCGATGTCGGAGTGTAGAATGTCCCCCCGTGCAGAATGTCCCCCCGGACAGTCTACACTAGTGCGGAGAGCCTCCGGGGGACACTCTACACTAGTGTAGAATGTCCTTTCTAGTGTGAAGTGTCCCACCTCGCCAAGACAAAGGGAAAATCAGAATAGTGTAGAAACCATAGCTAGCTATATAGCCACTAGCTTTATTAATAGCTGGATGCAGAAAACTTGATATCAGTGTCTAAGATGACTACTATTCTGAATGATTATGAAGCTATATATAATTTTCTTTTCAACCATGTGTATCCTGAGGGCTTCAGCAAAGTTCAGAAGAGAGCTCTGAGAAGAAAGGCCAGTGATAATTATAAAGTGGATAGGGGACAGTTGTTCTATAAAAAGAGTGGGACCCAGAATTGGAAGCAAGTCCCTCGAATAAACAGGGAAAGGAGGAGGATATTAGAAACCTGCCATGGACTTCTTGAAGGTATAACTCCATGGCTAACTAGCCATAGCATTGTAATAATTATGGACAAAAATCTTTGTTAATAGACTAGCTACAACCAAAATTAATAGTTGCATGAATACATGCAGCTGCAAGCTAAAAAAAATTTTTGGTTGTTTTATGTAGGTGGCCATCTTGGTCGGGATAAAACTTATTACAAAATTTCTGAGCACTTTTTTGGAAGAGTCTGTGGGCTGATGTTGATGAACACGTCAAAACTTGTCCAGTATGTCAGACAACAAATGATGCAAAATTTGTAAAACAGGGTGCAGCACTTCACCCTATCCCGGTCAAGCCAAAAGTATGGAGACAGGTATGAAAATATTTAGCACAGCTATAGCTACAGTTGTATACACATGATCAATTGGGTAGCAAAACTCTCTGTGCAGCTACCTTATAAGCTTGTGTTTTGAGACGAATCTTGCACTCTTTTTCATATAGCTATATATTATAGCTAGCTAGCTACAGCATTCCTAAAGCTTGAGTAGTTTTTTTTTATAGTTTTGATATATTTATCAATTTTGGTGGACTTGTCCAAAAATTTTAGGTGGGTATTGACTTGATTGGACCCCTTCCTGAAACAAAAGCCGGGAATAAGTACATCATTACTCTAGTGGACTTTTTTTCTAAATGGCCAGAGGCAGCAGCTCTACCAGATAAGAAGGCTGATGGTGTAGCTCTATTCCTATATCAGATGGTTTGCAGGTACATATTGCTATAATGGACTAATAGTGCTAATTATAATTACCAACATTAGATATGGCTGTACAAAGATATTGATATCAGACCAGGGCAGAGAGTTTGTAAATGAAGTGAACAAGACTCTCTGCAGAAAATTCAAAACAGATCACCGTATCTCTACTGCTTATCATCCGCAAACGAATGGTTTGATTGAAAGATACAACCAAACACTCCAGCGATCTCTTGTGAAGCTAGTCAACAAGGAACAGAACGACTGGGACAAGTTTATAGATGGTGTGTTGTTTGCTTATAGGACTTCAAAACAGAAATCTACTGATGTGACCCCCTTTGAGCTGATGTATTGCAGGTATGTCCTTATCTGGGCATTACTATAGAATAACTATCTGGGTTCATGTCCATGGAAAAAATGAATCATCAAATTAATATATGACTTGGTTTGGGGGGGGGGGGGGGCATGGCCCCTCCGGCCTTCCTATTCCTACTTGTGTTTTATTGTGTTACCTTCATGCATATAAAAAAATAGGAAACCAATTCTTCCAATTGAAAGGGAACTCACTCAGAGCGATGACACTGATACAAGCAATGATGAAGCTAAGCAAAATATTAGTAAATACTGTGATGACATGCTGAAACTGAGGAAAGATCTGTTTTCTAAAGCAAACAAAAAAATAAAGGATGCTCAGGGACGCTACAAAAGAGATTATGATAAAAAATACCACCATGTGAAGGTGTGTAATAAAAAATAATAACAGTGACATCATGATATGTTTTTCCTGCAGAAACTTTATATAGGTGCACTGGTACTTCTGCGTAATTGTGTACGTGATGGGCGAAAGGGTGACAAGCTCACTAAGCGTTGGCTGGGCCCCTACAGAATTAATGAACATATGGGGAAAGGAGTATATCAACTAGAAAATGCTTCCAGTGGTAAAATTCTAAAGAAGGCATTTAATTCATGCAGGTAAGGTATCATGTTATAAGGATGCATTTCAATATAACTGTAAAAGACACATGCAGCCCTTAATTTTGTTTTTGTATTTGTTGTAGATTGAAGTTATATTACCCACGTCCTTTATTGAAGCCAATACTACAAAATAATAGCGACATTTTTCAACTTCATTCATCCGACTCTTCAAATGAGAATACACTGGTGACAACACCACAGATACCAGCTAATTCTTTCTCTGATGACTCCATTCCTCCACTTCCACCTCCACTATCTCCCCTAAATCCTCCCTCATGTGTTACCAAGAAGCAGTTAATATTACATGACTCATTCTATGATGATACCAATGGTGACCTAATATATACGTATATATAGCTAATAATTATCATAGCTAATTTATAACTTTTAATATAGCTCCAGGAAGCAATACCATGCCTATTCCAGAAGCTACTCCTCAACATTCACCTCCAATGCCCCTAGCTCTTTAAAGCTGTTGAAAATTAATCAAGGAGCTGTGATGACAGGAATATTAATGGTTAGTTTACATGCATGATTTCATTCTAAATTTAACATGGCAACTTTGCACAGATCTTAGTTCACAAGTTTGGGATAATAAAGCAGACCAACAGGATTCCTAACAAGTAGTCCTAAACACACAGAAAGATTTCCTCAAGATTTTGTTCTTTTTTTCTGACAAAGAACCTTCAGCTATCATGGAAACAAATGAGTGTCAGAAACAAGGTAAATAAGATAAAGCCATGCATTCATGCATGTATCCCTGCATATTTTGATTTCATAGCTATGGTGATCAACAAGTAACAAGCTGTATCCCCTGTGCTTCAACAACTTAATAAAGATGAATTGCTATCTTTAGTTTCAGAGCAATTGGACAGAATGAATAATTTGAAGGTTGGCACTAGTATTTTTAGTAATCAGATAGCTAATTTAGTTATATGTTTTTATAGCCTTCTGAGAAGGAGTACAATAACTATTCATGTAAAAGACGCAGTGAGTTGTTATTACCTAGCTATAGCTATTGCAATGCTGGAAATTAGCTATATTTATTATTATTTTGTAGATGAACTTAAACATTTGAGCAATTCTATAACCTGCCTCACAAGCCACCAGTATCATGTTGTCACTGAATATATTGTGTCCAAAGTTTGTGCCAAGAATATAAAGGTATTTGCAACCGTTACGGCATGTATATATATATAGTTTCTAGTCCACTGATTATCATTATTTCTTAGCATTTCTCATTTGCCATAGATGTTATACATCCCAAAATATTGCAAAACATCGTTATAAATGTACAAGTGATGAGGTATGGTATAATAATCTATCATAGACATAATAGCTAGCTAATAATTAATTAATTTTTGATGCACATGCACAAGAGAAAAGAAGAGCCTGAACTTCACATACAATCAGGTTATTAATAGCTAATAACTGTGTGAACTACATAATAATATTATTATTGTTATAGGCATATTACATTCTAGTGTCTATGAGTATGTAAAAAAGAAAAGAAAGCTACACACAGGTATCTGTACAAAGGCTTAGCCATTGATTTAGTTAGCTATTCAATGAATGATATGTACACAGCATGAACACACCCAGCCCCTTGGTCATTCACTATAACTGCTATTTGAAATTTGAAGAATCTAGAAAGTTATAGCAGTTATAGTAAATGATTAAGGGGCAAGGTGAATGCAAATGGACTTTAGCTACACTTCATGCAAGCTATGCTATTTTTTGCTTCATTATAGACTTAGCCGAGGAAGAAGTAGCTATCATCTACAGAGAATGAATAAAGTCCACTATATTGTCTGATTCCATTGTCACTGCTGCACAATGCTTATTAAAGGAGAAATATAAGCATGTTGGAGGTTTAGAGCCTATTATGACACGTACATTCGATATTCAGAGGGGTAACTTTATTCAGATTCTGAACGTATATGGTTCTCACTGGATCACTGTAGCGAATGGCTGTTCTTCTGGTTCAGTTAATGTTTATGACAGTCTGCCAAATTATGCACTCTACAGTCATACGAAGAAGCAACTTGCTTCCATCCTCTGCAGCAAAGACAAAAAAATATCTGTTAATTTCATTGATGTCCAAACCCAGAGCAGTGGTAATGACTGTGGTCTGTTTTCTATAGCATTTGCAGCTTCACTTTGTGCAGGTGAGCCTGAGTTTCTTGCCAGTATTTCATTGATCTTTTACTTGGCATGTGTAGGTGAGAATCCATCTGAGCTGCACTACATTCAACATGACTTCCGCAACCATTTATTCAAGTGCCTAGAAGCTAATCTGGTTACTCCATTTCCCCGAAGAAATCGGAAAAGAAAGGGTGGGAATCGTGGCCAAACCAGTTTTGGAATTTTTTGTACTTGTAGGCTGCCTGCATATGGTAAAATGATATCGTGTAGTTCTTGCCACGAGTGGTTTCACCGAAAATGTGTTGTAGCACCAACTGAAGTATGGAGAAGGAAGGAAGTAGATTGGTACTGTAATTCATGTATAAAATAGCTAAAGCTATTCCAATCAATGTACACATTATCACTACTAAAATATTTGCTGTAGCCAAGTTTCATAACAGTGGCAGAGACCTACTGTATTGATATTTTTTAAATGAACAACAATTTTTTTCCAAGTCAAACAGCAGCTATAGCTAGCTAGTTATAACATGCATGAAACATGGTCATGCAGACTTCTTATTGGCTAGCTGAATCTTAGAGGACACTCAGATTGCATGACTAAAATTCAGGATATATTTAGGCATTCTAGCTACTGTAAGACTGTTCATAGTGGTAACAGGGAATCACTGCATCTCTGAAACAAGCTCTATTGTCAGAGGAGCCATAGCCCCTAGCTCTACTGATGCCTCTTTGCATCCTTTTATTTCTACTTTTTAAAAAAAGGGGGGAAAGCTTTACACTAAGAGGGGAGCTAGTTCAAGAATGAAGAGTGTAAAAATCAAGTCCAGCCATAAGGTAGCTCATAAGTTATCACACTAGCTGATAATAAGTATGATAGATTTAACAAAAGGATTGTTGGATAGCTATTCCATGAAGATAACAGTAGCTACTGATTCCATTGTCACTGCTGCACAATGGAGGTTCCGAGCCTATGTATTATGACATACAGTCATATGAAGAAGTACCTTGCTTCCATTCTCTAAAGCAATAACAAAAATATCAGTTAGTTCATTTTGTACACTCGTATCTCACTATAGTATCACCACCTATAAATCGTTCTTCAATTTCATAACAGTGGCAAAGATTATTGATTCACTTTATGAACAACACTGACAAGTAAAATTCGGTTGTTGTTTTTTTTGTTTTATTGCCGTTTGTTTTTTTGCTTTTGGGGGGTGTTGTTTTATTTTGCAAGCCAAAACAGCAGCTATAGCTACGTATATGAAACATGGTCAGGCTTCTTAGTAAAAAACTGAATTCAGGAGACATTAGATGTTCTAGCTACATGCAGTGTTCATACACTCAGTGGTAGCTATAACAGATTTTCAAATTCATAATAAAAATAAGATTTAGTTCAACTATTGAAGAGCCCTAGGGGGACACTCTGCCCTAGTGTAGAATGTCCTAGGGGGGGGGGGGGGGGGGGGACAGTCTACACTAAGGGGGGACACTCTGCCCTAGTGTAGAATGTCCTAGGGGGGGGACAGTCTACACTAAGGGGGGACACTCTGCCCTAGTGTAGAATGTCCTAGGGGGGACATTCTACACTAGGGTAGAGTGTCCGGGGGGACAATTTTTAGAGGGGACAATCTACACTATGACACCGACTTACTGGCTATAGTCATCAAAATTCTGCTTTGGCCATCTGTTAGAGCGGCACCTAGAGGCTGATCTTTTGCTATTAGTTTTGACTAAGGCTCTACTTCACTATTCGATAGCACTCGGAACACAGCTGCTAATCTTCTACGCCATTTTGAAGGGGGCGGGGCTTATGGGCGGAGCCACGTAAGCTTAAGTTTAGCTATAGCCAAGGTCTTCATTCATTATCTGATGATGTTCC
Source organism: Crambe crambe (assembly GCA_963924555.1). Taxonomy (NCBI): domain Eukaryota; kingdom Metazoa; phylum Porifera; class Demospongiae; order Poecilosclerida; family Crambeidae; genus Crambe; species Crambe crambe. Next base: position 5,148,868 of record OZ004589.1, read on the forward strand.
AGTCACTCCTTGCTGAATTACAGTACAGATGCTCATCCTATAGTAGCATTATAGCCAGTACTTGGCTGTAGTGTAGTCAGCTCACTTCACCATGCCGTGTACATGTCATTTACATTGCTGTCGCTGTAAAGTTTTATATCAACAAAACTTAAATAGCTAAACAAATTCTTCAACCAGAGACACTGTATGTACCTACAAAAGAGGTTTATGTAGAGCTGGCTTTGTATAGTACTGTACTGTAGCCTCCCTCATTCAACTTCAAGCACTAAGAAAAAGGATAGAAACAAGTGAGCGTAAAAAATAAAAAGGTTAAGTAGGGATAGCCTAAAATCTAGCTGGGCTATCTATAATGTGCTGCAGCCTCGTATGAAAAAAATCTTCGCGATATTACCTCATAAAAGGGGTGGGGCAATTAATAGCAGTTCTCCTCATATAACACCTGCACAGGATGTGGCCATTTGATGGCATCCACTATTATGATCACTACACCAAATGCATAAACTCCCCATACTCCTCCCTCAAGCAAGACATACGTACCATCTCAATAATTATTTCAGTGATCACATATGTAACAATTAGCTAATGCTGTTCACTTTTTAAAATGTTCACTCCTTTCAGTACTCCATTACACTGCAGATGATCATCCTTCAAACTCTCCTCCCTGAACAGAATGAAATACTGATCATTAGTTCAATCAAGGAAGCCTTTAGTGTCTATCAATTTTCATAATCACAAAGAAAAAGAATGCAAACATGTGAATGCAAAAAATTTCTTCGAAATAAAAATGTGAAGTAGGGATGCTATTATAACTGCAGCTTCATTATGAAAACCAAGTACTGCAGCATCGAAGCAGTATGGTCCAAAAATCTAGCTGGAATATGTATTATAACTGCATGCAAGAGAGTGAACTTAGTGAAGTGACCCTTACCCATCATCAAGTACAAGATACTATTCCTACTTCACTCCCATGATCAAGGGCCAAGGGAGTGAAGTAGGAATAGTATCTCGTACTTGATGATGGGTAAGGGTCACTTCACTAAGTTCACTCTCTTGCATGCAGTTATAATACATATTCCAGCTAGATTTTTGGGCCATACTGCTTCGATGCTGCAGTACTTGGTTTTCATAATGAAGCTGCAGTTATAATAGCATCCCTACTTCACATTTTTATTTCGAAGAAATTTTTTGCATTCACTTGTAATAATATGCTCAATGGATCATGATGTCATGACGCATGTTATAGTTGTTTTCACTACAAAATTCATCAAGTGGTAACTCTATATGTTCACGTCTTCTTTCAAAAGCTTCAATTAAACTTTGATGCACAGAGAGAACTATTTTGCCTGAGTGGGTTCTTGACCATCTAAAAACCATGACCTGCAGAGAGTAAAGCCAGCAATGGGGAAGTGCATAATAATCATGGTAGCTACGTAGCTACAAACCACATAGCTAGCTATTATAGTGCATATGAAAATTCTCTCATGCTCCATCACATGGCCAAACAAACATAATTAATAGCTAGTCACTTCCTTTATCTAGTTTTCAACTTTGATGAAGAAAAAAAATATATTGAAACACAGCATTTTGGCTTTAGCTATTTTGATTAAGTTTGTGTGGTCTCTTTTGTGGTAATGGGCATGAGAGCTTCAGATTTGATAGCTAACTGAAGAAATTATCTTGACTGTTGTAAAAATTTTTATAAGAATTAGGACAGGTAGATGTTTAAATTACCATAAGTATCGGTGGAATTGTTCCAGGGATTTTTACAATAGTGTCTTTCATACAGATCATCTTCTTATATTTCTCAGTGAGAATTGATCTTATATCCTCCTGTTCTTTTCTATTCACTACACTTTTCAACTCCACAAATATACAGGTTAGTATACATATGCACAAAATTGAGCTATAGAGGAAAGGGATGAGTGCATGGTTATAGCTAAAAGAACTGGAACAAGGCTGCACATGGGGCTTGCTACAAAAAAGTCATTACCCTATACTTCAAAATTTTAAACCTCAAAAAGTGTTTACTACACTCTATTTTGTCCCAATGCACACACTGCTTTGCTTTTAGTGTGTATTTTGGGACTATATTTATTGTGCAGTACACAATTTTATTTTTACAGTGTAAAACTGTAGGCAGGGTTATGGTGAGTTATGGGAATGTCAGCTCCAGATCATTTGTTATGTAAACTTGTGACCATGACATACGTCCAAGTTCTTACGTATGTATAGTAGACATAATATCCTTGATCTGGAGTTATATACACGAAAAAATAACCATCATAATAGTATATAGTATTTTAATTTTTTGGTGCTGTATCTAGTTAGCTATAGCTGGCATGATGAACTACTGTAGTATGCATGCACCAACATAATTATAGTGCATCATTTCAGAGAGGTGATCATTGATCAGCTGTAAGTGTTGAGTACAAAGTCTATATACATTTTCATTTTGAATCACCTAGCATGAATGCTGCTTCAGCAATATGACTACGTGATGGTAGATAAGCATTATGGTATAGTGCATTGTAGCTATGAAGCTAGCTATGTACAATAGTGTCATCTTTCTGGAGTAGAGCAAATAAATAATTCAAACAATGGAAAGTATATAAGTTGAAACGTTTGAATTCCTATAGGCTGTGGATCGAGTCAATGTGACAAATAAATGTTGCCTTCTTTCTGGTCTTAATTTATGGCGCAATTTAAATACTAGAGAGTATTGTTAGCTACTGTATAGGCATTGTTGAGGCTGAAGTTGAAGATAGCTACTGGTTGCATATGGTACATAGATATAACAGACACACATGACTGAGTATCCATGCACTTGCACTATAGTTATTGAAATTGGTTATAGAATTAGGGCTATTTAACTTTTGAACTTTATATTATGGATTTGTCACCTTTTATGCATTTAATGCAGATTAGATGGTGCAGGTAGCTATCCAGAATAATTATAGCAACAACCAAAGGAAGGCTACAAGTTAAAATCAAAAATAATGTTCCCATAATGAATTTCGCTTAATGTTCGCACATTAATTTACTGGATTGTTTTTCTCATACGTAACTAGAGTTATATGGTCAACTTGTTGACAATTATTCAGAGGTAGTAGTGCATGACCACACACTTCTTCCAGTTTGTCCTAGCTACTGGGCCACATTATTCTCTTCTTGGGTGCTCTCCACTTCCAATGCTATATGGCCTTCTGGAGGTGAGGTCTGATACACTTTCAACTGACTTCACTCTGCTGTTTCGTAGTGGTAATACACTGCAAAAACAGAATTGTTATTTTAATAAACATAACAGTTAATTAAGACTAATCATCGTTGAAACAACCAAACAGTTTGTTGTATTCACCAAAAATATAGCGTCATTTTGACAGATTTCAAATGATTAATCTCACCTAACTAAGCAAGTTTGTTAAAATAACAATTTCGTTTTTGCAGTGTAGGATGTGGCCTTTGAGACCACTTAAGGCAAAACTGTTCACTGAATGTGTTTTTTGTTTTGTTTTGTTTGTAGTTTTTTTTGCTATTTTTTTGTGGTGCTTATTTCCTTTTACAACAGAGGCAATATTCATTCAAGAATGATAAAAATATTTACTTTCAGCAGAGGAAGTTAAAAATGCTGGTATTAAAAACACAACATAATGATAATAAAAGTAATTAGCTACAAAAAAACACAGCAAGCCATAAGTTTTAGCCATATCTAGCCAGTTACACAGACACAAGAGAGTAATCACAGATTTGATTACAATACTTATCAAATGGTGAGTCTGTAAACTTATCACACAGCCATTTCTTTTTTGCAAAACCCAGAATTTCCTGAAGAGCTGAGGTGAGTATTTTTCCTGACCACGTCAGTATCCACCCAGAATTGACTACCTGCAAAAGAACATCTTTTAGTTCCATGCAGTTGCCATTGGAAATTATGACTGTGTTCTTGCTCAGCACAACATGAGATAAGTAACTCGTGCATGATCATAATATCCGTCTTTGATCTCATGGAGTCATATTTATGAGATAATTTTGGCAGTACTCTCACACTATAGTATAATAGCCTGGTTAATGAGACTATAGCTATATGTAACAGTATAAATATAGAACATCGAATGCTGCAAAATTATCCAAAAATTTCTGAACCAGCTATGGTTGAAATAGTTTAAATGGTTGAAAAATTCAACAAAACTGAACTTATTATTGGTATAAAATTATTGACAAATAGTTAGCTATAGTCAAACATTTATGAAAAAAAAACAACAAAAAAAACAAAAAAAATGAAAATTACTCTAATATGCTCAATGGACCATGATGCTCAATGGACCATGACGCATGTTATAGTGTTTTACAGTGCAAAATTCATCAAATGGTAACTCTGTAGGTTCACGTCTCCATATTTTTTCAAAAGCTTCAATTAAACTTCGATGCACAGAGAGAACTACTTTGCCTGAGTGGGTTCTTGACCATCCAAAAACCATGACCTGCAGAGAGTAAAGCCAGCAATGGGGAAGTGCATAATAATGTAGTTAAATTTATCATGGTACGTACGTAGCTACGTAGCTCTATATAGTGCATATGAAAATTCTCTCATGCTCCATCACATGGCCAAGCAAACATAATTAATAGTCACTTCCTTTATCTAATTTTCAACTTTGATGAAGTCTTTGCAAAGAAAAAAATTATTGAAACCTATAGCATTTTTGCTTTAGCTATTTTGATTAAGTTTGTACGGTCTCTTTTATGGTAATGGGCATGAGAGCTTCAGATTTGATAGCTAACTGAAGAAATTATCTTGACTGTTGTAATAACATAAGAATTAGGACAGGTAGATTTTTAAATTACCACAAGTATCGGTGGAATTGTTCCAGGGATTTTTACAATAGTGTCTTTCATACAGATCATCTTCTTATATTTCTCAGTGAGAATTGATCTTATATCCTCCTGTTCTTTTTTATTCACGACACTTTTCAACTCCACAAATATGCAGGTTGTTTCATCTATATTATACATATACATATACACAAAATTGAATAATAGTAGCTATAGAGGAAAAATTAAAGGGATGACTGCATGGTTATAGCTAAAAGAACTGGAACAAGGCTGCACATGGGGCTTAATTGCTACAAAAAAGTCATTGACCCTATACCTCAAAATTTTAAACCTCAAAAAGTGTTTACTATACACTCTATTTTGTCCCAATGCACACACTGTTTTGCTTTTAGTGTGTACAGTATTTTGGGATTATATTTAGTGCGCAGTGGCGGATTTAGAGTGGTTTCTGTGGTTTCCATTGAAACCCCCTTTGCTCCGCGCTAGCACGCGTGATAGGTGACCAGTCTATAGTGCGCGCTATTTTAATACCCACCTGTCAGTACTGAGCGTCTTTTCAAAGAGCCTTCAGTCGTCCAGAAACGGCTAGCTAGCTGAAGTTACCATCTTCATCACTCGTGTCCAAACAATCCAAAAAGGGTGTGGTTACGGGAAAGTGGGCGTGGTCAGACAAAAATTTTTAGCTGAAACTCCCTTTTAATTTTTCTATATCCGCCACTGGTGTGCAGTACATAATTTTATTTTTACAGTGTAAAATTGTACGCCTATGAGCTAGGCTGCAGAAGGGTTATGGTGAGTAATGGGAATGTCAGCTCCAGATACTAATTTGTTATGTAAACTTGTGACCTTGATATAGTTCAAGTTCTTATGTTTGATATAATAGAGCCTTAATCTGGAGTTCGAAAAAATAACCATCATATAGCAATAATTATTTTATTTTTTCGGTACTGTATCTAGTTAACCCTCAGCGCGCATGCGCAGAGGGTTATAGTACTCAGTTGTGTCTGTGTGTTTATCTGTTACATCCATACCTGGACGAGCAGCGATAGAGATGCTCCAACTTCAGTCTCAACAATGTCTAAACAATGCGCTCGAGGTTTAAATTAGCCAGATTTTTTGATAAAGGTAAACTAATGCACCTATCAATGTTAGTCCCCGGGGGGGGGGGGGGGGGGCTGTTGGGACATTGCTGTGGAATAGTGGGGGATTTGACTGATAACTTGACCCCAACTGTATATGGGGCATTTGACCACTAAAAGAATAGTGTCAGAGTTCAGAATTGCCATGTGCAGTTTTGAAAGAAATGGCTGCAAAGAGTGTTTTGGTACATTTTGGCTCTAGAACAAAGATAGTCAAGTTTGACAGTGATGAAGCTTTGAATGGTGAAGTAAAGAAGTCTTTTAACCTGGATAGTGATATTCATCTAATTGTTCAGGTAAGCTAGCTCGCCACCTATCATAATAGTTCTTTGGGCAGTATTCTGGGGAACAGTATCAAGCAACTTGTTTTATTTTGTTTTGTTTCATACTACAGCAAAAAAATGAAGAGTGGGGTGGGGTCTTTGTTGATATGGATGCAGAAAGCCCCATTGTAGATCATTCAGTGCTGAAGATTAATTTATTGTCGATGAGAATAAGGTATGCATTTTGATTTTATGCCCCCAAAATTGAAAAAAAAAGAAGTTATTACTACTCTCATGCAGCTAGCTGCATATGCTATGTAAAACTTCTCTAGCTACTAGTTTAAAAATTCTTTCATATTGCATACAATAGGGTTCAGAAACCACATATCCACCCCAACTTCTGCTGGATCAATTTCCCCTGGTATTTCTTCTGGTGGGCCACTGCTTCAATCCAGGCTTTGCTATGCACAATCTACTGGACTATCTCTTGAAAAATCTGTGCAACAGGTGAGACAATAATTGCCCTGGCTACCTTTGACTGGTGGTATGTGAATGTGATTTTGTGGTTGTATTGATATGCCTGCATAGTACACTAACGTGCACAATTTATTCATACAGGGTAGTCATGGCATTGAATCTAGCAAGATAATTGAGGCAGCCCAGATATATAAAGTTGGAAGCGATAAGCCCCTCTCGGACTACAAGAAAAGGATAAATGAAGAAGCTGGGAAGCTCACATTGCAATTCCCATCTCTGCTTAAGAACAGAGGAGAGCTACTAATATGTGCACAACAAAGTCTTCATGACAGTGGCTATGTGTACAAGAAGGGGAAGTCCAGGTCTAAAAGGCTCTGTTCATCTAGTGATAGTGGTGATACTACTCCAAAGAGACCGAAAATGACAGACAAGAACGTTTGGCTGAAGTGAATGAAGATATTAAGCATATCACACAGCAACTTCAAATTAAGGAGAAAAGAATTCAGTCTGAGGCGATAAAAAAATTATAAACTATGTGATGATATCATAGATCAGATCAGGAAGTTGAATTCTACACTCCGGGAGAAAAAGAATGAGGCAAAGCTTTTGCTCCGTAAGGCATCACAGGCAGCTTGGTACAATAGGCGTAAAAGCTCTAGCTCACAGAGTGAAGTTGCTGAAACAGAGACAGATGCCGACACAATTACTGATGATGATTCATCATTGCCTGCAAAGGATACTCGATCTCCGTCACCACTCTTTACAACACCTCCCAGTATGCTGACACTACCGAGTCAGCCAGAAAGTGTATCGCCACCTCTCTTCGTTCCTCAGCCTGGCTCTTCCACCATCCCATCTGATCATTGTTCTCCCTCTGATCTTGAATGCAGCCAACCCATTGATCCTTCTGGGCAGTATGTTCAGTAGTGCCTCCCTGTGACATGAACACAGGGAGGCTTTTGTATACAAAGGATAGCAAAAAGAAACAATGTGAACTGGTACGTGACAACCCTACAGATTATGTTCTGATTCAAGAAGTATGGAGTATCCGTGATGCACACATGATTCCTAACCTTCCATCACAGTATTTGTTTTACCTCAAGTGCTGTCATAGGGATAGCTGTCCACATCCTATTTGTCAACAACTGTCAAAGGAAACACACTGGTATCACGGTGGACCTAGTTTGGACTATTTACCATTACCAGTTCCAGACCCTAAGAGACGATTGGGAAACAGTAGCTGTACACAGTGTGCTAAATTTAATTTGTTGTGGTCACTATCTTGATCCAAAGGAAGCAGTAACATCCTCCCAACCAAAGCAAAGAAAGCCACCATCAACTTTGTTGAAAGCTGCTTTTACTAGTGAACCACAGGAATCAGAAATAGAAGAGGCTGCCAAGGAGTGCTTGCTACAGGTTTGTGATGTCAAGATGTGGTTCGATCACCTTGCCATTATCCAAAAAAACCGCCAAAGAGGAGCAAAGCGGGCTGCAGCTACAAAACAAGCAAGGAAATAACAGCAACAATCTAAAGCTAGTGAATTGCGTGGTGTCTGTCATGAGCCTTATGAAGATGAGACTGAGGATCCTGAAGACTGGATACAGGTGTGACACCAGTGACCTGCTCTATCTGGTTTCACTATCACTGTGTGGGAGTGCTCATTGGGCAGGAACCTGAAAGTTTTTTGTTCATCATGTTGCTAACACAATTTTGTACACATAGCTAGCTAATATCAAGTTTTTTTTTGTCAAATCTCAGTGAAATCCCAGGGTATGGAAGAGGGGATGATGAGGAGATTTGATGTCAGGAGTTGCCCCCAAGTAGAGGAATTTGACAAGTAAATTTGTCAAATCCCCACGTATCCCCTACAGGGCCCCCTGGGGACTAACATTGATAGGTGCATAAAGTGGGCGGGGGATGAGAAACTTGTAATCAACCAATAGTGGCCTAACCTACCGTGCGAGGCAGCCGGCCATAGCATTGCGCCAAATAAGTTTGATGACCATTTCCTAGTCTGAGCCTGGGTGACAAGCATGTGGACTCTCTAGTAGAAACATGCTAGCTAGCTCAACTGCTTTATAAATGAATGGAAATGAATGATACTTTTAAATACCTCCTGCTCATCAGTTAGCTATCTGCTCAATATCTGTAATAATTATCGATACTTGCTATAACGCTGAGGGTTAGCACTTCAGTGCTTTTCATTAGCTATAGCTGGCATGATGAACTAGTATGCATGCACCAACATGCATCATTTCAGTTAAATGGCATGCATGTTGCTTCAGCAATGATATGACTATGTAATGGTAGTGCATTGTATGGAGCATGAAGCTAGATACAATAGTGTCATCTTTCTGGACAAATAATTTAAAGAATGGAAAGTATTAGCCTCGTCCCCAGGCCTTCCTCTCTCACTGGTATAGTCTCTCACTTTACCTTTTCTTCGTGAGAGAGACTATACCAGTGAGAGAGGAAAGCCTGGGAACGAGGCTAGGAAAGTATATTGTCTGGACAGAAGTTGAAACGTTCGAATTCCTATAGGCTATGGATCGAGTCAATGTGACAGATAAAGCTACAAATGTTGCCTTCTTTCTGGTCTTAATTAATTTTATGGCGCAATTTAAACACTAGAGAGTATTGTTACTGTATAGGCATTGTTGAGGCTGAAGTTGAAGATAGCTACTGGTTGCATATGGTACATAGATATAACAGACACACATGACTGAGTATCCATGCACTTCCACATGTACTAAGTGGTGGTACACTGTTGATTGAGTATAGCTGGAACTAACACTCGCATATGTGCTGAGATAACATGGTGAGATCTATATGTATCTTAAGCTAGGGTCCTCAATGAAAGGTATCAAGGTGGTACATAGGTGCATGTGCCGAATTTGGTAGCCAGATTATTTAGCTTAATGGAGATTACGGCACCTATAAGCTCAATTGAATGTGATCATGTGATCATGGCCTCATGAATTATTATAATCTTACAGTCAAACTTGTCTTGTAATACAGCAAGTTGAGCAGTCTCATTTCGATGTCCAGCCACAGAGATTTCTACAATTCGTTTATCACTTTTAATCTGCAGAATGATAGCTAGCTAATTTATTGAATTCTATTTTATTCTAGTACCAGTTCATCTTCGATGTGTGCAACATCCAACCATTGTCCTTGAACTCTCATAGCACCATTTAATCTCCCTGTGATCCTATAACCACCGTTTTCAAGTCTCAGAGCCAGGTCAGAAGTGAAAAATCCCTCTCCTATAATAATAATATGAGCATGCATGTATAAAGAGAAAAATGTAGCCCTTAAATTGTCCCACTATCTGCATGGGGGATAATTTTGTCTTATGTTACAGTGCTATAGCTATACTCTCACTACAGACTTCCATGGAATTTCCATGTCTACATAATTATTATATCATTCTGCATACCATATTCTTTAAAATTGAAATAAATTTCTCTGAATTTTTTCTTCCTCATTCCTGTAACATCTCTAGCCATTCCTGGTAGAGGTTGTTTTAAGCAAAGGTATCCTGGATTAACCATTTTACCAACTTTCTCCACTCTCTGTAGATTATAATATCAATTTTGTCACTAAAGGTTTATTCTAGCTTTCCAGATTAAAAATTAGCTGCATAAAAGTATACAGCTGAAGCTTTAGTTGTAGATATACGTATGCATGGTACTAGTACAGTCAAACTTAAGCACGTCATATTCGATCCACTTACATCACAAGGATCATAGATGACAGGGTCGACTCCTAAGAAAGGCTTGGCAGGAAAATTTCCTGATGGCAGAGCAGTTAGACCATGATCAATAATGATGGCAATTCCACCAGTTTCTGTATAAAATGTGCAGCTACAATATATAAAATTGTAGTATTGAAATTCTATGCATTACCTGTCTGCCACCATGTGTCCACAAATTTACATTGCTCGCATCCAATATTTTCTCTTAACCAGCTACAAACATCACTATTCAGAGGTTCGCCAACTATAATTACAAGCCTATTCATAGCTGCAATCATAATTATTGTAGCTAGCTAACTTGTTTGTTTGTTGTTGTTTCTTGTTTTTGTTTCGGTATGTAATTTTTGGGGTGTGGCATGAAAATTAACTAGCTGAATTACAATGGAAGAAGATAATGCACATACCAGTGGCAATTGTTTTCAATGATCTCAAGTCAAATTCTTTCTTGATCTTGGAAGCATCATCTGTGTCTTTCTTCAGTTGCCTGATCTCTTGTGGATTGACATACAACTGGTTTATTTTATGATCCTGTATAGCTTTCCAATATCGGTCTATATAACAATTATGATCACAGAATAATATGGAAATTTAGGGCTAGCTAGGCCAACTGCTGTAGCTAATACCATTATTAGGAAATGTTGGGATGCCTTCAAAAAGCATTGTTGTAGCTCCATTGCATAGAGGACCATACACCACATAGGAATGTCCAGTGATCCAGCCTAGGACAGCTGTACATCCGAAGACATCTCCAGGCTTATAATCAAAGACATACTGCAAATGGTGTATGAAAAAAATAACAGTGTAAAAGTAGCTATTTCAAACCTTGTGTGTTAAGGCAGCATAGAGTAGATATCCAGCAGTTGAATGTTTGATACCAGTAGGAATACATCCTGAGGTGGTGCCTGATGTGTACATGATGAACATTATATCTTCAGCTTCTACTGGTACTGGGTCAAATGTGGTAGGACACTTCTCCATTTCCTAGATAAATTTAATTATATGTAATAATAATGTACAAAGTTATTACAGTAATAACCTTTTCAAGATCAAAATCATAGTTTTCATTCCAAGGAACTTGAGAATATTCTGCTGATGGATACCTGTTTGACACTAGTACGGTAAAATGTGGTTTTGGCCTTTCTTCTTCAGTGGATAAATGTTCATCACTAGTGACATAACCTTCCAAAGATGGCTTCTGAATAGCTGGCTCTTTTTTATTACATCCAGGTTCTGATTCGATCAAAAGCAAGGCATTATCAATGTTGGCTTTCAAAGGCAATTCTTTCTCTCCAATTTTAGCCACATTTGATGTGATTATGTACTTTGCTTTTGCTGAGTAACAAAAATTGAGTGAGGTTATTAAATTGCTAGTTGAAATAGCCATACAATTATGTCTGTAGTTCACTGGAGCATTGATTATAGTTAGTTATCAATCTTAAATTTTTATGTCTGTAGCTAGTTCACTGGAGCAACGATCTCACAATGTAGTTAGTTATCAATGTAGGAGCTTGATAGTACATAATAGCTGGGCATACTTACCATCTTCTATTCTGTCCTTCAATTCATTAACTTTCAAGTCAGCAAAAGCAACACTATTAATATTAAAGAAAAAATGTTTTTTTTCACTCATGGAAAAAATAATCATAGCTCACGTGCTATTAATTATGTAGATAACATCCCATATAACACTGATTATAAACATGACTGTGCATGATTATTAATTATTCATAGCTATAACTAAACATGGCTAATTACAACTCAGTCATGTGACTACAACTACATGGGTGGGATGTAAAGGAATAATTCTTGATCTTTAAAACAAAACACATAGTGAGCTAAACTCTAGTACATATAATTATAGCCAGCTGTTCTAACTAACTATAGCATTATGCAATAAGAATTATGCAGCATATCATACCTGTGAATAGCTCCAATTCTTGTACAGGCTAGCATGGCAGCCACAGCCATGGGAGAAGAAGACATGTAAATGATAACCACATCTCCTTTCACTACTCCTTTGTTAGTCAACACATGGGCTATCTGGCATATAATCTTCAGCAATTCACTGTAAGAATAAAGACTCAACTACCTGGAGATTAATTAACAGGTCTTACTAGTAACTGATCTTTTCAGATGTTCCGTCATTTTTTTCCCATATGATGGCTGTTTTGTTGGGAGTGGCTTTAGCATGTCGATCAAGACAATTTACTGAAGGTGAAAATTACAATAAGATAATAAATGTTGTGGCCAGGTCATATACATGTGAACTCACCTGATGCATTGAGCTTCCCATCAAAAAAGTGTATCTTCCCATTCTGCATATCACATCCTTCCATTACTTTCTCTGCTGTGCATGGTTCATTCCATATTAACATTTTACTTGCCATTTTAAACCAAAATTTCTTTGGATTCTTGATGCTCTCCTCATACAATTTGTCATAATTTGCCATTACATCTGATATTGGGATCAGACTTTCATCTTTCACTATGTCATGGATATTTTGTGCCTGTGAGAACAAACAGTTGATATGATAGCTAGCTAAATAGATATATATATAGGCGGTGGAACAGGTAAGGCCAGTCAGGCCCAGGCCTGACCAATATTTTGGGGAAAACAACAAGTGGCTATCAATGGGGGAAACAAGTTAATTATTATGTGGCTATCAAATATTTTTGGGGGAAAATTGTGGCTATCAATCGAAAGTGTCCTACATATGATGCTCGAATGTAGGAAATCATGTGTAACTTCCGTATGATGCAAATCATGTGTAGAACTTCGGTGATCTGGGGGATTACGTTTTAATTTCAGGCATGACCAATCAAATCTTGTTTCTAACACCTCTGAGATAGCTATGATATATACGTACCTGATAAAGAACATGATCATTAAGGGTCAGCTCAATTATCCCAGCCTGCCCAAAATCCGGTTGAAGCTTTTCACAAACTTCTTTTATATGTGAGCAAATGGATTCAGGGACTTGCCAAAAAATTATGATGCAACCAGGATTGGCAGTTATAAATTTCAGCTGAGTAGGGTCAATAGAAAATTCACTTGCAATGTTTACACAAAGTTCGCTGAGTTTAGCTAATGTCATTCTTTTCATATCACCAGTAAATTTAGCTTTGAGCAATCTGACACCTTCATCCTTAACAATGGTACTGTGCACATCCAAATAGTCCACAACAAGGGTCTCACGTTTATATTTCTCAACTTCAGTGCTGTGTTCCTTCAGTCTTTTCTCAAAGTTACACTTTTCATTCTCATCCTCAAAGCACTCATCTACTAGATCGTTCAGTAATTGAGAGTTGAGAAAATCTAAACCTTGATTCTGAGATAATTCTCTCATCATTTCTTCCCAATTAGATATTTCAGTTAACCTTTGATTTTCACTTCGCAATTTTAAGCCAAAGCCAGTGGTTAAGTAGACACGAAAAGGGCTCAAAGAAATCTCTTTACTATCCAAGTACCGATAGATATCTACAGTGATCTTTGCGAATTTCTTTCTCAAATTGACATATCCTTCCTTTGCAGCACGATTGATTGCTAATATATCAGTGACACAACACACACACACGTATAATGAACACGATAGTGTATGAGTAATAAGATAATTACATGCATGAAAATTAAGTAAACGTTGTAGACCAATTAATTAAACACATTGACTATAATGATCAGTGTGATTTCTTGTTATACCAACAAGTGTGGAGGAAACTCATTCAGCTTGCTATATAGGTTTAGCTTGCAGTTAACATCCGATTCATAGCACTGGTATTAGCAGTTTACTGCCATTTGTGTAACCCTTGTTTTTAAACATGAATTTATTATAAAAATATTAAAAAATAGCAGCGCACCATGGAGGAAACTAGATCATGATGTCTCATTACTACAGAATCATTTAGCTAATAACAGTAAACCATGCATAAAGGAAACTAGTGATGAATTATTCAGCACACTATTACAACATCTGGTTCATAATGTGGAATCAAGTTGCTCGATTATCAGCACACCATGGAGGAAACTAAATCATACGTAACTATACAGAATCAATTAACTATAGCTACATACATAGGTGCTGGAAGTGGGGGGGCCAGGGGGGCACTTGCCCCCCCCAGTTTTCTAGAATTGGGGGCACAGGGGGGCACTCCTCTGACAAGCTAGTTAGCTTTAATAGTTCAAAGTCCTTATACTACAAGTTAGTGGTTAGAGGCAGGCTCACACTAATCAATTTAGCTATGCTGACCAGCTGCATTCTTAGCAGTGAGTAAAATGGCAAAGCAAACTTCACTGACCTCTTGGATTCCTCAAGCCAAGAAGAGAAAGAGTGTAGAGAGGTACAGTGCATAGCTAGGAGTAGATCCTGTCATTAGCTACAAGTTAGTTGGTTACCATATTGATTTCAGATTTGATGACATGAGTGAAAGTTCTGAGTACGAGTCGTCTGATTGTTTGTCTCTGGTTAGTGATGATAGTCATGATGATTATGATCTTGAAGTAGTAACAGAAGCTCCACTATCAGCTTCTGGTACTTCATGCACAGCAGCATGTTGTGACTTAGAAGGAGCAATTTCAGGTCAGCCATATCAAGTGAAGAGCCAACATATGATTGCTAAAACTAAAAGGATTCAAGGGCGTAAGTTGAGGCAGTTTTCTACTAATTGGTATAAGAAATATTCTTGGCTGATGCTTTGTACTACATCCTCCAAAGCATTTTGTTATTTATGCAAATTTTGCTCTGAGAAAGGTTATCTATTAGACAAATATGTCGACGAAGCATTTGTTAGCAGAGGGTTTAACAATTGGAAGAAGGCTCATGAGTGTTTTAAGAAGCATGCCAAGTCAAATTGTCATAGAGAGTCTGCCATGAAGATAAAAATGATGAAAAAACCTGGCATAGATGCTCAACTTGATGAGCAGCTAAAACAAGATCAGCAGCTACATCGCAGAATGCTCTTACTCCAGCTTTCTTCTTTACGATATCTGCTGCACCAAGGATTAGCAATACGTGGACATGAACAAATTGAAGGCAATTTGATGCAGCTGTTACTCCTGCGTAGTGAAGAGTGTTGTGAATTAAAGCAGTGGATAAATGAAAAGAAATACTTATCAAGTGAGATAATTAATGAAATGATTGCTTTAATGGGTCGAACTATTACATTACAACTTTTAGAAGATATTCGTGCAGCTTATATATATGCTTTGATTGCAGATGAAGCAACTGATATAAGCAACAAAGAACAGCTCTGTATATCACTTAGATGGGTTGATGAAACATTTGCTATCCATGAAGATACTCTTGAATTGATCAACTTACCTAAGACAGATGCAGAAACTATTACCACTGTTATTAAAGATTTTCTGATTCGCCATCAACTTCCTATAACCCAGTGTCGTGGTCAGGCATATGACGGAGCTTCTACTATGAGTGGCCACATCAGTGGTGTAGCTTGTAGAATTCAGCAGGAAGAGCCAACTGCTATATATGTGCATTGCTTGGCACACAGTTTAAACCTGTGCTTGCAAACAGCTACTAGACATCTAACACCCATCAAGGAAGCTTTGGATCTAGTCATGGAACTGGGAAAGTTCATAGATCTTTCGCCAAAACGATCCCATTTGCTAAAAACCCTACAAGAACAACTTTCACCTGATTCATCATCTATTAAAATGCTCTGTTCAACACGCTGGACCGTGCGTACAAAAGCCATTGATGCCATTATAAAAAGCTATAAAGCTCTTGCAGCAGCAATGACTGAAATTCATAATGGCCAAAGGGATGAGTATGGAATGAAAGCTGGTGGATTTTTGCAGTCACTTGACAAATTTAGTACCTATTTTGGACTAAAGCTTTCATACCTTGTGTTCTCAGCTGCAGAACAACTATCTATTACACTTCAGTCAAAAAACACCACAATACAAGATGCTGTACTGAGTGCTAATTTGGCAGTCAACTTTCTAGATCGGCAAAGATGTGAGGAGTCATTTGAAATATTTTACTCAAAAATTTTGAAAGATACTAAGGATTTGACATCAGATCCCATTCTACCTCGCTACAGACGGATACCTAATAGGCTTGATGAAGGAAGAAGTGAAGCACACAGATTTGAAGATGCTAAATCATTATACCGGCAGCAGTATTATGAAGCTTTGGAAACAGTGAAAGGAGAATTAGTGAGGCGATTTAATCAAACACGCGGTATGCCAGTTGCAGCAGCTTTGGAAAAGTTACTTCTTCAATCTTTTAATGGAAAATTTGATCTTCCTGATGAAATCTCTATGTATTTGAAGGATATAAAGCTAGATCGTCTCAAAGTACAGCTCCAAATGCTCCCTGATCTGCTAAACACATACAATCAAAAAAATCCATCCACTAAAATTACATCTGTTACAAATTTGAGAACTCTGTGTGAACTAATGAACAACATTGACAGCAGCAAGGTGATGTTTAGTGAAGTATGTCAACTTTTACATATAGTACTCACAATTCCCGTCACTTCCGCTACTGCTGAACGCACATTCTCTGCTATGCGTAGATTAAAAAATTTTCTAAGATCTACAATGACACAAACACTGTTTAACAATGTCATGCTCTCACATGTTCATAAAGACAAAACTGATAAAATAAACTTATTAACAATAGCTGATGAATTTATATCTGTAAATGATAGGAGAAAGCATTTTTTTGGAATGAAATAATTATCATACTAAGTGCGGGAGTGCCCCCTCAGATTGAAACTGATTCTGTCACCTATGACATAGCTATCTGTAATAACAGTAAACTTAAACAATGGAGGAAACTGAATACACAAGCAATAAGGCTTCACAAACACTCAATTATACTAACAAGGAAATGGTTATAGAATAGTCTGATATCATTATAATCACAAGTAGCTATATGCACTGTAGCTAGCTGGTCGCACTGTTTTCAAAAATTGCTGATTTCCTTGCCTATCCCTATAGCTAACCATATAAGGTACATCCTGCAGACCACGACAGCTGCTGCAATAGTTTATCTAGCCCAGCCAAACTCCGCCAATTTTAATGTCTGACAACAATACTGTTTCATTATCAAAAGTACTAGGCCATTAAGGTCACATGACCCCGTTTCTGGGCCAATCCAGTCTCCCGTTTTTCTAGACTGACTGCTGCCTGACAGGGGTCAAGACATCAAGAGCCTTTCTCAAATTCTTGTAGATGACCTGTAGTAAAAGTTGCTAAATATAACCAGAGCCTATATTAAAACTTTGACTTTGATATAGCATTTACTGCACATAAATCTATCAATTTGAACAGCTTCTTGGCCCTTGTCTCTTCCAACTTTTCTTCCCACATTGAAAGAATGTCTGTGGAATCAGAAATGGATTTCTTCTGTGTTACTGAAGCGAAGTTCACGCATTCATTATCATACGTCACGAATACGTCACAAATATGCAATAATTATCCATCAAGCGATCTGATTGGTGGCGTCAAAATCTTGACGTGAGACACAAGTCATTGGTGCTAATGTCCCCAGACCCTTTCCCTTCTCTTGGGTTGGTAAGGGTCACCGCTATGCCAGTTGGTTGTTTGGAAAGAACAAGTCACAAAGGTCATGAGTTTAAACTCTTATTTCAAGTCTATAGCTACTTTCTACACAGGTCTCAAAAGAACTACAGACAACTAGCTAATACATCTTCATTATTATTATGAGTTCAAAGAATTCAAGATATGTTTTATTCATAAAATTGACTTTGTTATCATTACCATCTGTTTGAGCACTATCTAGAGGTGTGCCTTTTGCTGTTCATTTTGACTAAGCTGCCACTATAGAAAACAGGTGAGCACAAAAAAATTTACTGTGGGGATGCCATGGCCCCAAAACCTAGCTAGGTATATACTCTCCTAGCTCCTTCGAGACAAATATTAGCAGATATAGCTAGCTACATACATACAGAAAAATTACATAGAAAATAAAAATTTCTTCTAATAATATAGGGATCTAGCTCGATTATGTGCTAGACTGCAGACTATATTTTGGGGCCATCCATCCCTACTTGACATTTTTTTTTGCGCTAATGTAAACATGCATGTCACTCATGGCAAGGGCAGATTGAGCTGCTTTGCAGCTTGATACGCACAAGCACTCAAGTTTCTAGCTATGGATCTGACTCAAATAATGAATCTTTGCTCTAAGAGTCCAACAAGCTGCTAGGAAACGAGATCATCTTAGTGCAGACTATTTTTAACCTCCTCCAGAGACCTCCACCAACCCATATCTGTTCCTTTGATATGTGTGCAAAATTATGATTATACCGTGCATGTGATAATCTACGTTCCTGGAATTCCAAAGTGACAAGTTGTTGATGCTAATGTCTCCAGACCTTTTCCCTTCCCTTGGGTTGATAAGGGTCGCCACTATACCAGACTACTATACTACATCATTATGTAGGTGTGGTTCTTTCATCATTCTAATGTACCTTGCCCCCGAATGTTATTACAGGAATGTTATTACACAGTCATAACCATCACATGTGGTTTATTTCATGGTTATATGTACATAATAACATTCCTTAATGGCCTGGGCTTAGTGTAGACTGATGTACACACACACCACCATTTACCACAACCACCACCATGGAGTTAAATTTTACATAGCTATTCAACTGACAATACTAAGATCTCTGCTTACAATTTGGAGGAGGTGGAGGAAGTGAATCATGTGATCCTAACCCTTCACGATGTGACTTTGGTCCTCCTTTGGTAAATAATGGAGCTCCTGGGGGAACCAATTCACATTTTTCTGGATTTAATTCTTCGCTAGCTTGAGGTGATATTTGCCCTTCTGTGAATGTATTGATAATTAACTACTTCTTGTAATAATCATTTATTTTATGATACGTACCTAGATTATTTTCAGGAGAAGATGGAGAGTCATGGTCAGCTTGTCCCTCAAAGCGTGCATGTTGATTGTGATTCACTAGAATTGAAAATTCTTGTCAAATATGCATCTAATAAGTTCCTTATAAGGCCACTATTAATAGAATGATTGTTTCCTGTCCACTGCCCGTGTATTGAAAATGTCACCGCATCAAAAAATATTATTACTGCCATTGCTCATAGAGCGCACACATTTGGCTTCACATTATATGGGAAAGCCCGTGGTGAATGATGAAGACAGGAGACCTTTGAGACAAACAACGAAGCAATAATAGAAATAACCTCCCGCCCACAGCACTTGTGGATGTCTTCCTAGGATTCTAATAGTGGCCTAATGATTTCACATAGTCATGTGATCATTGTAGCTAAAAGCATGTGATATAGTTTATGATTTCGTTTGTTTAACTGATAGACATAGTGTTTTGAGTTGTGTCCCCGAATTTCAGTAAGTTTCTAGAGGCAAGGGGTTTGTTATGGGAATTATAGTGTATACACTGTAGCTTGAGCTAAAACTTACATCCCACATTTCCTTGTTCTTCTTGATCTCTTACATGTAGAGGTCCTGAGTTGATATACAATATTGTAAGTTAAAATAGTCTGAACTATAATAAGTAGCCAGGGATCTAACTAGAGAGTTAGCTATAGCCATTAGCTATTACTATTCAAACTGACTTTGGGGATCATTCTCTTCACTCATTTTGAACTTGGAAATTGCTACAGGTCGATTTTTCGAGGAATTCTTGCAGCACTCGCTTATCAGGAGTTGTATTTAAGAGTAGAAACAGACGATTTGAACGATTAGCAAGCTGTTATATGGGGGTATTTTTTGGGGCGTTTCCAATAATAATTATGAATAAAGAAACAGGTTTATGCGCATGCGCGCGCTCGGTATTATAGCGTATAGACGTAGACTACGTAACCCAGTCAAACCGCACGTGTACGTTTACGTTTTGAGGCGATTTTATTTGCAACCGGAAGTACGAAAAATGGCTCGATTAGGTACCAGCTGGAAAAGCGTTCCTTCTGCAGTCTCGAGACATTTCGTTTCCCTTTAACAGCTAATACTGTTTCTAAGGAGGGTATTCAGTATATTTATGGCTACTGTTTCGAGGAACTGGTAAAAGGAGTGCTGTGACAGTGAAGAAAAGTGAGCAAATCTTGGTCTTGTTCCTACTCCTCGTGCTACAATTTGGACCCAATCTAAGACAGTAAGTGCAGGACAATCAGGATCTGTGGGTCATATTTTACTGCAATCATCACTGAACTAGTTTGCTGAGTTCTGGGGTTGTAGCCTTTGCGTTATGGTTATGTCCGGCGAAAGTATAGCTACACTTCATGTCGTGGATGCCATATTTGCAAGAGATTGAAGCACCACTTGGCCTCTTGCCCTTTAATGGCCATATTTATGTACTTTAAGGTGACATGCACCCTCTCTCCTTGTTAATTATGTATATGGTGAAAAGTAAGTATGCAAGCTCAACATGGCCTCCCAGGATGATACTATACTAATAATTTACCATCTTCAAAGCACCTGTATGATTATTTCTTCCTTTAACTTGCAGGAACACAATTTCAGTCAAATCTTACCATGTTGTAGTCTATAGATTAAACAAAGTTCTATAGTCTTGACAGCTGGTCATGCATTAATGTCCAAAATAGAAACGTAATAGGTATCATAATGGAATAAATAGCTATAAGGCCACTATTATTAGAATGATTGTTTCCTGTCCACCGCCCGCGTATTGAAAATGTCACCGCATCAAAAATATTATTACTGCCTAGCGCCTGCCATTGCTCATGCACGCAGTAGGCGCGCAAATTTTGGCTTCAAATGCAGCTCTTTTGAGAAAGCCCGTGCACCGTAGTGGTGAATGAGTAGTCTCGCGGGCCGCGAGACTAGTGAATGACGAAGACAGGACCCTTGAGGCAAACAAAGAAGCAGTAATAGAATAATTATAATAACCGCCCGCCCGCAGCACTTGTGGATATCTTCTTGGACAGGAAACTAGGATTCTATAAATAGTGGCCTAAACTTTATTTTTCATTGTGCATTGTATGGTACAGCTAGCTATAGCTGTAATCTCTCTCCTCTATAATATATAATGGGTCACATCAGCCAATGTAGCACCTGACATGCACACGCCTCCCAGGGTGCATTCGGCACTAATTACATGATGTATGTGTCATGGAAATAAAACGATCACGGGCAAATAAAGACAACTGTTTTGTTGAAGAAGAATCAGGCACTACTAGTGCATGAAAGCCTATTACTGGCATGAAAAACACACATTTATTCAACAGCTCATACGTACAAACACAGACATGGGACAATAATGATCAATGGATAATCAAACACATTAGAGCTAAGCTAGATTACTTATGAATGGAACAGGTTTGCGTTAAGGATATGTCCGGCGAAACTATGAGGCTAGTCAAATTCACTAAAATGCCCCAAAACTATGTTCAAGCCAAAATGATGTTCGACTGAACCGGGATTGGAAACGCAATATAAACTGCCCGGCCACTCCTTATTGCGCATGCCTGTATTAATTAATACAATAAGAAAAAAGATAATAATTATCAAATTTGGGTATTAAGTGTGCAGCTATTGATCCTGGTGATTTCTTTCAAGTTCTTCTTCACCTCTGCACCTTCTTGTTCTCTGCCCGAACTGTGAGTGAAGATATTGAAGCCTCCCTCTCAGTTGATCATCCCTGAGGAATATAGCTAATATTGAAAATTAATGTACTCTAATCGTTGAGCTTTTTCTTGGCAAGGGAATGCATACATTTGGAAAGCATAGGTGGAGGGCATGAAGGAATAACTACTTGTTATGAATATAAATTGGGGTCACTAGAAACAACTTCACTTTTTCAAAAAAGGTATGCAAAGACACACCCAGCAAATGTGAACTATTGGCTGAAACTCTTGAATACATGCAAAGTTCACTACATTTTAGGTATGAGGGCATGAAGTAGACTGTACACTAAACTCTGAAACTGTAAGTTGAATATTTACTCTTTCATGTAAGAGGATACAGGTACACAAAGCCAAAACAGGCTAAAACAGGCTGGTATGGGTGTCCTAGCAGCAAAAAATTTGCTTTTTGCACGAGTAAGGTGGTGAAGTTACTAGCTATGCTATGGACTTACTTCTGAACTTCGAGAGGTCGATTCCTCCACGTTTGGCTTTTTCAGCTCTTCCACGCACCGCAATACGGATTGTACCGCGCATGTTGTACATTGTTGCTATGGCACGGGTGTTTTGATCCCAATATGCGCATGGACTTTTTCACTATGCCTAGTAATACCATAGCAACCGTGTTTCCTGGTTTAGCACTATGCACTTAGTGACCATTTCCGGGGTCATAGTACTTTACCAGCCACGTGGCAATAGAGAAGAAGAGTAGCTCTACAAACTGGTGAAAAAACGGGGGAAAAAGAACAAGTGTGAGAATATTTACACGCGCTTGAACTTTGAAGGAGTCTAACTCTTGTTTATACCATCCAGAAAGTTTGTAGACAGGAGAATAGCAGTGGAAAAGAAAATCCCATCATCCTGCTTCTAGGTAATATCAATATTATTTTACTTATAATTTTTTCCAGAGAGTTACAGCCATATGTATTATGCATGTTATTTGGTTCAGTGTTAGACATCCTTTGGTTTGGGTTTAGGCTGAGGTAATTTAGATGTGTTGATAGGACATATCTGCCTAAAGTGCTCTGTCATTATGCACTCCAGACGTTGCACACTGTTAGGCATATTGATGTAGCTCCTTTTGATGGCGTTAAAACGAGCATGAATAGACTCTGCTCCCTGTTCCCCAAGAAAACCTAAACCAACTCTCCATTTTTTCAGGAACGGAACCATGTGGTCTTCCAGCATGTGCATTTTTGGCAGAACTGTCGCATTTGGAAATGAATCCCTGTAGAAATCCATGAAGTCTTTGATTCTAGAGTCTATTGAAATTAAAACAGGTTTGTACAATGTATATTCATGGCATCCTACTTACCAAGCTCGTCTATTTCCTTCTCTTCCAGAACCCTACTGCTGTCATATATTGAATGACATCTAGCAAAATAACTGAATGCCTTAGTAAAGGTTTTTTGAATGAATTGTGCCTTTGGTAGAAGTTGTGAGCATCTGTCCTGGGCCAACTCAACAACAGAATTGCAGAGTGTGGAAATATTTACTTCCTGCTGACAAACACATCTTTAACACCTGCTTGAAGGTGCATACTTAGTTTACCTTGAGTGTTCTATGCACGTGGTTACCAATAAATGTTCCACCATAATAGGCCTGCCTATGCACATTGAATGAGATCAATGCTGTATCCAGTGCCAAACAAAAAGGGCCATCCTTTCTTGAAAAGCTCTTCTTTTTTGTTAGTGCTGATAATTCTGTTGTCTTTATGATTGAGGGAGTATATATTTAATTTTATTAGGTGTATGACTACTTACTATGGCATCCAACATTGCTTTATGCTCTTTGATGGCTTTGGTTACGGATACGATTGATGGATCTGATGGACCGCTGGCATTGAGAGCACAAAGCGTCAGAGTCTGATCAAGCCACTTCAGATGTTGTTCAAAGCTGTCTTTTATATCCAGCAACTCCCTTTCCTTCCTTACCAAGTCACAGTACTTGGCATATCCAGGTGAGTCTTCTTCTTTTGAGGAGAGTAGGGCCATTTGTATGTCCAGCTCGTGACATTCATCCTCCAATAGTGTGAAGAGACGAAAGAAGATGCCAAGAGTGATGTGTAAGCCAGGAAGACAGACCTAAGTGACAGGTTAGTATATTATTTGTATTTTACTCTATGTATTATTTGGTAATGGTACCGATTCGATCTCAATATTAAAGATATGTGATGCCATAGCATTGTTAAATTCTTTGGCCCTCTTGATGTTGCCACCATCAGCAAGGAAGTTGGAATAGTCCTTCTTGATCCCTTCCAATGTTCGTTTGGTGCTGGTACCACGTTCGGCTATTGGGATTTTCAAATCTTCACTTTTAATGAGGCACCAGAGACAATTGTGGCGACCTACCCATTTTTTGATAATTATTTGAAAGGAATAGGACTATATACTTATATCCTTACCACTTGCTCCTGATAACCCATACAAGTTACAAAGAAACTCGTAGTCCCCTGATAGGAATACACGTGTGATGTGGTTTTCACCTGATGAGTTCCTATAATAATATACTGTAGACCTTTTCTTCTGGTACTATTATTATGCATGTACCTCCATACAAGCTTTTTTAAATCATCAACTTGTGACTTGTATGCATCCAAGGAGAGATGCAGGTTAGTTTTGCTGTCTGATGCCTCGTAGGCTACAAACACACATGTGTTTGTGACTGCATTTGGTTTTGAGCAGTTTCCAATTTGAAAATTCATCTTCATTGACCCCCCACCTTTATCGCCACCAAGTTTGATCCAGATTTCATTACGAGGAATAATCCCATGTGTAGTCAGTCTGGACAAACTATTATAATTTAGGTAATAATAATATTTTTATTTGTGTGGTTTTTATACCTGTCATTTTGATCTAGTATCTGTTTCACTTTAGCCACTAGATCAGGAACATAGGCAATCGGTGCCTTTCTGATTTCCTCTCCACCATGATCAAGGGGAAACGAGAAGGCAACTAGTTCAGACTTCAGATTTGGACCTAACAACTCCTTAGATATGGAACGCTGCTTCGCTTCACTACCTAAATGTATCTTCCAAGCTTTCATCCACCTATGAATGAAGGTTTGTATTGGATAGTTGTGGTTTAATTATTTGCATACCTCTTCATTATTCTCATTTTATTCCATGGAATTGAAAGGTCTGCCTTCAATGCCAGAACATCCTCAGCTGGAACTTCTGCACGAGCCTCCCCTACACATGCTTGATCCAGCAAAGACTCTCTCTCAACTTTGGTCAACGTCTTCAATTCATATTGGAGTTGTTCCATCTGCGAGCCTTTGCTGACTAGCTCACAGACATTGCTAATTTCATCGCTCCTCCTCTTCAAGGTTCTCCTGGAGGCTTCACTTGAATCTATTCGGGGTGTGGTCACACGTACTACTGATATCGGCTAGTAAATTGTAATTTTGAAGATAAAATTGGTTAACGAATTAATTTTAGTGCCTTACCTTTCCACTAGCTGACCTACAACTAATGAATCCATTGGTGGGCATCAATTTGTCAACTAGTAAGCCTATTGCTTGTTTTTCCATTCGAGATTGAGTAGGGATGTCTGAGGTGTGCAAGAGATGGTTGACAGTGATCTTTGAGGGAGATGGAATTTCAATGTGGGTGCAGTTTGATGTAATATGCAGCTTCAGATCCTTAAGTTGCATCACTTCTCCACAGTCATTCTTACACCTCACCAAAAGGCTACTGAATACTTTCATCACAACTGGAGATGGAATGCACAGGTGATGAGGCAGTATAGACCTTCCATTGCAGTTACAGAGAAGAGAGCTACCACTTTCACAACTGCTGACAATACAAGGTACACATATATAGTGCCGGCAAGTTGCTATTTCCAGTGGTTGATTCGGAATGCAGGAACAGCTCAAACAGAGCAAATCATTCAGCATGGAATTGGGAAGGAAATAGGAGGGTTGTAGTTGGAAATTCACAAATTGGGGTGGATCGATTTCAGCTACTCTGGTCATTATCGATCTATTCATGTTATCTTTACTTGGTCGCCCTTTCACTTCTAATGCTACTTTCCTTCTTTTAGGCTTCCCACCACCTGACACAGTCAAACAAACTTCACAATCTTCAGAATGTGGAAGCCATGATTTTAATTTTAAATTGGTGGATCGTACTTCACCCCTTTCCTTTGCCTTTTGGATCTCTTTCAATGTCAAGTAGCAGCTGTTGCACACCACTGGAGGGTAGATATTGTCAGATTCAGAAGAGACCTCCAGGCTGAGCACTGATAAGAGGATACCCTTACATGCAGCACTATATTATGTTCATATCCTTTAGGCTTCTTTCCACACACCCTACATCTATTTTTAATGCACTTTTTATGATGCTCCATAGACACTGAAAAAAAATTATAAGTTAAATATTTTATTTATAGTATTATAATTTAGACCTTCATTTGTTTTATCAGTGTAATACCTGAATTATTATTGTTAGGTCCAGACCACAAGGAATTTCAAGACGGTGCCTTCTCCAATGAATACCGATGTTTCATAGATAGTTGCTATGGTATCGATGCGCAGTTGTGTTTAGCGTAAAAACCACTTATGCGCGTGGTTTAG
Source organism: Crambe crambe (assembly GCA_963924555.1). Lineage (NCBI taxonomy): Eukaryota > Metazoa > Porifera > Demospongiae > Poecilosclerida > Crambeidae > Crambe > Crambe crambe. The sequence continues at coordinate 5,175,521 of OZ004589.1, forward strand.
ACCGGGTTTTCCCTTTGTTGTTTGACCTTTTGGGGCTATCTATAGGGCTTCACAGCAACCCAAAAGGTCACAAAGCCCCTAGCAACTACTGCCCATCGTTGTCATGCATAATGTAATTTAATTTTGTTAGACCGGAAATGTTGAACACAGTCTAATCGCCAGTGGACGTAATTAATTACCACGTATTAGCGATGACGTCATAAATTGTAGTCGAAAAACAGAAATTGTGCGGGTGTTTTGTATGGACTGTAACTGCCTCTTAGAAGCCGAAGAAGCAATATGGAGAGCACTTTCTGCTAAAGATGAAACCTAGGTAAGTATTACTGCACAGTAAACATTGTTGCAAGCTATAAACAGGCAGAAAATTCAGCTATATGTTGCCTCTGACTAAGAGCATGCACATCATGAACAATAACTTCCTCAATAGAATTAGTTCTCATAAAATTAGCTTATGAAACAAACCACCAACGTTTCGACCAGAATACTCTAGCCTTCATCAGGGTGATACAAAAAATGCACACAGAAACGTCCTTATATAGCTACGCTCGTTATCTAGACAACGCACATGCATACGCCTATGGATATTATATTATAGCATGCCAATACCTGAAGTCGTAAACACTATTTCCCTAAGGCTTTAAGCGTAGAAACCCAGCAACCTTGAAGTTCTAGACCTACATCCCTATTAAAACGCTGCTCTTCTGAAGATAAACCAATATGAAGCGCTTCTTTTAGAAGCAGCTCCTTCCTAGTCCTAGCTTGATCTACAACTGAAGCTTCCTTCCATAATATAGGATGATGATTACTCCAGGCATGATCAGCAACAGCAGATTTCTCTTGTTCTCCTCGTAGGCAAGCTTCCTTATGCTCCTTCAGCCTAGCTTCCAGCCTTCTCACCGTTCCATCAGAGGAAGAAGTTTTAAAATTAGGCTTGAATTTTGTTCCAGCACCTAAAAAACTCCCTTTAATTAATACAGTGGCAGCAGTAGAAGGAGGGGCTAGGAGGCTGAAGGAGGAAGAGGCCAATGACCTGAGAGGGAGAGTATGTGGACTCATCAGAAGGGCGAAACTACCCAAGGACAATTTGAGCAAGGACCAGAGGAAGGCTTTGAAAGACCTGGAGAGGCTTGATGATGTGGTTATCTTGCCGGCGGACAAAGGGAATGCCACGGTCCTGATGATGAAGGATGATTATGACTCCAAGCTTATGGGGATGTTGGGCTCTGACACCTACAGTATCCTAAATAAGGATCCAACGAAAACCCAGGAGGCTAAGTTAACTAGGGAATTAAAAAGATTAGAGAGGACAGGAGAGATTCCAAATGAATTATACAATAGGATTAGGCCTGTAGGGAGTAAACCTCCTAGGTTATATGGTCTGCCGAAAATACATAAGGCAAATGTTCCTTTAAGACCTATTGTTGCATGTATAAATTCTCCATGTTATAATCTCTCTAAGTATGTAACAAAGTTAATTTCCCCTTTAGCGGGAAAATCTGATTCCTATGTTAAGAATTCTGAGCATTTCATTAGCATGATTAAAGATTTGAACTTAGGTCCAAACGAAACACTTGTTAGCTTTGATGTTTCTTCTCTCTTTACTAATGTTCCGGTAGATGAGGCTGTGGAAGTTATACATGATATGCTGGTGAAAGATGAGACACTGGATGAGAGGACTACGCTGTTACCTGATAGAATAGCAGAGCTTTTAGAAACATGCCTTAACTCTACTTATTTTAGTTATAAGAATGTTATTTACAAACAGGTAAGAGGTGCTGCCATGGGTTCTCCTGTTTCTGCTGTGGTAGCTAATCTGTATATGGAGTTTTTTGAGGAACTGGCCCTGAAAACATCACCAGTGAAGCCTAGAGTTTGGAAGAGATATGTGGATGATACATTTTGTATTATGAAGAAAGGTTCTGAAATGGTGTTCCTTGAACATTTGAATAAAGTTAGACCTTCAATTAAATTTACGGTAGAGTTAGAGAAAGATGGTAAACTTCCTTTCTTAGATTGTTTATTAGAGGTGGGCAATGATGGTAAAATTTTATCCACAGTATATAGGAAACAGACACACACGGATAGGTATTTAAATTATAGATCACACCATCCAATACATGTAAAAAGAGGAGTTATTAAAAGCTTGTATGACAGAGCCACAAGGGTTACTACGCATGAAGAGGACTTGGTTAGGGAGCATATGCATCTTAAAAAAGTTTTTGTGAATAATGATTATCCAGAAGCCTTTCTCTCTGCAACTTTAAATCCCATAGCACCGAAACCTAGGGAAAATAGTAGTAATAGTGAAGAAAGACAGAAACAAATAGTAATTCCATATGTTAAAGGCCTTAGTGAAGACATTAGGAGGGTTTGTAGAAAGTTTGATATTAGGGTTGTTTTTAGATCAGGGGTTAGTTTGAGATCCAAACTTTCTAAGATTAAGGATAAGTTACCATCTGATCAAAATTCTAATGTTGTTTATAGGGTACCTTGTAGTTGTGGGAAATTTTACATTGGTGGAACGGTGAGAAGGCTGGAAGCTAGGCTGAAGGAGCATAAGGAAGCTTGCCTACGAGGAGAACAAGAGAAATCTGCTGTTGCTGATCATGCCTGGAGTAATCATCATCCTATATTATGGAAGGAAGCTTCAGTTGTAGATCAAGCTAGGACTAGGAAGGAGCTGCTTCTAAAAGAAGCGCTTCATATTGGTTTATCTTCAGAAGAGCAGCGTTTTAATAGGGATGTAGGTCTAGAACTTCAAGGTTGCTGGGTTTCTACGCTTAAAGCCTTAGGGAAATAGTGTTTACGACTTCAGGTATTGGCATGCTATAATATAATATCCATAGGCGTATGCATGTGCGTTGTCTAGATAACGAGCGTAGCTATATAAGGACGTTTCTGTGTGCATTTTTTGTATCACCCTGATGAAGGCTAGAGTATTCTGGTCGAAACGTTGGTGGTTTGTTTCATAAGCTAATTTTATGAGAACTAATTCTATTGAATTTTTATCATGTTAGCTGAGAATAAGCAGAGTTTGAATAACTTCCTCTATTCAGATGGTGGGCTTGTAAATCTTTGAGAGGAACCATCGTCTCAGAGAAGATGGCTCCAGCAACAGTAGCAGTGAAGTGCCAGGACTGCAAAGGAGAATAGAAGATGAAGTCAGAGTATGCTGTGTGTGTTGTTAATTTTAATGATAGCTGAATTTGGGACCAGGAATTTTGTTCAGTAGCTATACCTATAGGTAAATTTCTACTTGTTGCAGGTTTTATCATAGGAATGTAAAAAGGAAATAGCTCACTCATTGTCAGCACTGATGTAGCTAGCTATAGCTCATTAACTCCCAATGAGAGCTCTCGTGGGGAGTGAAGTGGGATAGATCTAGAGTAATAATCATGGGTGTAGTTATTGAAATTAGTTATAGAATTGGCTATGGCTATTTAACTTTTTTGAACTTTATATACAACCATCCCTAGGATTTGTCTCTTTTATTTTAGAACATCACCTTTTATACATATAATGCAGATTAGTAGCTATCCAGAATAATTATAGCAACAACCAAAAGGAAAATGTGATGGCTACAAGTTAAAATCAAAAATAATGTTCCCACAATTAATTTCGCTTAAAGTTCGCACATTACTAGATTGTTTTTCTCATAACTAGAGTTGGTTGGTCAACCTGTTGAGGTAGTAGTGCATGATCACACACTTTTTCTGGGCCACATTCTCTTCTTGGGTGCTTTCCACTTCCAGTGCTATATGGCCTTCTGGAGGTGAGGTCTGATACATTTTCAACTGACTTCACTCTGCTGTTTCATAGTGGTAATAGGATGTGGCCTTTGAGACCACTTAAGGCAAAACTGTTCGCTGAATGTGTTTTTTTGTTTTGTTTGTAATTTTTTGTTGTTTTTTTGTGGTGCTTATTTCCTTTTACAACAGAGGCAATATTCATTCAAGAATGATAAAAATATTTACTTTCAGCAGAGGAAGTTAAAAATGCTGGTATTAAAAACACAACATAATGATAATAAAAAATATTAGCTACAAAAAACACAGCAAGCCATAAGTTTTAGCCATATCTAGCCAGTCACACAGACACAAGAGAGTAATCACAGATTTGATTACAATACTTATCAAATGGTGAGTCTGTAAACTTATCACACAGCCATTTCTTTTTTGCAAAACCCAGAATTTCCTGAAGAGCTGAGGTGAGTATTTTTCCTGACCACGTCAGTATCCACCCAGAATTGATTACCTGCAAAAGAACATCTTTTAGTTTTGTAAAGTGCATGCATGGATTAACCTGCAAGAATAATTATTAATTTTCATGAGGAAATTTTATCGTTGTAGTTAACTACCAATTTTTTGTTTTTCGTGGATAGCCTACATAAAGAGGGGGTGTGCAAATCCACACCCAGCTTGAAAATTACCTTCATTTTCTTAAGCATGGCTAAAAATGCAAGGGAAATGCTAACTAGCCAGTTGCTCCTTGGTTTGAAAAGCAGTTCATGTTCTGCTGAGGCAGCTCTAACTTCATGTACCTTGCTTGATTAACTTTATAGCCTAGTTCGGAACTTGACATAGCCTCAGGCTTTATTTAGCTATAGCTGGCTTTATATAAACTTACTACAAACACTGATGGAATTACTCCAGTGATATCAACTCCACTGATATCGGCATAACACTCGTCCATGTTTGTCAGTTCTCTATACTTCTTCGTGATGGTATTTTTTAAATTGTCATAATCAGCATCCTTCTCTCTGTCTTTAAGCTCCACAAATATGCAGGCACTTTCATCTAAATACAAACAAGTTCACAGATATACAGTGGAATCTTTAAGTGTGGACACTAGATCATATATAGAGTATACCAGCAGTGAGGATTATAACTCTTTTGAAATGATCTCAGACCATGGGAAGAGTTGATTGGCCATAATGATATGGCCTTTAAATACGTAGATACATTCCTAAGTGCAATGGGATGTTGATCAGACATTGACCTTTTGACCGAGTAAATGGCCTATGGAAGACTATTATAATCCTCACTGTACCAGTGATAAATATCACAATTAAAGAGATGTCCTTAATTCAGGGATGAATCAATATATCAAAGGGACCCGAAAAGTGTCTGTAATAATAATATTGTACAGTGAAACCTCCCAACAATGGGACTCCAAGACTCTCTACAGCAGCCAAACTACGGAATGATATCCTTATATAAACTAGCTAGACTCCAAGAAGTGGCAACCTCTTTACTCCGAACAACGGCCAACCATTGCTCCCAGCTACAAGATTCAGACTCTCATAATGGTCAGACACAAAACCACACCCAAGAATTGGGGAGCACACATGCCCAGTTTACCCAAGGTTGTCACTAAGATAAACTATGTACAACTTGGAGATAAAAATATTAAGTGAGTTAACTAATCAGTGTCAATGTACTTAATTTTCATCACTTTAGTGTTGAATTCACCCTATATCAGCTAGAGAGTACTATAGTACTCTCTAAGTAGGGATGGCACGGGTGGCCCCATTGGACTAATACCCCGAATACTTCCCTCTACAGTCAGCAACTCCTAACTTGAACAGAACACCTTCAATGTGCTTGGACTCAAGTATGAAGAGCAGAAGACAAAGCAGTATCATTTTACACAACTCAGTCTAAAATCGCCGTTTTCATCTGGTTGTTCATCATCATCATCAAATGACCTATTTCAGAAATGGCTCACTTGAATGCTACACTACTCAAAATTGACTGTGCTATAAATCTTTATGTTTAACTCGACATGTTCAAAAATAGCACGTCATTTTCCAACTTGCTAGCTTTCAACCAGATATTTTATGCCACACCCCCATACATGTGATTCTTGGACCTTGACCTCACGACTGACTAGCGAGTCCGTCATTGGCTTTCTCTCTTGGTGTTGGTCTCTCAGAGCATAAATCCTAGGCACTAGTCTGGTTATGAATCAAGGCTCAATGTAACAGGTACATATCATAATATAAAATTAGGTCAATGGCGATCAGAGAGTACAATAGTGGTCTTTAGTAGGGATGGCACATTGGACTAATACTTAGTACAAGTAAGGGAAAAAACATTTTATGAAATGAAAAAAAGATGTAGGGATGACCACTGCTCAAAAAAGTAGGGAAACAAGAAGGATGGAAATGGGATCAATCTTTGTTCTGTATATCCAGCCAACAATCCCTACATATACGTACATTACTACACTATAATCTGAAGCTACCCGACGTATATATAGGGATTGTTGGCTGGATATACAGAACAAAGACTGTCCATCCTTCTTGTTTCCTTACTTTTTTGAGCAGTGATCATCCCTACATCTTTTTTCATTTCACGAAATGTTTTTTCCCTTACTTGTTCCTAGTCTTTTCTCCTCTCTTTTATGATTTTACGTAGCTATGTATAGAGTTCATTCTTCTATGTGTATGCAGGGACAGATGAAAGAAGAATAGTTCTCCAATAGCATACCAGCCCAATCATTATCAACGAGTCAAGATGTTGTGTTATTGTTGAGCTATACTTGGAGAACACCTTCAATGTGCTAGGACTCAAGTATGAAGAGCAGAAGACAAAGCAGTATCATTTTACAGTGACTTCTAAAATCGCCGTTTTCATCTGGTCGTTCATCACCATCATCATCATCATCATCATCATCATCAAACAACTTATTTCAGAAATGGTTCATTCAAATGCTATAATTTTCATACCATACTACTCAGTAATCCTTTACCTTTAACTCGACATATTCAAAAATAATATGTCATTTTCCAACTTGCTAGTTTTCAACCTACGATGTGGCAGACATTTTTATGCCCCGCCCTGTACACATGATTCTTGGACCTTGACACAACTGACTAGCGAATCTGTCATTAGTTTTCTCTCTTGATGTTGGTCTCTCGATGCTCAGAGCGTAAACCCTAGGCACTATAGTCTGGTTATGAATCAAGCCTTGATGCAACAGTACATATCAGTTAAGGCCTTAAAAAAGAAACAAAATTAAGTCAATGGCAATCTTATTATAAACTGTATAGATAGCATTAGTCCTTCCAGATCAGATTCATTTCGGCTCATACAATTTTATGATGAAACCTCCAATGAACTACATACGTAGCTACAATATGTGATAGCAGGATCAAGATGATGAACAAGTAAAGGAAAAAATATTTTAAAAAATAGGGATGGCTGCATGCGGTTCAAAAAAGTTCAGAGTGAACTTCAATCAAGTAACCCCTTACCCATCACCAACTTCACTCCCTTTATATTTCATCTTGGCCTGTCATGGGAGTGAAGTAGGAATAGTTAGGTAGTGATTGTGCCATGTAATAATGACCACACTCTGACAGTATACTGTGGGACTGTTCCATGTAAACATATATTATGTAGTTTCAGTCTTGAAGGGGCAGTACCCACTTGAAACACTTCGATATCTCTCAGTATTTTGGTTCTCATGTGTCTGATTTTAGTGCAATCAGTCAATACTATAAATACCGTAAGGATTCTTTACCCGGAGAGATGTTTCGTGGTTCTTAAGAATTAATTATTACAAAGGATGAATTCTCTCCAAAACAATAACTGTATAGTAGCTTCAAATCTTACAGTCAAATCCTTGCTCTTGAGATTTAGTTTGAGCAGTCCCACTATGAATTCCAACCAGAGATGTTTTCACAATTCGTTCATCAATTTTCATCTGTACAAAATACATTATGTAATCAAGTCACATAACAGGTAACTCGTAATCATTTGATTACCATCTGGTCTTCAATATAAGCGACATTTAACCATACACCTTGAATCCTCATGGCTCCATTCAGTCTTCCTGTGATCTTGTATCCTCCATTCTTAAGTCTAAGAGCCAAGTCAGAAGTAAAAAATCCATGACCTAAAAACCACAACCATAATGATTATTGTAAATAATTAGTGAAATATACTGAGTGTTATCAGAATAGTTTATTACTAGGGAAATGCAAAGCATTGTGGGGTGAGCGCACATGTTCGGTTTGCCCAAGGTCATCATGGAAATAAACTACAATGTTAGGATGTACATACGATAAATAAATGCATATGTTTGCATATGAGGGTGAAAGGTCACTTTGCTTATCCCAATAAAGTAAAACTGTATAGCTAAAAATCATACCATATTTTTCATAGTTATAATAGGTGTCTTTGAAGCTCTTCTTGCTTTCATCATCATTAAATCTGGCCATTCCTGGTAGAGGCTGCTTCAAGCAAAGGTACCCAGGTTCACTCATACTACCAGCCGTTGGTCCTTTCTGCATTATTAATAACTACTTTCATGAATAATAATCATTGATAATAATACACTTGCATGATGAATATCATTGATGACAGGATTGACTCCAAAAAATGGCTTGGCAGGAAAATTTCCTGTTGGTAGATCAGTAAGACCATGATCAATGATGATAGCAATGCCCCCAGTTTCTACGTACATAAAGATATATACATAGCTGAACAAGACCACTATGATATGATTGCTTACCAGTTTGCCACCATGTATCCACAAATTTGCAATGGTCCGATCCAATTTTTTCACGAAACCAGTCACGAACTTTACTGTTTAGATGCTCTCCAACTATAATGATGTATTAGGGAGTAGAAGAGAACAGTAAAACTTTCTTGTTATGATTGATTGAATTCTAACAAAAGGAATAAAGCATGATCGTGGTCTACATGTGGCTCTGAGAAAGCAAGTGAGGTCATCTATCTATTAATAGCCAAATAAAGGTAAGGAGTTTAGCTATCAGATTTTTCATTTGTTTACAAGCATTCTTGACAGCTAAGCCATTTTAAAGCCTACAATGGAAATGTATTGGCTTCATCCTACTACGTAGGTAATAATATGAATAATACCTCGCTCCTCCCTTGTTGGCTTAGCCTATGTAAACAACCAGTCTACTGTATGGCATATAGAGCAGTACCAACAATCAGGCATGATGTATGATTTGCCAAGGAATACATAATTGTCCAAAATTATGACTAGACAGCTAGTCCGTCATATCAGCACATTCCCAGCTATTATACTAAATACTGAGTAGACTATAGACTAGGGTATAAGTATATTCATAGGCGTAGGAACAAGGGGGGGTAGGGGGCTACAAGCAATTTATCAGAAGGACAGATGAACTGAATTGAAATGAAAGTGCCAAACAAAAATTCTAGATATTTACTCAATAATATAGCTAGCTAATTATCGATAGGATTCAATCAGGGTAGAAACTTCTAAACAAAACTTCCCAACTTCCCCTCATCTCGTGTATATTATTTGTGACATAAACCCAGATTTGTCTCCAGATGCAATCTAAGGGGATCAAATTTTCCCGGGGGAACATGCCCCTGGACCCCCCTAGATGGCAAACTTTGTGTGCTATGTAGCCTAGCTACTGCCCTCCTAACCGAAATTATCTTCCTACGCCTATGGTATTCATAATTAAGGTACAAAAATTATAAGGGGATTTTCTACTGAACTGACTTAACAACTCATATTCAGCTCTTGGCTTCTGTATATCTCAGCTTCTCTATTGGTCCTCCCTGTAGCTAGTCAAGCCAGCCTCAAACTGAATAGCTACCCTTAAAAAATCACTTGACTCCTTTCACACATAACTTCAGTGAAGGTTACTTTAACTACAGCTTCATGGCTTACCAGTTGCAATTGTTTTAAGTGAAGATAGTTTGAAATTGGAGACATCCTTATCACCCAACTCCTTCATCAAACCGGTAATCACTTGTGGAGTGACATAAAACTGATTTATTTTATGATTCTCGATTGCTTTCCAGTATCGATCTATATAAAATTAATTCAGTACTAATATAAAGTCTTAGATAACTCCTTAACATACCATTATCAGGATGTGTAGCAGTGCCCTCAAAGAGCAAAGTAGTAGCTCCATTGCAAAGAGGACCATACACCACATAGGAGTGTCCAGTGATCCAGCCAAGGACAGCCATGCACCCAAAAACATCTCCAGGTTTATAATCAAAGACATACTGTTTGAAAAGGCACAAGGTGAATGATGTTTCATAATCAACGACCAAGGGCAACCCTTCACCAGGAGCTACAGACTGCATACACTACACATGTGCAGGATATATAGCTAGCTAGCTCTGCACCAGATGATGTACCCCCAAGTCTCGAGCTAGTAAAGCTGCTTAAAAAATCCATGCTCAATAATTATTTTCCCTGGGGGGGGCATCTGTTTTACTAACATAGACAGCTCTGGATTACATACGTATTATAGGCATGTGCATGGAATAATAATAGGAGATTAGTACATGCTACAAATTTTTTTGTGACCTTGTGTGTTAAGGCAGTGTAGAGTAGATATCCAGCAGTTGAATGTTTGATACCAGTAGGAATAGAGCTTGAGGTGGTGCCTGATGTGTACATGATGAACATTGTATCTTCAGCTCCTACTGGTACTGGGTTAAATGTGATAGGATGCTTTTCCATTTCCTATTAATCATAATAACATTTTTGACACTTGTAACTAGCCATTGCTTTCATCATTAATAACCTCTTCAAGACTGAAATTACAGCTTTCATCCCAAGGAACCTTTTCTGATGGATACCTGTTTGCTACTAGGACAGTGAACTGTTGTTCTTGCATTTTTGCACTTGCAGATTTTATCATACGCAAGGCAGTATCCAAATTGAATTTCAAATGGAATTTTTTCCTTCCAATTTCAACCACATTCGATGTGATAATGCACTTTGCATCAGCTGGATACAAACATATGAGTGACAAGTGAGTGCAAAGCGAAGTAGGGATAGCAATAAAATTCTATCGCTCATAGCTTCAATAACTACGCCTATATCACCCAACTTAATCCCTGTTCTTCACTCCCCCTCAGCATCAGCTGGGTACAAACATAATTATGAGTGATACTTATCAGCTAGTGATTAGATTTAGCTAATAGTAGATATTAATGAATAATGGCTAGGACATACCATCCTGTATTCTGTCTTTTAATTCACCCACTTTCAAGACAGCAAATACAACACTAAAAAGAAAGATGTTATTCAAATTCCACAATGAACACAATGAATCTACTATGGGATTGGATTTGGGGGAGGGTAGGGGTGGGAGGGGCAGTATAGAATCCAGCTGTGGAGTTTTTATTATACCTGTGGATAGCTCCGATTCTTGTACAGGCTAGCATGGCAGCCACAGCAATGGGAGAAGAAGACATGTAAATGATAACCACATCTCCTTTCACTACTCCCTTGCTAGTCAGCACATGGGCTATCTGGCATGTCATCTTCAGCAATTTACTAGCAATAATGACAGCAAAGACTCATCTACATAGATATTAATTAACAATTAAGTCTTACTAGTAACTGATCTTTTCAGATGTTCCGTCATTTTTTTCCCATATAATGGCTGTTTTGTTGGGGGTGGCTTTAGCATGTCGATCAAGGCAATTCACTGGGTGGAATTGCAATAAGATGAGGTATATGATAATAAAAGTTGTGGGTAAGCTATGTATATACACATGAACTCACCTGATGCATTGAGCTTCCCATCAAAAAAGTGTATCTTCCCATTCTGCATATCACATCCTTCCATTACTTTTTCTGCTGTGCATGGTTCATTCCATATTAACATTTTATTTGCCATTTTAAACCAAAATTTCTTTGGATTCTCGATGCTCTCCTCATACAATTTGTCATAATTTGCCATTACATCTGATATTGGGATCAGACTTTCATCTTTCACTATATCATGGATATTTTGTGTCTGTGAGAACAAACAGTTCAATATCGTGATATGATAGCTAGCTAAATAGATAGCTATGACATTATAGCTATTACTTACGTACCTGATAAAGAACATGATCATCAAGGGTCAGCTCAATTATCCCAGCCTGCCCTAAATCCGGTCGAAGCTTTTCACAAACTTCTTTTATATGTGAGCAAATGGATTCAGGGACTTGCCAATAAATTATGATGCAACCAGGATTTACAGTTATCAATTTCAGCAGAGTAGGGTTAATAGAAAATTCACTTGCAAAATGTGCACAATGTTCGCTGAGTTGAGCTAATGTCATTCTTTTCATATCACCAGTAAATTTAGCTTTGAGCAATCCAACATCTTCATCCTTAACAAAGGTACTGTGCACATCCAAATAGTCCACAACAAGGGTCTCACGTTTATATTTCTCAACTTCAGTGCTGTGCTCCTTCAATCTTTTCTCAAAATCACACTTATCATTCTCATCCTCAAAGCACTTTTTTATTAGATGTTTCAGTAATTTAAAGTTGAGAAAATCTAAACCTTGATTCTGAGATAATTCTTTCATCATTTCTTCCCAATTAGCTATCTCAGTTGACCCACTTCCCAATTTTAAGCCAAGGCCAGTGGTTAAGTAGACACGAAAAGGGCTTAAAGGAATATCCTTGCTCACCAAGTACCGATAGATATCTGTAGTGATCTCTGCAAATTCTGTTTTCAAATTGTCATATCCTTCCTTTGCAGCAGGATTGATTGCTAATATACAGTGACACAACACACACATGTATAATGCAGTCATGATCACAATAGTATAGAGTAATAAAATAATTACATGCATGAAAGTAAAGTAAAAGTTGTAGACCAATAATTAATTAAACACATTGACTATAATGATCAGTGTGATTTCTTGTTATACCAACAAGTGTGGAGGAAACTCATTCAGCTCGCTATAGGTTTAGCTTGCAGTTAACATCTGATTCATAGCACTGGTATTAGCAGTTTACTGCCATTTGTGTAACCCTTGTTTTCAAACATGAATTTATTATAAAAATATTTAAAAAATAGCAGCACACCATGGAGGAAACTAGATCATGATGGGCCATGATGTCTCATTACTACAGAATCATTTAGCTAATAACAGTAAACCATGCATGAAGGAAACTAGTGATGAATTATTCAGCACACTATTACAACATCTGTTTCATAATGAGAAATCAAGTTGCTCGATTATCAGCACACCATGAGGAAACTAAATCATATGTAACTATACAGAATCAATTAACTATAGCTATCTGTAATAACAGTAAACTTAAACAATGGAGGAAACTGAATACACAAGCAATAAGGCTTCACAAACACTCAATTATACTAACAAGGAAATGGTTATAGAATAGTCTGATATCATTATAATCACAAGTAGCTACGTATATGCACTGTAGCTAGCTGGTTGCACTGTTTTCAAAAATTGCTGATTTCCTTGCCTATCCCTATAGCTAACCATAATTATAAGGTACATCCTGCAGACCACGACAGCTACTGCAATAGTTTATCTAGCCCAGCCAAACTCTGCCAATTTTAATGTCTGACAACAATACTGTTTCATTATCAAAAGTACTAGGCCATTAAGGTCACATGACCCCGTTTCTGGGCCAATCCAGTCTCCCGTTTTTCTAGACTGACTGCTGCCTGACAGGGGTCAAGATATCAAGAGCCTTTCTCAAATTCTTGGTGATGACCTGTAGTAAAAGTTGCTAAATATATAACTAGAGCCTATATTAAAACTTTGACTTTGACATAGCTATTAAAACATTTACTGCACATAAATCTGTCAACTTGAACAGCTTCTTGGCCCTTGTCTCTTCCAACTTTTCTTCCCACATTGGAAGAATGTCTGTGGAGTCAGAAATGGATCTCTTCTGTGTTACTGAACCGAAGTTCACGCATTCATTACCATACGTCACGAATACGTCACAAAAATGCATCCATCAAGCGATCTGATTGGTGGCGTCAAAATCTTGACGTGAGACACAAGTTATTGATGCTAATGTTCCCAGACTCTTTCCCTTCCCTTGGGTTGGTAAGGGTCACCGCTATGCCATACTAGTAGTATAGTTGGTTGTTTGGAAAGAACAAGTCACAAAGGTCATGAGTTCAAACTCTTATTTCAAGTCTATACTTTCTACACAGGTCTCAAAAGAATTACAGACAACTAGCTAATACTTATTATTATGAGTTCAAAGAATTCAAGACATGTTTTATTGACTTTGTTATCATTACCATCTGTTTGAGCACTATCTAGAGGTGTGCCTTTTACTGTTCATTTTGACTAAGCTGCCACTATAGCAGGCCCGTACGCAGGATTTTGAAAAGGGGGGTTACTAGGTTAATACACATGGAAAACCACACCCATTTTAATGACCACACCCCTTAGAACAAAAATTAATTAGAAATCAAATGATAAACTCGCATTTTCCATTCTATGCGGATGTTTCTTAAGGAAAAGTTTACACACTTCATCTATATTTAGTTCTGGATAGTTTACATGAAGGTAGCTAACTAGGTATAATAGGTATGTACTGTACATCATGTGCAGTAAATTAGCTACAGCTAACATATATGGGTACATGGACAGTTAAAGTGAAGTGACATGCATTTGTGTAGACATGGAACTGTCAGTGACTGAGTGTAATTAAGGTCACATTGAGCTAGCCAAGAAGCAGCATGCAACTAACTTCTTCATCTTTTTGAAAAATATGACTGAATTGTAGTATTTGTTCTCTTCCATTCTTTGCTCAATCATGTAAACTAGTTAGATGGCATGGCAGCAGTGTAGTGTATCTCTGTGTGTGCTGTCTTTGTGTGATTGTTAGTTTAACCTTTGTATCATTGCCTATTCATCTGTGGTTATTGGTTTTTGTAATTAGCATGCTATAAGACGTTCTAGAACTTTTAGTTCAATGCAGATCAGACTTTTGTAGCTATCTATAATTATTGTTGTTATTAAAAACTTGCCCTCAACTATAACATTGGCGACGAGGATGGCGACTACAGTGGTAGCAGCCACATACGGATCACTTCCAGAGTTTGATGCAGAAAACGAGTCTGTCAAGTCCTACACTGCTAGGGCTAAGATCTATTTCAGGGCTAATTCTATTCCTGATGGCATACAGGCTTCAGTGCTTCTGAGCTGCATTGGTGGAAAAACGTACGATATCCTGGAAAGTCTTCTCGCTCCAGCTCCTCTGG
Organism: Crambe crambe; assembly: GCA_963924555.1. Lineage (NCBI taxonomy): Eukaryota > Metazoa > Porifera > Demospongiae > Poecilosclerida > Crambeidae > Crambe > Crambe crambe. The sequence continues at coordinate 5,190,537 of OZ004589.1, forward strand.
ACGAAGCAACCCTGGACACTCTAGTTTTAACGCTAGAAGAGCATTTTCAACCTAAGCCAAATGTGATCGCTCAACGTTTTACCTTCCATCAAAGGAATCAGAAGCCAACCGAAAGCATTGCAGAATATCTTGCTGCTCTTCGAAAGCTTGCTATCGACTGCGATTTTGGCGCAAAGGAGGTACTGGAAGCAACCTTGCGAGATCGTCTTGTTGGTGGAATCAGAAATACCGCCCTACAGAAGAAACTGCTATCCACGAAGAATCTCACTTTCAAGGATGCCTGCGATGTAGCCAAGAGTGTGGAAGCTGCTGAAGCCAACGCTAAAGCCATTGGCAATGCACATGCCAGTACGACCACAACAACTTCAGTCCATACTGTGGCAAAGTATAAGCAGAAAAGAGATAAGCCAAGCACCGTGTCTCCGCTCGATCAGAAAAAGCAACAGCCGTGTTATCGTTGTGGCAGACGAAATCATCTTCCCTCCGCTTGCAAATTTACCGATGCTACCTGCCATTCGTGCGGGAAGAAAGGCCATATTGCACCAGTGTGCCACTCCCGTCCAAAGCAACCGCAAGCTCCCAGGAAGCGACCACAATACGGAAGTCATCAGCCCAAGCCTACTCATTATGTGGGTATTGATGCCGCACCAGATGTAGAAGAGGAGGAGCTCTACTTATTTGCTCTTGGCAGCAAGTCTAGCCGGGAGGTGAAACCAATTCGGTGTAAGGTGCTAGTGGATGAAGTACCTGTGTGGATGGAGATTGATACTGGTGCTGAAGTCTCAGTCATGCCTGAAGCAGTCTATCTGTCACTATTTCCAGAAAAGCAGCTGGTCAAATCCTCAGTTATTCTCAAGACCTACACAGGAGAAGTTATTCCAGTAGTGGGTGAGATTTCTGTACAAGTTCGACACAACTCACAGTCTACCCAGACGATGCTGGTGGTAGTGTCCACAGATGGCCCGGTCCTCCTGGGACGGGACTTGTTGGGAAAGATCAAGCTGGACTGGCAGCAGTTGAACCAAGTTCGAAGTGAGGAGCGACCGACATTATCAGCAGTATTGGACCAGCATAAGTCTGTTTTTAAGGATGAGTTGGGTACAGTGAGAGCCCATCGAGCCAAGCTGCATGTGTGTCCATCGACCATGCCAAAGTTCTTCAAACCTCGACCGATTCCGTTCGCCATCAAAGACATCATTGGTGCAGAGCTAGACAAAATGGAGAAAGCTGGTATTTTGGAAAAGATATCCCATAGTGAGTGGGCAGCTCCCATAGTTACCGTACCAAAGAAAGATGGCACTTACCGTATCTGCGGTGACTACAAGGTCACAGTGAATTCTGCTCTGGATGTTGATCAATATCCACTACCAAACCCGACCGATTTATTTGCATCCCTTGCTGGGGGACAAAAATTTTCCAAGCTGGACCTTTCAAGAGCTTATCAGCAATTATTATTGGATGATGACTCCAAGAACTTTACCACTATTAATACTCATCAGGGGATGTACCGTTATACCCGCCTGCCATTTGGGATTGCATCTGCCCCTGCGATTTTTCAGAGAACAATGGACTCAATATTGCAGGGAATACCCAACGTCATTTGCTATCTGGATGACATTCTGGTCACAGATACTGATGATCAAGCTCATTTGCAGAATCTGAAGGCAGTCCTTCACCGCCTGGAAGAGTGCGGTCTCCGAGTCAAGCTGGCGAAATGTGAGTTCATGAAAGCATCCGTTGAGTATCTTGGTCATCGAGTGAGCTCCCAAGGACTACATCCGTTGGAGAGCAAGCAAGACGCTATTGTTCAGGCCCCAGAGCCACAGAATCTTCAGCAGTTAAGATCCTATCTGGGACTTCTCAACTACTATGGGAAATTTATCCCTAATCTGGCCACCATTGCACATCCACTCCACAATCTGCTGCGGAATAATGTCAAATGGAGTTGGACCTCAGAGTGCACTCGAGCTTTCAAAGCCACCAAACAGGCTCTGGTATCTTCAGATGTGTTGATACATTATGACCCAACTTTACCTATTTCCCTTGCAGGTGATGCCTCTGCCTATGGGCTTGGAGCTGTGATATCACATACTCTACCAGATGGCACCGAACGCCCAATTGCATTTGCCTCCCGAACTTTATCATCAGCAGAGCAGAATTATGCTCAGTTAGAGAAGGAGGCTGCATCGTTAATATTTGGGATAAAGAAATTCCACCAATACCTCTATGGTAGGAAATTTACACTGGTAACCGACCACAAGCCACTCACAGCTATTTTAGGCCCCAAGAAAGGTATTCCAACACTGGCAGCTGCTCGATTGCAGCGTTGGGCAGTTTTGCTTTCTGCATATTCTTATACGATTCAGTTTAAGCCCACAGCAGACCATTCCAATGCGGATGGCCTATCCAGACTACCACTCCCAGAGGTCACACTTGAGGGTCAGAGTGCAGAAGCAACCATTTTTAATATCAGCCAGATTGAGAACTTACCAGTCACTGCTGTGCAAGTTCGCCAAGCAACCCAAAATGATGCTGTTTTGAGCAAAGTATTGAAGTTTACACAGCAAGGGTGGCCCAAAGATGTTGAGAGCGATCTCATACCATATCAGAACAGAGCTCAGGAACTTTCAGTGGAAGACAACTGTCTTCTGTGTGGAAGGAAAGTAGTGGTACCTGCAGAGCTAAGAGAGAAGGTTCTAGAGGAGCTCCATGCTACTCATCCAGGAATTGCCAGGATGAAGGCCATGGCTCGCAGTCATGTGTGGTGGCCGGGGATTGACAAGCAAATCGAAGCTGTGGTAAAGAGTTGTCTCCCATGTTTGAGAGTTAAGCAAACTCCAGCATCTGCCCCACTACATCCATGGACTTGGCCGCCCAAGCCATGGCAACGTATACATGTAGATTTTGCAGGGCCTTTCCTCAACAAGATGTTTTTTATTATCGTGGATGCACACTCCAAGTGGCCAGAGATATATGAGATGAGTTCGACTACATCTCAAAGCACCATCAATGTTTTGCGACATATGTTTGCTAGCTATGGTCTACCCCTCCAATTAGTGTCTGATAATGGACCACAATTTGTGGCAGCCGATTTCACATCTTTCCTCGAGGAGAATGGAGTAAAACACATCCGTAGTGCCCCTTACCATCCTGCCACAAATGGGTTGGCGGAGAGATTTGTGAGGTCATTCAAAGAAGCCATGAAAGCTGCAGGAGCATCAGCCACATCTGTCCGCCAGAAGTTGGAGAATTTCCTGCTATGTTATCGCTCTACCCCTCATGCAACTACCGGTGTAGGAGCGATATGGGGCCCCCCGTGATATGGGGCCCCCCGGCCGTATATCACTAGTGAAATGGGGCCCCCAGGGGGGCCTCAAAGCGCTAGTATTTTGGGGCTCCCCCAGTGAAATGGGGCCCACGCACGCGTGCTGGCAATCAGCTGGGAATAGCAGCTAGCTATGTCAGTATTCCTACACAGCCATCAAAAGAGTACTTGACAGGTGGAGTGTATCCTGATGGCTATGACAAGCAGTCTAAGAATGAAGAGGAGGAAGATCCACAAAACTGCAGCATATAAAAATTGCTATAGGCGCTAGGCTGATGTGTTGATTTGGTGGGCAGAGGTTCTTGGAGTTAGCCCCTAGAGACACTAGGTTCATGCGTGCCTGCCCTGTTCATCTAGGCATGCATAGCTAGCTGCCATGAGTTTCAGGGGGCTAACCATGTGAGGTAGGCGCCATTGACTTGGGCTAGCTGGTATGCATTGCATACAAGAGGCAAAGATACATAGTTTCTATATAGATTCCTCATAGCTATACAGCATTCTAATGGTGTGTTAGAGTCAGTTGGAGTATTATAACCACGATCGAGTGTGAATTTTCTGACTTGCTTCATAGACTCTGTGACGTTGACCATACAGACTGAGATACTTTTCTAGTGTTATGTGACACAGCTTACTGAGTAGAAAATAAGGAACCTCACCTAGCTAGATAGCTATTTTGTGGTAGAACTATCCAGTTAATTGTGGACCAAGATGACATTTTCTCATCTAGCACGTGACATATAGCTAGAGTTTTACCACGCTTCTTCCATGCTTCTTCCAAGGTGATTTTTTTGATAAAGAGTTTGGTGCTACAGAACTAAAGCATAGTGAAACATGTTGCCAGACTAACACCACGTGCTGGTGAAGCTGGAAATAAAATAAAGTGAAGTGAAGTATGTACAAAGGTTGTAACTTAGAGAACTATAGTATAAAAATAAAAATTTGTAGTGACTGTAGTAGGTTAAATGGCATGTTGAGCAAGGACAGCATATATGATATGTACATAGCCTGGCTTGATTAAAGTTGTTCATGAAATGTGCCATGAAAACTGTAAAAGTTGAATGACTTTTCAAGATTCACTTGAGGCATTGAGTTCCGCAGCCATGATATTCTGCTGAAATAGAAGTGGCGGCCCACGATGGTGCGATTAAACTTGTACTCCAGTTTGTTGTTCAATGCTTCCCTAGTTGCATTTGTAGAGAAGCAGATGTAGTCTGAGATGTCTAGCTAGACTGGAGAAAACTACCAATCTCTCTCTCGTATCCATGCAGTAACAATTCTTCAGCCTTGAGGATTTCATTATTCACTGAGGGGGGACAGTGAATTATGGACATTATTCACTGGTGAAAATTGTCCACTGGGACAAATTTTGGGAGGACAATATTCAGACACCATAAGCTTTTATTTTGTTAGGAAGCTTGGAAAACTGAGGGAGCCCCATATCACTGACAGCTTTTATTTTGCTAGGAAGCTTGGAAAATTGAGAGAGCCCCATATCACTGACTGGTCCCTATAGCTTATTTTGCTAGGAAGCTTGGAAAATTGGGGGAGCCCCATATCACTGACTGGTCCCTATAGCAAAAGCTTTTATTTTGAAAATTGAGGGGGCCCCATATCACTGACTGGTCCCTATAGCAAAAGCTTTTATTTGCTAGGAAGCTTGGAAAATTGAGGGGGCCCCATATCACTGACTGGTCCCTATAGCTTTTATTTTGCTAGGAAGCTTGGAAAATTGAGGGAGCCCCATATCACTGACTGGTCCCTATAGCAAAAGCTTTTATTTTGCTAGGAAGCTTGGAAAATTGAGGGGGCCCCATATCACTGACTGGTCCCTATAGCAAAAGCTTTTATTTTGCTAGGAAGCTTGGAAAATTGAGGGAGCCCCATATCACTGACTGTCCCTATAGCTTTTATTTTGGTAGGAAATTGAGGGAGCCCCATATCACTGATGGTCCCTATAACAAAAGCTTTTATTTTGAAAATTGAGGGGGCCCCATATCACTGACTGGTCCCTATAGCAAAAGCTTTTATTTTGCTAGGAAGCTTGGAAAATTGAGGGGGCCCCATATCACTGACTGGTCCCTATAGCAAAAGCTTTTATTTTGCTAGGAAGCTTGGAAAATTGAGGGAGCCCCATATCACTGACTGGTCCCTATAGCATGCAAAAGCTTTTATTTTGCTAGGAAGCTTGGAAAATTGAGGGGGCCCCATATCACTGACTGGTCCCTATAGCCCTAGGAATATGGGGACTACGGGGTCCCCATAACCCTAGTTGTATGGGGCCCCCCCAGCCCTAAATCTCTAGTGATTTGGGGATGGGGGGCCCCAAAACCAGGGGGGCCCCATTTCACTACTACACCGGGCGTACTCCAGCATCTCTATTTTTACAAAGAGACCTCCGTACCAGATTACACCTTCTGAGACCCAATTGTGAAGGTCAAGTACTAGATCAACAAGCCAAGCAAATTCAACAACGCAGCCAACATGATCAGCCCAGAGACTTCTCTGTTGGACAGGCAGTTATGGCCCGGAACTATGGTTTAGGAGAAAAGTGGATTCCTGGAGTTGTCACTCAGAAGCAAGGCCCCTTATCTTATCAGATACAGACTGAAAAGGGTCCTTGGAATCGCCACATAGATCAGCTCCGGGAGAGATCGATCAGATCTACCTTACCTACTAGTCCACCATCTCTGGACTATTCATTTGAAAGTGACTTCGATTTATCATTCGAGCCTGTGCCCTCTGAGACTGAACCTGAACCAGTTACTTTGGCAGTGCCTCAGTCTCCTGCAGAGCCAACACCAATGTCCGCCTCTGCTGAGCCAACTGAATTGGCTCCATCAGCTCGATACAATTTTCGTCGTCGTCCACCCCCTGACTATTATGGTCATTGAACACGTATGGAATTGTCTTTTTGTTTACTTGGGGAGGAGTGTAGTGTATCTCTGTGTGTGCTGTCTTTGTGTGATTGTTAGTTTAACCTTTGTATCATTGCCTATTCATCTGTGGTTATTGGTTTTTGTAATTAGCATGCTATAAGACGTTCTAGAACTTTTAGTTCAATGCAGATCAGACTTTTGTAGCTATCTATAATTATTGTTGTTATTAAAAACTTGCCCTCAACTATAACAAGCAGCATGAGACAAAGTCATGTGATTGTCACTGTTATGAATATCATTACTTTCAAAGGGGGGTTACCAGTAACCCCCAAAAACTTCTCCTGTGTACGGGCCTGTATAGCTACGTACATAATCAGTGCTATAGATAACATGTGGAACACCACCATATTGAAACTTGCGCAGGCAGGGGCACGGGCACTTCAGATTGCGCACCTGGCGCCAAGCTTACTTGGCCTTGACTGTGAGTGTTATACTCTCCTCTAGAAAGGTCTACCTTTGTGCTTGTAGCTAGTATACAAATGATCAGATGGTGTTATACTTGAAGCTTTAGCTATTAGCTATTACAAAGAAAACAGGTGAGTGCAAAAAAATTTCAAATATCAAGTATACTGTGGGGATGCCAAAACCTAGCTAGGTATATACTCTCCTAGCTCCTTCAAGACAAATATTAGCAGATATAAAGTCTTGAGTCCAGTATAGCTAGCTACATACATACAGAAAAATTACAATAGAAAATAAAAATTACTTCTAAATAATTATAGGGATCTAGCTTGATTATGTGCTAGACTGCAGACTATATTTTGGGGCCATCCCTACTTGACATTTTTAATTTTTGCGCTAATATAAACATGCATGTCACTCATGGCAAGGGCAGATTGAGCTGCTTTGCAGCTTGATACGCATAAGCACTCAAGTTTCTAGCTATGGATCTGACTCAAATAATGAATCTTTGCTCTAAGAGTCCAACAAGCTGCTAGGAAACGAGATCATCTTAGTGCAGACTATTTTTAACCTCCTCCAGAGACCTCCACCAACCCATATCTGTTCCTTTGATATGTGTGCAAAATTATGATTATACCGTGCATGTGATAATCTACGTTCCTGGAATTCCAAAGTGACGTCCAAGTCGTTGATGCTAATGTCTCCAGACCTTTCCCTTCCCTTGGGTTGATAAGGGTCGCCACTACGCCAGACTACTATACTACATCATTATGTAGGTGTGGTTCTTTCATCATTCTAATGTACCTCCCCCCCCGAATGTTATTACAGGAATGTTATTACACAGTCATAACCATCACATGTGGTTTATTTCGTGGTATTATGTACATAATGACATTCCTTAATGGCCTGGGCTTAGTGTAGACTGATGCACACACACACCATCATTACCACCACCACCACCATGTTAAATTTTACATAGCTATTCAACTGACAATACTAAAAAATCAAAGATCTCTGCTTACAATTTGGAGGAGATGAATCATGTGATCCTAACCCGTCACGATGTGACTTTGGTCCTCCTTTGGTTAATAATGGGGTAACCAATTCACTTTTTTCTGGATTTGATTCTTCGCTAGCTTGAGGTGACATTTGCCCTTCTGTGAATGTATTGATAATTATATGAAAGCAACTAACTACTTCTTGTAATAATTATTTATTTTATGATACGTACCTAGATTATTTTCAGGAGAAGATGGAGAGTCATAGTCAGCTTGTCCCTCAAAGGGTGCACGTTGATTGTGATTCACTAAAATTGAAAATTCTTGTCAAATATGCATCTAACAAGTTCCCTATAAGGCCACTATTATTTCCTGTCCACCGCCCGCGTATTGAAAATGTCACTGCATCGAAAAATATTATTACTGCCATTGCTCATGCATGCAGTAGAGCGCACACATTTGGCTTCACATTATCACTGTAAAAATGAAAGTGTGTACTGCACACTAAATTGTCCCAATACACACACCAAAAACAAAAACAGTGTGTGTATTGGGACAAAATGGTGTGCAGTAAACACTTTTGTTATTACACAGCTCTTTTTGGGAAAGCCCGTGGTGAATGATGAAGACAGGACCTTTGAGACAAACAACGAAGCAATAATATAATAACCTCCCGCCCGCAGCACTTGTGGATGTCTTCTACAGGAATTTTATAAAATAAATAGTGGCCTAATGAGCGATTTTAATTTATTTCACATAGTCATGTGATCATTGTACCTAAAAGCATGATGATATAGTTTATGATTTTGTTTGTTTAACTGATAGACATAGTGTTTTGAGTTGATCTAAGTTTCTAGAGGCAAGGGGTTTGTTCAGTATGGGAATCATACTGATTACACTGTAGCTTGAGCTAAAACTTACATGCCACATTTCCTTGTTCTTCTTGATCTCCTACATGTAGAGGTCCTGAGTTGATATACAATATTGTAAGTTAAAATAGTCTGAACTATGCCAGGGATCTGAGTTAGCTAGCTATAGCCATATGCTATTACTATTCAAACTGACTTTGGGGATCATTCTCTTCACTCGTACTCATCTTGAACTTGGAAATTGCTACAGGTCAATTTCTCGAGGAATTCTTCCAGCACTCACTTACTTATCAGGAGTTGTATTAAGAGTGGAGACAGACGAGTATTTTTTCGCAATAAATAGGTTTATGCGCATGCGCGCGCTCGGTATCAGTATTTTGGCTTCCAAAACCGTGCATTTTTGCACATCCAGTTATCCGGGAGAAAAACGGGAAATATCCTGCTGATGAATATTCATTGTCGGCATGTCGGCACTATCAGTAAATAAGAGGTCTCAGTGAACAATAGAAAGATCGATAAGCGCTTTGATTCAAGTGCTTTTGCTTTGAAGAAGCTTTGATGTTTGCTTTCATCACTCTTTTTTTTTTTTTTTTTTTTAAGGAATGACTAGACATGCATGCCTCTACTTGCCTACGTAGCCTATAGTTGTTTGGAGGTCTTAGCAGGAGAAGAAGCGGTGGAAAGGAGTGGCTTGTGCAGCTCGAGCTGCAAGTCAGGTTGCCATGGGGAGCATTGATGACGTAGGATTGGCCGTCCAATTTGCCACTGGTGTGTCGATCCTTTCTCGAGAGAAGAAGACAGCACTATTGAAGGTAAAGGGATATATAATACTATTTAAACCCCTAGTTTAAATTGAGTTAACATTCCAAGGAGGGCCACTCCCCTGGGCGGAGCCAGGTGCACTAGGATCGTTCGCGCATGCCCAAGGGTGGTCGATTAGATCCGTAGGAGATGACTTGGTTCAAGGTCTAGATTTGGTGGAATGGAATACTGGAATGGAATATTGGTAAATTAAACTATCCAGCCACCAGTTTCTTTCTGACATTAAATTGATACAGCTAGAATAGGGAGCTGTTCACCATTCTATTTGGAGATTGGACTAAGGACCCGAGGGCATATCATGTACGTTCTTCTTTTCTCTTATACCTTCAAGTGATGATGTGCTAGTGTACCTTCCCGGAAACTTTTTATTCTCCTGCAGGAACCTAATCATTATTATAAGTACATCCTCAGGAATATAGGAACAAGTGGTCAGCAGAAAATAAATAGCTATAGTCTGCATGTGCTCATATGATCACATCTCCTCTTATGCTCTATGAGAGCATCACTGGGGACATTCATGTCTGCCATGTAGAATAATTTGTGTTTATAATTTTCATGTTCATTGTTTACAGCTTACTTATAATTAGCTTTACACTATTGTAGCTACATTTTCATTTTTCTTTATTGAACATGACCATGAAACCAACAAAATATTCCCAATTGATGAAGTTGCCACATCCATGGTTTCCACCTTAATTAACTGCATCACACTGATGCATGTTACAAATTCCTGCATCAGATCCTCGTCAAGTTGTCATGTGGATGGAGAATAGAGAGTTGTATACTGACAAGTCATGGTTTTTTTGTGATTATTATATCCCTTTTACAACAGAAGCAATGATAAAATTCTTGCCAGAGAGGAAGTCATATATAAATGGTGTTAAAAAAACAATCACAATGATAAAAATTAGCTGCATAAAACTCAGTCTATAAGTTTTATCCCTATAGCTATAGCCAGTTACACAGTCACAAGAGAGTAATCACAGATTCGATTACAATACTTATCAAATGGTATGTCTGTAAACTTATCACACAGCCATTTCTTTTTTGCAAAACCCAGAATTTCTTGAAGAGCTGAGATGAGTATTTTTCCTGACCATGTCAATATCCACCCAGAAACGATTACCTGCACATGAAAAAAATAAGTGCAAGCTACCATATAGTGCATGGTGAAATGTCATGGTTTTCATGGCTGAATGTGTAGCTAAGACATCAACCATGCTCCCAATGTAGTAGGTTAAAAGCATAGAGACTTGTCTAAGATCTATAGTATTGTTATTGTGTATCTGGCAGAAGGCTAGGCACGGATCATATATGATCCGTGCCTTCTGCCAGATGCACAATATGCTAAGTATCATCCATGTACTGCGTGGCTCCTACCCCAAATGAGCTAGTCATATTCACACATATTCACGACTTCTATTTCTAGTACAGGCACCTGCCACTCTTGCTGCTCATTCATGCTTAGAACTATACTAGCAGAAGTAGTCAATATATAGATGGGAGTGTGATTTTATAGCATGGCCATTGTAAATGTGGTGTGTCAACAGATCCCCAATTTAATGGTATTTCTCCCTGAACACTTAGCTAAGAACTACTGCTGTATTATCATAATGAAGTAGCTATAGGATAATGGAGATCAGAGCACCTTAGCCAGTATAAGCATATATATAGCTATCACCTTGCAGTGTGGTTAGAGTATTATCTATAGATATAACAGTCATTCAATGGTTTCTCCTTAAGGTATAAACTTCATTTCAACTTTTTAGGTAGTTCCTTGATATAGCCTCGGGCTTTAGCTGGCTCTGCACTTACTACAAACACTGGCGGAATTACTCCAGTGATGTCAACCCCACTGATGTCAGCACAACATTCGTCAATGTTTATCAGTTCTCTATACTTCTTTGTGATGGTACTTATGATGCTGTTGTAATCTGCATCCTTCTCTCTGTCTTTCAGCTCCACGAATATGCAGGCACTTTTATCTAGATGAATACAAATGACTTTTGACACCAGTAATAATGTCCTGATTAAAGAGGTGTCCTTAATAATTCGGCTGCACATGCATTTATAAAGTGTCTGGAATAATTATAAAGGTTTTTTATGGAGCCCCACATCTTCAATGTATATAGCTATAACAGTAACAATAATTATGACAATACTGTTGACTTAATTAACAAAAATTGTAGTATTAGTTAGGCAGTTCAACCTTAGCTGTATAGCAGCCGAAGGCTCTAGTGGCTGAAGCCAGATTGTAATAACAACCGAGGCAGAGCCGAGGTTGTTTTGCGGTTTGGCTGAAGCCACTACTAAGCCTTGGGCTGCTATACAGCTAAGGTTGAACTGCCTAACTGACTTTGAAATCGTAGGTAGCTAGCTTTAGCTGAGATACTATAGTTGCATGCCATATGTAGCATGTCTAGTCTCAAGTCTAACAACTGCACCAGTTGTTCCTGCTGCATTTTATTGCACAGCTGTAATTTTTGTGAGGAAAATTTGATGAAAGACACCACTGAACATTTTTCTGCTCTTTCTATTTGTGGTGGCTTTACTAAGAAATCGAAGTTGAACTGACTCAAATCAAGAGGTATACTAGCTAGTCCATAGCTAGCTTTAGCTGAGATAGTTTCTTTTACCTATTATCTGTGGAATTAGTGCATGCCATGTATAGCCTGTCTAATCTCAGGTCTAACTATCTATAGCTACTGGCATTAGTAATTCCTGCTGATTTGAATTGAATAGTTTACTACACTGTTGTGTTGTAATTTGTGTTCTTTGCAATTAATTTGATGATTCTTTGAAAAATTAATTATTCATGAGGGATCTTATAGCGACTAGTTACGTAGATCCCTCTGGAGAGGAATCTAACTCAGTAACGTACTACAGAGTTTCTACACCAGATATGTACCTCATACATCAAAGGGAATTATTCTAAGGTGAACAAGCAGGTTAAGTGATTATACAGTCTAATCATGACCTGTTTACAACTAATGGTTTACTGGTAATGATAATGTTTACATAGGTTGGGTATTTGGGTATCATAATTTTATCATGATGAAAGCAATATTCATGTATCATGGATTCATGGTGGAGTGACAGTTTATGGATCATATGGGCACAGTTTATTTATCACGATGTGTCAAAGTCTAATTTGCATCTGACCTCACTCAGTAAATACTTCACTGTGAGATTGCTTCATCTAAACAATGAATCCAATAACTTGTCTAATTCAGATTTGAAGGCTTAAAAGCAGGTGTCTGGAGTCCAGACATGAAGGGGCAGTACCCAATTTTGTGTAATGAGTCAAGCCCACAGATATTTACACTACTAGAAACTGAAAGAAAAAAGAAATTTTCATTGGGAGAGGAAATTGAAAGCATGAATTATAATGAACTAGACCTTTGAACTGTCAATTGGTTGGTCAGTCAGTTAATCTAGCACATTAATAGTAAAATCTTACAGTCAAATCCTTGCTCTTGAGGTCTAGTTTGGGCAGTCCCACTATGAATTCCAACCAGAGATGTTTTCACGATTTTTTTATCACTTTTCATCTGTGCAAGAATACATCACATCAACCATCAACACTTATGCATAATAACTCGTAGTCATTACCAGTTGGTCTTCAATATAAGCAACATTTAACCATACACCTTGAATTCTCATGGCTCCATTGTGTCTTCCTGTGATCTTGTATCCTCCATTCTCAAGTCTAAGAGCCAAGTCAGAAGTAAAAAATCCATGACCTGAAAAACACAAACCATATAAGCCATTGAATGAAATAGCAGGATATACTGAGTGTTGTCAGAATAGTTTACTAGAAAGTAATAATGTAGTTATTATAATAAACCATACCATATTTTTCATAATTGTAGTAAGTGTCTTTGAAGTTTTTCTTGCATTCTTCATCATCATATCTGGCCATTCCTGGTAGAGGCTGCTTCAAGCAAAGGTACCCAGGTTCACACATAGCACCCTTTATTGGTCCTTTCTGTATTATTAATAACTGCTGTCATGACAGTAATAATGGATCATTGCACTTGCGTGATGAATATCATTGATGACTGGATCAACTCCAAAAAATGGCTTGGCAGGAAAATTTCCTGTAGGCAGATCAGCAAGACTATGTTCAATGATGATAGCAATGCCCCCAGTTTCTGCATATACGTAAGATTAATGTAGCATATAGCTGAACAAGTACGAGCTGATAGACTAGCTGTATTATGATGTGATTGCTTACCAGTTTGCCACCATGTATCCACAAATTTGCAATTGTCTGATCCAATTTTTTCACGAAACCAGTCACGAACTTTACTGTTCAGAGGCTCTCCAACTATAATGATGTACTATAATTGGAGTAGGAGTATTGCTTGTGTACATAATTGCCAGCCCTTATATGGAATGTTTATAACAAAAAGAGTAAAGCATTGTGGTCTACATGTGACTGATAAGTTTACATAAAGGCAAAGAGCTTATCAGATTTTTCATTTTGTTTGCAAACATTCTTGACAGCTAAGCTATAATTATGATTGTACTGATAATAAGTTAGTTACAGGTCAGTACGTAACTTTAGAGTTCAAACTTATCAACAGCAACACAAGCTAGTCTGTCATATCAGCACATTGCCAGCTATTATAAATGCTGAGTAGACTACAGATCATACGCTAGGGTATAAGTATATTCATAATTGTGAAATTTGAGAAAAGGTACAATTTCACTCAGGTCTTGAGATATATTGTACAATGTGATATTAATTAAAGTGTAATCCAAAGCTGAGATATGTTGTTGTAAAAATTAAGCATGCAACTGTCAGCAATTTTAGGGGTTTCCCTGGGAAACTACTGCACAAGAACAAGAAGTGGTTAGTATCTTGTAGACTGTACATAGATAACATGTAGTCTAGGGGATCAAGTCTGTTTATCTGCACTAATAGAGTGTGTGAAAGGTTAGTGGGCGATAATAATGGCTTCTGTACTAACCCTCCTGAGGGTTTGGCAATATTATGGGGAAATTGGCTTCTGCATACATATCTCGGCTTCTCTACTGGTCCACCCAATACTACCAACTTCAAACCGAATATTCCCCTATAATATTATTTCCCTTCCAGTCATGGTTATAATTATAAGATTTCTTGAAAGTTCACAATTCCCTTCATACGTAACTTTAAGGAAAACTATTACGCTCTCATGACTTACCAGTTGCAATTATTTTAAGTGAAGATAAATTGGAGGCATCCTTATCACCTAATTCCTTCATCAAACAGGTAATCACTTGTGGAGTGACGTAAAACTGATTTATCTTATGATTCTCAATTGCTTTCCAGTATCGATCTGTGAAAATATTAAGTAAAAATCTTAGATATCCAATAATTGAGAGGGTTTACCATTATCAGGATGTGTAGCAGTGCCCTCAAAGAGCAAAGTAGTAGCTCCATTGCAAAGAGGACCATACACCACGTAGGAATGTCCAGTGATCCAGCCAAGGACAGCCATGCACCCAAAGATATCTCCAGGTTTATAATCAAAAACATACTGTTAAAAAAAAGGCGACAAGTTGAGCATGGCAACAGCAATAGCTTACAACTATGCAATGACCCTTCAACATCTATATGGCTACAAAATTTATAATATAATGCAACCTTGTGTGTTAAGGCAGTGTAGAGTAGATATCCAGCAGTTGAATGTTTGATGTTAGCAGGAATAGAGTTTGAGGTGGTGCCTGATGTGTACATGATAAACATCGTATCTTCAGCTTCTACTGGTACTGGATCAAAAGTGGTAGGATGCTTTTCCATTTCCTATTAATAGTCATTATTTTATGCTTGTAACTACTAATTATTATTAATAACCTCTTCAAGATTGAAATTACAGCTTTCATCCCAAGGAACCTTTTCTGACGGATACCTGTTTGCTACTAGGACAGTAAACTGTGGTTCTAGTTGTTTGTCTTTCTCTGGAAAAGTGCTTTCTTCTGCTTCATCAAGGACAGTACCCTCCGAAAGTGACCTTCTGAATTCTGGTCCAGTGTGAGCATATGGTCTTTCCTCAGTGAGCATATCCAATGATTTTGCTGAACCTCTTCTATTTAAGGCTTTCATTCTTGCAGATTTTATCATACGCAAGGCAGTGTCCAAATTGGATTTCAAATGGAATTTTTTCTTTCCAATTTCAACCATGTTTGATGTAATAATGCATTTTGCATCAGCTGAGTAACAATTATATTAGTGATAATCAAACAATAATAATCAACAGGGGTACATACTGATTTGACTGATATTATCAGAACATACCATCTTGTATTCTTTCTTTTAATTCACCCACTTTCAAGACAGCAAATACAACACTGAAATCACAGAAAATAAACAACATTCTTATTCCACAAATCTTAGATTTGAGGGAGGGTAGGGGTAGGAGGGGCAGTAGATTCCAGTATACCTATGAATGGCTCCGATTCTTGTACAGGCTAGCATGGCAGCCACAGCAATGGGAGAAGAAGACATGTAAATGATAACCACATCTCCTTTCACTACTCCCTTGTTAGTCAGCACATGGGCTATCTGGCATGTCATCTTCAGTAATTTACTACAAGCAATAATAACATTATAAGTAAGGACTGAACAGCTGTGGCTATCCAGCTATTAAATCTTACTAGTAACTGATCTTTTCAGATGTTCCGTCATTTTTTTCCCATATAATGGCTGTTTTGTTTGGAGTGGCTTTAGCATGTCGATCAAGGCAATTCACTGGAATAAGATGAGGTATGATAATAAAAGTTGTGGGTTAGCTATATACACATGAACTCACCTGATGCATTGAGCTTCCCATCAAAAAAGCGTATTTTCCCATTCTGCATATCACATCCTTCCATTACCTTTGCTGCTGTGCATGGTTCATTCCATATCAACGTTTTAGTTGCCAGTTCAAACCAAAATTCCTTTGGATTCTTGATGCTCTCTTCATAAAGCTCGTCATAATTTGCCATTACATCTGACACTGGGGTTAAATTTTCATTTTTCTCAATATCACAGATATTTTGTGCCTAAATAAAAATTTTAAAAACAACTATTGTTTAATGTAGAAAAAAATTTCACTTTTAATTCACATAACCAACAGTGTCATTTAGTTTACCTGATAGAGAACATTATCACCAAGGGAGAGTTCAATTATCCCAGCCTGCCCAAAATCAGGTCGAAACTTCTCACAAATCTCTTCTTGTATGTGCAAGCTAATGGCTTCTGGAACCTGCCAATATATGATGATGCAACCAGAATTGACAGTTACCAAGTGCAGCATGTAATGATGAAGACGGAATTCTTTGATAATATATCCTCGAATATTGCTAAAGTCAGCTAATGTCATTTTATCTGAATCACCAGATAATTTAAGCTTAAACAATTCACGTCCTTTAGCAGCTTTGAAGTCCTCTGGTCTGTGTTCAATGTATATATCCAAAAAGTCCAATATAAGAGTCTCACTCTTGTATTTTTCAACTTCTGCGGTATAATCATTCAATCTTTTATCAAATGCATGATAATCTTCATTTTTAACTTCAAAGCACAAGTCGATTAATTCCACCGATAGATGATAGTTGAGAAAGTCTATTGCTTTTTTTTCTTTTAGTTCCAACAGAACATCTTTCCAGCTAGGTGTTGCTCTCTGATCTTCACTATCTGATTTCCCCAAATTTAAGTCGCAGTCAGTTAAATAGACAAGAAAAGGGTCTACAGAAATTTTCTTTTCCTCCAAGTACTTATAGATGTCTGTAGTGATTTTAGAAAATTTGCTTTTCAGAGCATTATAACCTTTCCTTGCATCACGATCCACTACTGTTACTTTGTCTAAAGATATAAACCCACACAGTTATTATACCAATGTAACAGTCCCATGCAGGTATACGTAGCTAGAAATCTATAACTTATAGGCTGAAGTTTTAATGTGGAGATAGTGGCCTTATTATCTTGGAACACAGGGAGGGTAAATGTTTGGGTTTCATCAAAGCATGATTGAGAAAATTAATTTTAAAAGCTATCAATAATCTCTACCTCCATGGGACTGTTGTCACAAAATAATATAGCTAAAGGGGGGGTGGGGGGTGGGGGAGCTTAGCTGTCTTCAAAGCTGCTCTGTCCACTGAATATTCAATGTCATATAGCTACTTTGTTGTGTCTGCCAGGCTTACCAGTTGGGCGATGTGATCCTGGATCTACATTGGTTAGCAAAGGACCAACAAATAGACTTTTAATTGGTCTTTGTTCATTGCAATCATGAGGTGGATTTTGCCCTAAATAGAGATTTTTCCAGGAGTAATATGCTTATAACATGGGATTCAAACTGATCATACCTAGAGTTTCCAGATTAGAATGAGGATGATCCATCTGCTGCTCGAAAATCTGCTGCTCTCTGTGATCCACTAAATGAAAAATAAATAGCTAATTCTAGCTAGAGCTAGCTAGATAGCTAGTTCTATCTATATTACTTTCTGTTGGCTGTTCTTGTTCTACTGGAATTTGAAGACCAGGCCCTAAATGAATAATAATATGGACTGAACCAGAAAGCTGGATGCCATCAAACTTACTTTCAGCTGCATGGTCTTTGGACTTGGAACTATCAGGGTTGACATCTTCACTCATCTTGAATTTGGAATTTTCGGGGTCAGACTCACTTGGGTCAGACTCACTTGGCTCAAATCAGCCTGCTACCCAATAGCTAATAATGTTTCCTTTATTATGTCACCTCTATCTAGACTGCTCACCTGATTCAAGTGGCAGGCTCAGAGTACACAGTAAGTTGTATACGAATTTAACCAAGCCCTGACTGGCCCATTACCAGTGGGTATTTTCCCGGGGTTTAACGTTTCCTAGTCAATTGACTTTTGTGGTTCGTAGGAGTAACGCGCATGCCCACAGATGTATCAGAGAGTGCGGTAGCACTCTCTAAGTAGGGATGGCAGGTCAAAGTCCATAGGACAGTATAAACTAAAAACTCTTCTTTCTCTTCTACCCTTACTCTACAGGTTCTCAGAAGGCTACAGTGAATTATTATATCTACAAAGAAGAGAGGAGAATGTTCAAAAGCCAAAAATTCATTCGCCAACATAAGAAAAAAACGAGTTCTAAAATTGACTTTTCGTTCTTTTTCTTTATAATAATAATGTATAAGATCGACGTACCGACTTACTGGCTATAGTCATCAAAATTCTGCTTTGGCCATCTGTTAGAGCGGCACCTAGAGGCTGATCTTTTGCTATTAGTTTTGACTAAGGCTCTACTTCACTATTCGATAGCACTCGGAACACTGCTAATCTTTCTACGCCATTTTGAAGGGGGCGGGGCTTATGGGCGGAGCCACGTAAGCTTAAGTTTAGCTATAGCCAAGGTCTTCATTCATTATCTGATGATGTTCCAGTCACTCCTTGCTGAATTACAGTACAGATGCTCATCCTATAGTAGCATTATAGCCAGTAAGGTAAAGCGGGGCTATTTCGAATGGCGGGTAATTCCGTATTGTTCAAATATTTCTGAAACTACTGAAGCTTCTGAGCTCAATGTTGGAGGATATAATCTACTATAATAGTAGAATATATTCTTCAAAATAGAGATCATAAGCTCGAGGAGTTTTGAAAATATTTGACCCTACGGAATAGCCCCACCGTTCGAAATAGCCCCACTTTGCCTTACTTTGCTGTAGTGTAGTCAGCTCACTTCACCATGCCGTGTACATGTCATTTACATTGCTGTTGCTGTAAAGTTTTATATCAACAAAACTTAAATAGCTAAACATATTCTTCAACCAGAGACACTGTATGTACCTACAAAAGAGGTTTATGTAGAGCTGGCTTTGTATAGTACTGTACTGTAGCCTCCCTCATTCAACTTCAAGCACTAAGAAAAAGGATAGAAACAAGTGAGCGTAAAAAATTTCTTCAAATAAAAAGGTTAAGTAGGGATAGCCTAAAATCTAGCTGGGCTATCTATAATGTGCTGCAGCCTCGTATGAAAAAAATCTTCGCGATATTACCTCATAAAAGGGGTGGGGCAATTAATAGCAGTTCTCCTCATATAACACCTGCACAGGATGTGGCCATTTGATGGCATCCACTATTATGATCACTACACCAAATGCATAAACTCCCCATACTCCTCCCTCAAGCAAGACATACGTACCATCTCAATAATTATTTCAGTGATCACATATGTAACAATTAGCTAATGCTGTTCACTTTTTAAAATTTTCACTCCTTTCAGTACTCCATTACACTGCAGATGATCATCCTTCAAACTCTCCTCCCTGAACAGAATGAAATACTGATCATTAATTCAATCAAGGAAGCCTTTAGTGTCTATCAATTTTCATAATCACAAAGAAAAAGAATGCAAACAAGTGAATGCAAAAAATTTCTTCGAAATAAAAATGTGAAGTAGGGATGCTATTATAACTGCAGCTTCATTATGAAAACCAAGTACTGCAGCATCGAAGCAGTATGGCCCAAAAATCTAGCTGGAATATGTATTATAACTGCATGCAAGAGAGTGAACTTAGTGAAGTGACCCTTACCCATCATCAAGTACAAGATACTATTCCTACTTCACTCCCATGATCAAGGGCCAAGGGAGTGAAGTAGGAATAGTATCTCGTACTTGATGATGGGTAAGGGTCACTTCACTAAGTTCACTCTCTTGCATGCAGTTATAATACATATTCCAGCTAGATTTTTGGGCCATACTGCTTCGATGCTGCAGTACTTGGTTTTCATAATGAAGCTGCAGTTATAATAGCATCCCTACTTCACATTTTTATTTCGAAGAAATTTTTTGCATTCATCCTTATAAGGCCTGTATGTAACCAGCTTTTAAAAAGGGAGTTTAAGATATAGACACTAATGTGTTGTATGGTAAGCCTATGGTTGTGTTAGATTGGCACTGACCATGTATTTATTATGGAAGGGAAAAAAATGTTGAAAATACAGGCCTGATTAGCTATAGCTAGCTATGCTGCAGTTAAATAGATGCTAGATTCAATAGATGCTAGATTCACTCTCTTAACTTCATTAGGGTGGCCAAAGAGATGGGGAGACTTGCATTCATCAATCAAAATCTCCAAGAACCTGATTCACTGTCACAAAAGATGCTGGCTGGACAATTCTAAGCTTGCAAGCAATTAGCTAGCTAAAGTCACAGAATAGCTATAGCTAGCTATAGACATATAGCTACATTTATACTATCATGACTTCCTCCTTCGATCATGCAGCACAGTGCCAACTTGGAAGTGACACTGTTGGTTGTACTCATGATAGCATAGCTAACTTGTTGCTTAAGTATATTGTCATGAATATGCTTATTAAGAAGTGTATGTTGATAATCATACATAGCTACAATAATTTATCATTCGTCATCATTACTATGGTTGCATCATGTGATTATCATCAAATTAGTCACACAACTGCCACTTAGCTTGATTGTGCATTGTTAGGCTTAATTGTCATTAGGTACAAGTTAGTTGGTGATATGAAGCAACAGAGGCTAATTTGATGCAAGAGTAATGAAAGATTTAGTACATAAAAATAATGCTCAGGTGTAATTTTCAGATAATAACGAAAATTACATAGCTAGCTACAATGCTCAGCTACGTAGATGTTTTCACACAGCAAATCACAGATTTGATTACAATTAAGTATTAATTATAATATTATGTCTGTAAACTTATCTATAACACAGCCATTTCTTTTTTACAAAATCACAAAGAGCTGAGGTGAGTAGCTATTTTTCCTGACCATGCAGGTCAAATACCCACTCAGAAACAACCTGCACATAGGCCTGTATCCATGAAACCTTGGCCAGGCTGGTGCATTTACAGTAACTGTAAAAAAATTAATGTGTGAATCTTGGTACACACGTTGCTAGGCAAGTATATTCCACTTTGATGGTAATCAGAGAGCGCGGTAGCGCTCTCTATGTAGGGATGACCTATGACCCTCCATAGGACTAATACAAAATGAAGTTGGATTTTCTCAGAAAACAGTAAGTTGTAGCTGCTATGACTGCTTATCCTGTCTTTTATGCACATTCTTATCATGCAGGAGAATTTTGGAGGCCGAAAGACTCAACACGGAAGAATAGTAAAAGCGCACTTTTTCATGATTTCTTATTTTCTTGTTCTTAATCATAATGGCACGATCTGGAGAAAAATTGGGCCACGCTTGGGCCATGTTCTATATATGAATCTGCTCCATTTTACTCGGACCAGGTCCACGTCCCATCGGTTTAGCCTCTAGTTCACTCAAAAAAAAGTCGCTATCTTAGTACAGTAGACTATACGAAGAAGCCATTAAACATAACGCGCATGCGTAAATAACGAAGTTGCCATGACTCTCGATCACTCAAAGTTCTCAAACAAAACTCAAAAGCCATTTCTTCTGAGGTCATAACAAAAAACTAATCAGTTCTAAGATAAGGCTATCTGTACTAAGGACAGCGTTTAAATTTTAAATGGTAAGTAACGCTCGAGTTCCCGTGAGATGTGCATTATTTAGAAACGAAACCTGGCAGGCTGATAGAGCAGCTCAGCTGTATCTATTTAGAACTGAAGGCTTTAGTCTCACTAAATTGTTTACCAGGCTTGATTGTGATCCAACATTGCAACACAAGACTTAGTATAACTGGTATGTAATGGAAAAAAAAAAAAGCTATAGATGTACAGCACTGACCACCTCCTGAAAAAGAAATCACAAAGAATAATGGGCCTGCATAACAAGTAGCCAGCTAGCTATAATGAGATGGATATAATGACCTGCAAAAAATAAATATATAAATAAAAAATGAAAGAAACAAGTAAAGAAAAAACATTTATTCAAATAAATGAAGGTGATGTAGGGATGACTATAGTAACTGGTCAAAAAAGAGATGAAACAAGAACTGAATAGATGAGATTATGCAAGGATGAAGTCGAATCCGGGTGCAGTCACTAGGTGTGACGTGCCCACATTCGACTTCATCCTTGCATAATCTCATCTATTCAGTTCTTGTTTCATCTCTTTTTTGACCAATTACTATAGTCATCCCTACATCACCTTCATTTATTTGAATAAATGTTTTTTCTTTATCATAATTATAGATACTATCACCTTGTGTATAGAAACTATTGATGCACACTAAATTCAGCACTCAGTTTAAAGGAGTAGCTAATTAGCCCACGTTTGTATTGAACACTCTGGGACCTACTAAATAATTATAGAAATAAGGTAAGCATTAATTTTATAGCTAAAAAAATTCAGTACCCGCTAGCCAGTATCCTGCAGTCACTCCTACCATCTATATAGTGCAGTGTTCTGCACTATCCTATGATCTAGCCTAGTAGGCGACTATCTTGAAGTGTAGGCAGATCCAAGGGTACTCCAGGGGAGAACCCTCCTCTACTTTGCTCTCATCCAGAGTTTGGGTGGACCAGGCAATGGATCTGGTACCTTAGCAGGAGTGAAGGTGGCTCTGGAAAGGATCAACAAGTCATAGCTAGTCATAGTTATTATAACAATCATGAATTAATCTATATATAGTGTAACAGGTCCTCTCTCACTTGTAGTCTCTCTCTTCAGTGAGAGAGACTAGAGGAAGGCCTGGGAACGAAGCTAGTATCCCCCCAAAATTTTATTAAGCAAGCCATTCACTAATGTATTTCTTGGAGATCAAAATCTTGGCATCATAGCTACCGATGATTGTGATAAGTAGCTAGAACAAAAACATAATGATAACAAAATTGGCAATCAGAATCCAATGAAAGGACAATCCTGCAAAAGATCCTCTAAACATTGTCATAATGAGAACTTTTAATACTTCTAAGAGAAGGTAATAGCTGAATGAAATGGGTGGTCTTAATGATAGCTAATTATCTAACAATTAGCTAACTATCATTTCAGGAACTTGGAACTGGCCATCACTAATAATTTCATATACGTAGGTGATTCCATTGCCCGTGATATCTTTCTCGGTAGTATAAGAGCTAGCTAGGGGCTTGATCTTCTCTGGACAAATGTAGATGTAGCTACATACATTACCAATGCATAGAGTACCATAACTAGGGTACCATAACTAGGCTAGGGTATGTTCATGTAATTGGCGAGCAAAGCAACATACTCCTGTCTCAAAGTGCATGATTCTTTACATCCTTGTATGAACAAATAAAATTAAGTAGCTACCAACTCATTTGTGCTTCAACTCCTTAGGCTTAGCTGAGATATACTATTATGTACATAGCTGTATAGCTAATGCTTACCACAATTAAAACACTTAGGACATCAACTAAATTTTAAAATTAATAAACAGGGGGTGGGAGGAAACATTCAATGAGTCTGCTTTGCTTATGGAATTTCATAAATTATTAATATCACATGATTATAATTATTTGCACGTATAAATTTATTCATACATGTCCAATACAGAGAGGCAGCCAGACATGTGAACATGTATAGAACTTTCAGATAAGTTTATAAGGAACAGTATGCATGCATGAACTCTTTACAACTAAGAGCATGCACATCATGAACAATAACTTCCTCTATTCAGATGGTGGGCTTGTAAATCTTTGAGAGGAACCATCGTCTCAGAGAAGATGGCTCCAGCAACAGTAGCAGTGAAGTGCCAGGACTGCAAAGGAGAATAGAAGATGAAGTCAGAGTATGCTGTGTGTGTTGTTAATTTTAATGATAGCTGAATTTGGGACCAGGAATTTTGTTCAGTAGCTATACCTATAGGTAAATTTCTACTTGTTGCAGGTTTTATCATAGGAATGTAAAAAGGAAATAGCTCACTCATTGTCAGCACTGATGTAGCTAGCTATAGCTCATTAACTCCCAATGAGAGCTCTCGTGGGGAGTGAAGTGGGATAGATCTAGAGTAATAATCATGGGTGTAGTTATTGAAATTAGTTATAGAATTGGCTATGGCTATTTAACTTTTGAACTTTATATACAACCATCCCTAGGATTTGTCTCTTTTATTTTAGAACATCACCTTTTATACATATAATGCAGATTAGTAGCTATCCAGAATAATTATAGCAACAACCAAAAGGAAAATGTGATGGCTACAAGTTAAAATCAAAAATAATGTTCCCACAATTAATTTCGCTTAAAGTTCGCACATTACTAGATTGTTTTTCTCATAACTAGAGTTGGTTGGTCAACCTGTTGAGGTAGTAGTGCATGATCACACACTTTTTCTGGGCCACATTCTCTTCTTGGGTGCTTTCCACTTCCAGTGCTATATGGCCTTCTGGAGGTGAGGTCTGATACATTTTCAACTGACTTCACTCTGCTGTTTCATAGTGGTAATAGGATGTGGCCTTTGAGACCACTTAAGGCAAAACTGTTCACTGAATGTGTTTTTTTGTTTTGTTTGTAATTTTTGTTTTTTTTTTGTGGTGCTTATTTCCTTTTACAACAGAGGCAATATTCATTCAAGAATGATAAAAATATTTACTTTCAGCAGAGGAAGTTAAAAATGCTGGTATTAAAAACACAACATAATGATAATAAAAAATATTAGCTACAAAAAACACAGCAAGCCATAAGTTTTAGCCATATCTAGCCAGTCACACAGACACAAGAGAGTAATCACAGATTTGATTACAATACTTATCAAATGGTGAGTCTGTAAACTTATCACACAGCCATTTCTTTTTTGCAAAACCCAGAATTTCCTGAAGAGCTGAGGTGAGTATTTTCCCTGACCACGTCAGTATCCACCCAGAATTGATTACCTGCAAAAGAACATCTTTTAGTTTTGTAAAGTGCATGCATGGATTAACCTGCAAGAATAATTATTAATTTTCATGAGGAAATTTTATCGTTGTAGTTAACTACCAATTTTTTGTTTTTCGTGGATAGCCTACATAAAGAGGGGGTGTGCAAATCCACACCCAGCTGGAAAATTACCTTCATTTTCTTAAGCATGGCTAAAAATGCAAGGGAAATGCTAACTAGCCAGTTGCTCCTTGGTCTGAAAAGCAGTTCATGTTCTGCTAAGGCAGCTCTAACTTCATGTACCTTGCTTGATTAACTTTATAGCCTAGTTCGGAACTTGACATAGCCTCAGGCTTTATTTAGCTATAGCTGGCTTTATATAAACTTACTACAAACACTGATGGAATTACTCCAGTGATATCAACTCCACTGATATCGGCATAACACTCGTCCATGTTTGTCAGTTCTCTATACTTCTTCGTGATGGTATTTTTTAAATTGTCATAATCAGCATCCTTCTCTCTGTCTTTAAGCTCCACAAATATGCAGGCACTTTCATCTAAATACAAACAAGTTCACAGATATACAGTGGAATCTTTAAGTGTGGACACTAGATCATATATAGAGTATACCAGCAGTGAGGATTATAACTCTTTTGAAATGATCTCAGACCATGGGAAGAGTTGATTGGCCATAATGATATGGCCTTTAAATACGTAGATACATTCCTAAGTGCAATGGGATGTTGATCAGACATTGACCTTTTGACCGAGTAAATGGCCTATGGAAGACTGTTATAATCCTCACTGTACCAGTGATAAATATCACAATTAAAGAGATGTCCTTAATTCAGGGATGAATCAATAATATATCAAAGGGACCCGAAAAGTGTCTGTAATAATAATATTGTACAGTGAAACCTCCCAACAATGGGACTCCAAGACTCTCTACAGCAGTCAAACTACGGAATGATATCCTTATATAAACTAGCTAGACTCCAAGAAGTGGCAACCTCTTTACTCCGAACAACGGCCAACCATTGCTCCCAGCTACAAGATTCAGACTCTCATAATGGTCAGACACAAAACCACACCCAAGAATTGGGGAGCACGCATGCCCAGTTTACCCAAGGTTGTCACTAAGATAAACTATGTACAACTTGGAGATAAAATATTAAGTGAGTTAGTGTCAATGTACTTAATTTTCGTCACTTTAGTATTGAATTCACCCTATATCAGCTAGAGAGTACTCTCTAAGTAGGGATGGCACGGGTGGCCCCATTGGACTAATACCCCGAATACTTCCCTCTACAGTCAGCAACTCCTAACTTGAACAGAACACCTTCAATGTGCTTGGACTCAAGTATGAAGAGCAGAAGATAAAGCAGTATCATTTTACACAACTCAGTCTAAAATCGCCGTTTTTATCTGGTCGTTCATCATCATCATCATCAAATGACTTATTTCAGAAATGGCTCATTTGAATGCTACACTACTCAAAATTGACTGTGCTATAAATCTTTATGTTTAACTCGACATGTTCAAAAATAGCACGTCATTTTCCAACTTGCTAGCTTTCAACCAGATATTTTATGCCACACCCCCATACATGTGATTCTTGGACCTTGACCTCACAACTGACTAGCGAGTCCGTCATTGGCTTTCTCTCTTGGTGTTGGTCTCTCAGAGCGTAAATCCTAGGCACTAGTCTGGTTATGAATCAAGGCTCAATGTAACAATATATCAGGATATAAAATTAGGTCAATGGCAATCAGAGAGTACGTAGGGATGGCACATTGGACTAATACTTAGTACAAGTAAGGGAAAAAGCATTTTGTGAAATGAAAAAAAAGATGTAGGGATGACCACTGCTCAAAAAAGTAGGGAAACAAGAAGGATGGAAATGGGATCAATCTTTGTTCTGTATATCCAATAGCATACTAGCCCAATCATTATCAACGAGTCAAGGTGTTGTGTTATTGTTGAGCTATACTTGGAGAACACCTTCAATGTGCTAGGACTCAAGTATGAAGAGCAGAAGACAAAGCATTTTACAGTGACTTCTAAAATCGCCGTTTATCATCATCATCATCATCATCATCATCATCATCAAACAACTTATTTCAGAAATGGTTCATTCAAATGCTATAATTTTCATACCATACTACTCAGCAATCCTTTACCTTTAACTCGACATAATTATTAAAAAATAATATGTCATTTTCCAACTTGCTAGTTTTCAACCTACAATGTGGCAGACATTTTTATGCCCCGCCCTGTACACATGATTCTTGGACCTTGACCTCACAACTGACTAGCGAATCTGTCATTAGTTTTCTCTCTTGATGTTGGTCTCTCGATGCTCAGAGCGTAAACCCTAGGCACTATAGTCTGGTTATGAATTAAGCATTGATGCAACAGTACATATCAGTTAAGGCCTTAAAAAAGAAATACAAAATTAAGTCAATGGCAATCTTATTATAAACTGTATAGATAGCATTAGTCCTTCCAGATCAGATTCATTTTGGCTCATACAATTTTATGATGAAACCTCCAATGAACTACATACGTAGCTACAATATGTGATAGCAGGATCACAGCATCCAGTTGCCTATAATAAAATATCAAAAAAAGATGATGAACAAGTAAAGGAAAAAATATTTTAAAAAATAGGGATGGCTGCATGTGGTTCAAAAAAGTTCAGAGTGAACTTCAATGAAGTAACCCCTTACCCATCACCAACTTCACTCCCTTTATATCTCATCTTGGCCTGTCATGGGAGTGAAGTAGGAATAGTTTGGTAGTGATTGTGCCATGTAATAATGACCACACTCTGACAGTATACTGTGGGACTGTTCCATGTAAACATATATTATGTAGTTTCAGTCTTGAAGGGGCAGTACCCACTTGAAACACTTCGATATCTCTCAGTATTTTGGTTCTCATGTGTCTGATTTTAGTGCAATCAGTCAATACTATAAATACCGTAAGGATTCTTTACCCGGAGAGATGTTTCGTGGTTATTAAGAATTAATTATTACAAAGGATGAATTCTCTCCAAAACAATAACTGTATAGTAGCTTCAAATCTTACAGTCAAATCCTTGCTCTTGAGATTTAGTTTGAGCAGTCCCACTATGAATTCCAACCAGAGATGTTTTCACAATTCGTTTATCAATTTTCATCTGTACAAAATACATTATGTAATCAAGTCACATAACAGGTAACTCGTAATCATTTGATTACCATCTGGTCTTCAATATAAGCGACATTTAACCATACACCTTGAATCCTCATGGCTCCATTCAGTCTTCCTGTGATCTTGTATCCTCCATTCTCAAGTCTAAGAGCCAAGTCAGAAGTAAAAAATCCATGACCTAAAAACCACAACCATAATGATTATTATAAATTAGTGAAATATACTGAGTGTTATCAGAATAGTTTATTACTAGGGAAATGCAAAGCATTGTGGGGTGAGCGCACATGTTCGGTTTGCCCAAGGTCATCATGGAAATAAACTACAATGTTAGGATGTACATACGATAAATAAATGCATATGTTTGCATATGAGGGTGAAAGGTCACTTTGCTTATCCCAATAAAGTAAAACTGTAGCTAAAAATCATACCATATTTTTCATAGTTATAATAGGTGTCTTTGAAGCTCTTCTTGCTTTCATCATCATTAAATCTGGCCATTCCTGGTAGAGGCTGCTTCAAGCAAAGGTACCCAGGTTCACTCATAGTACCAGCCGTTGGTCCTTTCTGCATTATTAATAACTACTTTCATGAATAATAATCATTGATAATAATACACTTGCATGATGAATATCATTGATGACAGGATTGACTCCAAAAAATGGCTTGGCAGGAAAATTTCCTGTTGGTAGATCAGTAAGATCATGATCAATGATGATAGCAATGCCCCCAGTTTCTACGTACATAAAGATTATATATTATATACATAGCTGAACAAGACCACTATGATATGATTGCTTACCAGTTTGCCACCATGTATCCACAAATTTGCAATGGTCCGATCCAATTTTTTTACGAAACCAGTCACGAACTTTACTGTTTAGATGCTCTCCAACTATAATGATGTATTAGGGAGTAGAAGAGAACAGTAAAACTTTCTTGTTATGATTGATTGAATTCTAACAAAAGGAATAAAGCATGATCGTGGTCTACATGTGGCTCTGAGAAAGCAAGTGAGGTCATCTATCTATTAATAGCCAAATAAAGGTAAGGAGTTTAGCTATCAGATTTTTCATTTGTTTACAAGCATTCTTGACAGCTAAGCCATTTAAAAGCCTACAATGGAAATGTATTGGCTTCATCCTACTACGTAGGTAATAATATGAATAATACCTCGCTCCTCCCTTGTTGGCTTAGCCTATGTAAACAACCAGTCTACTGTATGGCATATAGAACAGTACCAACAATCAGGCATGATGTATGATTTGCCAAGGAATACATAATTGTCCAAAATTATGACTAGACAGCTAGTCCGTCATATCAGCACATTCCCAGCTATTATACTAAATACTGAGTAGACTATAGACTAGGGTATAAGTATATTCATAGGCGTAGGAACAAGGGGGGGTAGGGGGCTACAAGCAATTTATCAGAAGGACAGATGAACTGAATTGAAATGAAAGTGCCAAACAAAAATTCTAGATATTTACTCAATAATATAGCTAGCTAATTATCGATAGGATTCAATCAGGGTAGAAACTTCTAAACAAAACTTCCCAACTTCCCCTCATCTCGTGTATATTATTTGTGACATAAACCCAGATTTGTCTCCAGATGCAATCTAAGGGGATCAAATTTTCCCGGGGGAACATGCCCCTGGACCCCCCTAGATGGCAAACTTTGTGTGCTATGTAGCCTAGCTACTGCCCTCCTAACCGAAATTATCTTCCTACGCCTATGGTATTCATAATTAAGGTACGAAAATTATAAGGGGATTTTCTACTGAACTGACTTAACAACTCATATTCAGCTCTTGGCTTCTGTATATCTCAGCTTCTCTATTGGTCCTCCCTGTAGCTAGTCAAGCCAGCCTCAAACTGAATAGCTACCCTTAAAAAATCACTTGACTCCTTTCACACATAACTTCAGTGAAGGTTACTTTAACTACAGCTTCATGGCTTACCAGTTGCAATTGTTTTAAGTGAAGATAGTTTGAAATTGGAGACATCCTTATCACCCAACTCCTTCATCAAACCGGTAATCACTTGTGGAGTGACATAAAACTGATTTATTTTATGATTCTCGATTGCTTTCCAGTATCGATCTATATAAAATTAATTCAGTACTAATATAAAGTCTTAGATAACTCCTTAACATACCATTATCAGGATGTGTAGCAGTGCCCTCAAAGAGCAAAGTAGTAGCTCCATTGCAAAGAGGACCATACACCACATAGGAGTGTCCAGTGATCCAGCCAAGGACAGCCATGC
The DNA here is from genome assembly GCA_963924555.1 of Crambe crambe. Classification (NCBI taxonomy): domain Eukaryota; kingdom Metazoa; phylum Porifera; class Demospongiae; order Poecilosclerida; family Crambeidae; genus Crambe; species Crambe crambe. The sequence continues at coordinate 5,221,082 of OZ004589.1, forward strand.
ACCCAAAAACATCTCCAGGTTTATAATCAAAGACATACTGTTTGAAAAGGCACAAGGTGAATGATGTTTCATAATCAACAACCAAGGGCAACCCTTCACCAGGAGCTACAGACTGCATACACTACACATGTGCAGGATATATAGCTAGCTAGCTCTGCACCAGATGATGTACCCCCAAGTCTCGAGCTAGTAAAGCTGCTTAAAAAATCCATGCTCAATAATAATTTTTCGTGGGGGGGGGGGGGGGGGGGGGGCATCTGTTTTACTAACATAGACAGCTCTGGATTACATACGAATTATAGGCATGTGCATGGAATAATAATAGGAGATTAGTACATGCTACAAATTTTTTTGTGACCTTGTGTGTTAAGGCAGTGTAGAGTAGATATCCAGCAGTTGAATGTTTGATACCAGTAGGAATAGAGCTTGAGGTGGTGCCTGATGTGTACATGATGAACATTGTATCTTCAGCTCCTACTGGTACTGGGTTAAATGTGGTAGGATGCTTTTCCATTTCCTATTAATCATAATAACATTTTTGACACTTGTAACTAGCCATTGCTTTCATCATTAATAACCTCTTCAAGACTGAAATTACAGCTTTCATCCCAAGGAACCTTTTCTGATGGATACCTGTTTGCTACTAGGACAGTGAACTGTTGTTCTTGCATTTTTGCACTTGCAGATTTTATCATACGCAAGGCAGTATCCAAATTGAATTTCAAATGGAATTTTTTCCTTCCAATTTCAACCACATTTGATGTGATAATGCACTTTGCATCAGCTGGATACAAACATATGAGTGACAAGTGAGTGCAAAAAATTTCAAAGCGAAGTAGGGATAGCAATAAAATTCTATCACTCATAGCTTCAATAACTACGCCTATATCACCCAACTTAATCCCTGTTCTTCACTCCCCCTCAGCATCAGCTGGGTACAAACATAATTATGAGTGATACTTATCAGCTAGTGATTAGATTTAATAGTAGATAATGAATAATGGCTAGGACATACCATCCTGTATTCTGTCTTTTAATTCGCCCACTTTCAAGACAGCAAATACAACACTAAAAAGAAAGATGTTATTCAAATTCCACAATGAACACGATGAATATTATTAATCTACTATGGGATTGGATTTGGGGGAGGGTAGGGGTGGGAGGGGCAGTATAGAATCCAGCTGTGCAGTTTTTATTATACCTGTGGATAGCTCCGATTCTTGTACAGGCTAGCATGGTAGCCACAGCAATGGGAGAAGAAGACATGTAAATGATAACCACATCTCCTTTCACTACTCCCTTGTTAGTCAGCACATGGGCTATCTGGCATGTCATCTTCAGCAATTTACTGGAAGTACATTATAAGCAAAGACTCACAGTTGTAGAGATGATTAACAGGTCTTACTAGTAACTGATCTTTTCAGATGTTCCATCATTTTTTTCCCAGATGATGGCGGTTTGGTTGGGAGTGGCTTTAGCATGTCTATCAAGACAATTTACTGGGTAGAATTGTAGGAATGATGATAATTTTGTGGGTTATACACATGGACTCACCTGATGCATTGAGCTTCCCATCAAAAAAGTGTATCTTCCCATTCTGCATATCACATCCTTCCATTACTTTCTCTGCTGTGCATGGTTCATTCCATATCAACGTTTTAGTTGCCATTTCAAACCAAAATTTCTTTGGATTCTCAATGCTCTCTTCATATAGCTTATCATAATTTGCCATTACATCTGACACTGGGGTTAGATTTTCATTTTTCTCAATGTCACAGATATTTTGTGCCTAAATAAAAAATTTAAAATCTATGTTTAATGTTAATACTAGACCCATTCATTTTCAGCCACTTTTTCAAATTTTAACAACAGTGGTTGAATTGGTCATTTTAGTTTACCTGATAGAGAACATGATCACCAAGGGACAGTTCAATTATTCCAGCCTGCCCAAAATCTGGTCGAAACTTCTCGCAAATCTCTTTTATGTGCAAGCAAATGGCTTCTGGAACCTGCCAATATATGATGACGCAACCAGAATTAACAGTTACCAAGTGTAGCATGTAATGGTGAAGACGGAATTCATTGACAGCATATCCTCGAATATTGCTAAAGTCAGCTAATGTCATTTCATCTGAATCACCAGATAATTTAAGCTTAAGCAATTCACGTCCTTTAGCAGCTTTGAGGTCCTCTGGTCTGTGTTCAATGTATATATCCAAATAGTCCAATATAAGAGTCTCACTCTTGTATTTTTTAACTTCTGCAGTATAATCACTCAATCTTTTATCAAATGCATGATAATCTTCACTTTTAACATCAAAGCACAAGTCGATTAATTCCACCAATAGATGATAGTTGAGAAAGTCTATTGCTTTTTTTTCTTTCAGCTCCAACAGCACATCTTTCCAGCTAGCTGTTGCTCTCTGATCTTCACTATCTGATTTTCCCAAATTTAAGTTGCAGTCAGTTAAATAGACAAGAAAAGGGACTATAGAAATTTTCTTTTCCTCCAAGTACTTATAGATGTCTGTAGTGATTTTAGAAAATTTGCTTTTCAGAGCATTATAACCTTTCCTTGCATCACGATCCACTACTGTTACTTTGTCTAAAGATATAAACACACACAGATATTATACCATGCAGGGTATACGTAGCTAGAAATCTTGTTAGTTACTTTAGCTCTGCATAACTTATAGGCCTCAATAATGATCAGTGTGATTTCTTGTTATACCAACAAGTGTGGAGGAAACTCATTCAGCTCGCTATAGGTTTAGCTTGCAGTTAACATCTGATTCATAGCACTGGTATTAGCAGTTTACTGCCATTTGTGTAACCCTTGTTTTCAAACATGAATTTATTATAAAAATATAAAAAAATAGCAGCACACCATGGAGGAAACTAGATCATGATGGGCCATGATGTCTCATTACTACAGAATCATTTAGCTAATAACAGTAAACCATGCATGAAGGAAACTAGTGATGAATTATTCAGCACACTATTACAACATCTGTTTCATAATGAGGAATCAAGTTGCTCGATTATCAGCACACCATGGAGGAAACTAAATCATATGCAACTATACAGAATCAATTAACTATAGCTATCTGTAATAACAGTAAACTTAAACAATGGAGGAAACTGAATGCACAAGCAATAAGGATTCACAAACACTCAATTATACTAACAAGGAAATGGTTATAGAATAGTCTGATATCATTATAATCACAAGTAGCTATATGCACTGTAGCTAGCTGGTTGCACTGTTTTCAAAAATTGCTGATTTCCTTGCCTATCCCTATAGCTAACCATATAAGGTACATCCTGCAGACCACGACAGCTGCTGCAATAGTTTATCTAGCCCAGCCAAACTCCGCCAATTTTAATGTCTGACAACAACACTGTTTCATTATCAAAAGTACTAGGCCATTAAGGTCACATGACCCCATTTCCGGGCCCCGTTTTTCTAGACTGACTGCTGCCTGACAGGGGTCAAGACATCAAGAGCCTTTCTCAAATTCTTGTAGATGACCTGTAGTAAAAGTTGCTAAATATAACTAGAGCCTATATTAAAACTTTGACTTTGACAAGCTATTAAAGCATTTAGTACTGCACATAAATCTATCAACTTGAACAGCTTCTTGGCCCTTGTCTCTTCCAACTTTTCTTCCCACATTGGAAGAATGTCTGTGGAGTCAGAAATGGATCTCTTCTGTGTTACTGAAGCGAAGTTCGCGCATTCATATCTCAGTTGACCTTTGATTTTCACTTCCCAATTTTAAGCCAAGGCCAGTGGTTAAAGAGACACAAAAAGGGCTCAAAGAAATCTCTTTACTATCCAAGTACCGATAGATATCTACAGTGATCTTTGCGAATTTCTTTCTCAAATTGACATATCCTTCCTTTGCAGCACGATTGATTGCTAATATATCAGTGACACAACACACACACACGTATAATGAACACGATAGTGTATGAGTAATAAGATAATTACATGCATGAAAATTAAGTAAACGTTGTAGACCAATTAATTGAACACATTGACTATAATGATCAGTGTGATTTCTTGTTATACCAACAAGTGTGGAGGAAACTCATTCAGCTCGCTATAGGTTTAGCTTGCAGTTAACATCTGATTCATAGCACTGGTATTAGCAGTTTACTGCCATTTGTGTAACCCTTGTTTTCAAACATGAATTTATTATAAAAATATTTAAAAAATAGCAGCACACCATGGAGGAAACTAGATCATGATGGGCCATGATGTCTCATTACTACAGAATCATTTAGCTAATAACAGTAAACCATGCATGAAGGAAACTAGTGATGAATTATTCAGCACACTATTACAACATCTGTTTCATAATGAGAAATCAAGTTGCTCGATTATCAGCACACTATGGAGGAAACTAAATCATACGTAACTATACAGAATCAATTAACTATAGCTATCTGTAATAACAGTAAACTTAAACAATGGAGGAAACTGAATACACAAGCAATAAGGCTTCACAAACACTCAATTATATTAACAAGGAAATGGTTATAGAATAGTCTGATATCATTATAATCACAAGTAGGCTTCACAAACACTCAATTATATTAACAAGGAAATGGTTATAGAATAGTCTGATATCATTATAATCACAAGTAGCTATATGCACTGTAGCTAGCTGGTTGCACTGTTTTCAAAAATTGCTGATTTCCTTGCCTATCCCTATAGCTAACCATAATTATAAGGTACATCCTGCAGACCACGACAGCTACTGCAATAGCTGGTTGCACTGTTTTCAAAAATTGCTGATTTCCTTGCCTATCCCTATAGCTAACCATAATTATAAGGTACATCCTGCAGACCACGACAGCTACTGCAATAGTTTATCTAGCCCAGCCAAACTCTGCCAATTTTAATGTCTGACAACAATACTGTTTCATTATCAAAGTACTAGGCCATTAAGGTCACATGACCCCGTCCCAAAAAAAAAAAAAAAAAAAAAGCTTGCATAGTGATGAAATGCTGCAGTATTGCATTTGATACACAGGGTACACTCCCATCTGTCATGTTTTGATGACATGTGGACTCTATTTAGAGTGCAGTACACAATTTTATCTTTACAGTATAAAACTGTAGGCCTATGAGTAGGCTGCAGCAGAGTTATGGGAATGTCAGCTCCAGATACTAATTTGTTATGTAAACTTGTGACTGACATAAGTTCTTACGTACGTATATAATATAATAGACATGATAGCCTTGATCTGGAGTTACACGAAAAAATAACATTAATTTTCGGTGCTATATCTAGTTAGCTATAGCTGGCATGATGAACTAGTATGCATGCACCAACAGAATTATAGTGCATTAAAGTCATTTCAGAGAGGTGATCATTGATCAGCTGTAAGTGTTGAGTAGAAAGTCTATATACATTTTCATTTTGAATTATCTATTTAAATGGCATGCATGTTGCATTCCATACTTCAGCAATGATATTATGACTATGTAATGGTATAGCGCATTGTATGGAGCATGAAGCTAGCTAACAAATAATTTAAACAATGGAAAGTATATTGTCTGGACAGAAGTTGAAACGTTTGAATTCCTATAGGCTATGGATCGAGTCAATATGACAGATAAAGCTACAAATGTTGCCTTCTTTCTGGTCTTAATTTATGGCACTAGAGAGTATTATTACTGTACAGACATCATTGAGGCTGAAGTTGAAGATAGCTACTGGTTGCATATGGTGTGTAGATATAACAGACACACATGACTGAGTATCCATGCACTTGCATAATTATGTACAAGTGGTGGAGGCACAACATGGTACACTTTTGATTGAGTATAGCTGGAGCCAACACTCGCATATGTGCTGAGTGGTGGAGGCACAACATGGTGAGATCTGTACGTATCTTAAGCTACATAGGTATACACATTTGAAAATTATTGTCCTCAATGAAGGTAGTACATAAGTGCATGTGCCAAATTTGGTAGCCAGATTACGGCACCCATAACCATTGAAGCCAATTGAATGTGATCATGTGATCATGGCCTCATGAATTATTATAATCTTACAGTCAAACTTGTCTTGTAATATAGCAAGTTGAGCAGTCTCATTTCGATGTCCAGCCACAGAGATTTCTACAATTCGTGCATCACTTTTAATCTGCAGAATGATAGCTAGTTGAAGTAATTTTATTGAATTCTATTATTCTAGTACCAGTTCATCTTCAATGTGTGCAACATCCAACCATTGTCCTTGAACTCTCATAGCACCATTTAATCGCCCTGTGATCCTATAACCACCTTTTTCAAGTCTCAGAGCCAGGTCAGAAGTGAAAAATCCCTTTCCTATAATAATAATATGAGCATGCATGTATAAAGAGAAAAGTGTAGCCCTTGAATTGTCCCACTATCTGCATGGGGGATAATTTTGTCTTATGTATATACTCTCACTACAGACTTCCATCATTCTACATACCATATTCTTTAAAATTGAAATAAATTTCTCTGAATTTTTTCTTCCTCATTCCTGTAACATCTCTAGCCATTCCTGGTAGAGGTTGTTTTAAGCAAAGGTATCCTGGACTAGCCGTTTTACCAACTTTCTCCTCTCTCTGTAGATTATAATATCAATTTTGTCACTAAAGGTTTATTCTAGCTTCCCATTAGCTACAAAAGTATACACCTGAAGCTTTAGCTGTAGATATACGTACACATGGTACTAGTACAGTCAAGCTTAAGCATGTCATACTCAATCCACTTACATCACAAGGATCATAGATGACAGGGTCGACTCCTAAGAAAGGCTTGGCAGGAAAATTTCCTGATGGCAGAGCAGTTAGACCATGATTGATAATGATGGCAATTCCACCGGTTTCTGTATAAAATGCGCAGGTACAATATACAAAATTGTAGTGTTGAAATTCTATGCATTACCTGTCTGCCACCATGTGTCCACAAATTTACATTGCTCGCATCCAATATTTTCTCTTAACCAGCTACAAACATCACTATTCAGAGGTTCACCAACTATAATTACAAGCCTATTCATAGCTGCAATCATAATTATTGTAGCTAGCTAACTTGTTTGTTTGTTGTTGTTTTTTGTTTTTGTTTCGGTATGTAATTTTTGGGGTGTGGCATGAAAATTAACTAGCTGAATTACAATGGAAGAAGATAATGCACATACCAGTGGCAATTGTTTTCAATGATCTCAAGTCAAATTCTTTCTTGATCTTGGAAGCATCATCTGTGTCTTTCTTCAGTTGCCTGATCTCTTGTGGATTGACATACAACTGGTTTATTTTATGATCCTGTATAGCTTTCCAATATCGGTCTATATAACAATTATGATCACAGAATAATATGGAAATTTAGGGCTAGCTAGGCCAACTGCTGTAGCTAATACCATTATTAGGAAATGTTGGGATGCCTTCAAAAAGCATTGTTGTAGCTCCATTGCATAGAGGACCATACACCACATAGGAATGTCCAGTGATCCAGCCTAGGACAGCTGTACATCCGAAGACATCTCCAGGCTTATAATCAAAGACATACTGCAAATGGTGTATGAAAAAAATAACAGTGTAAAAGTAGCTATTTCAAACCTTGTGTGTTAAGGCAGCATAGAGTAGATATCCAGCAGTTGAATGTTTGATACCAGTAGGACTACATCCTGAGGTGGTGCCTGATGTGTACATGATGAACATTATATCTTCAGCTTCTACTGGTACTGGGTCAAATGTGGTAGGACACTTCTCCATTTCCTAGATAAATTTAATTATATGTAATAATAATGTACAAAGTTATTACAATAATAACCTTTTCAAGATCAAAATCATAGTTTTCATTCCAAGGAACTCGAGAATATTCTGCTGATGGATACCTGTTTGACACTAATACGGTAAAATGTGGTTTTGGCCTTTCTTCTTCAGTGGATAAATGTTCATCACTAGTGACATAACCTTCCGAAGATGGCTTCTGAATAGCTGGCTCTTTTTTATTACATCCAGGTTCTGATTCGATCAAAAGCAAGGCATTATCAATGTTGGCTTTCAAAGGCAATTCTTTCTCTCCAATTTTAGCCACATTTGATGTGATTATGTACTTTGCTTTTGCTGAGTAACAAAAATTGAGTGAGGTTATTAAATTGCTAGTTGAAATAGCCATACAATTATGTCTGTAGTTCACTGGAGCATTGATTATAGTTAGTTATCAATCTTAAATTTTTATGTCTGTAGCTAGTTCACTGGAGCAACGATCTCACAATGTAGTTAGTTATCAATGTAGGAGCTTGATAGTACATAATAGCTGGGCATACTTACCATCTTCTATTCTGTCCTTCAATTCATTAACTTTCAAGTCAGCAAAAGCAACACTATTAATATTAAAGAAAAAATGTTTTTTTTTCACTCATGGAAAAAATAATCATAGCTCACGTGCTATTAATAATTTATAATTATGTAGATAACATCCCATATAATACTGATTATAAACATGACTGTGCATGATTATTATTCATAGCTATAACTAAACATGGCTAATTACAACTCAGTCATGTAACTACAACTACATGGGTGGGATGTAAAGGAATAATTCTTGATCTTTAAAACAAAACACATAGTGAGCTAAACTCTAGTACGTATAATTATAGCCAGCTGTTCTAACTAACTATACCATTATGCAATAAGAATTATGCAGCATATCATACCTGTGAATAGCTCCAATTCTTGTACAGGCTAGCATGGCAGCCACAGCCATGGGAGAAGAAGACATGTAAATGATAACCACATCTCCTTTCACTACTCCTTTGTTAGTCAACACATGGGCTATCTGGCATATAATCTTCAGCAATTCACTGTAAGAATAAAGACTCAACTACCTGGAGATTAATTAACAGGTCTTACTAGTAACTGATCTTTTCAGATGTTCCGTCATTTTTTTCCCATATGATGGCTGTTTTGTTGGGAGTGGCTTTAGCATGTCGATCAAGGCAATTCACTGAAGGTGGAAATTAGATGAGGTATGATAATAAAATGTTGTAGCTGGTCATAATAATATTATTAGCTATATTGAATTTTTATCATGTTAGCTGAGAATAATAAGCAGAATATTATTATACACGTGAATTCACCTGATGCATTGAGCTTCCCGTCAAAAAAGTGTATCTTCCCATTCTGCATATCACATCCTTCCATTACTTTCTCTGCTGTGCATGGTTCATTCCATATCAACGTTTTTGTTGCCATTTCAAACCAAAATTTCTTCGGATTCTCAATGCTCTCCTCATATAATTTGTCATAATTTGCCATTACATCTGATACTGGGGCTACTTTTTCATTTTTCTCAATATCACAGATATTTTGTGCCTGCAAAAGAAAATTCATGCATTATAGAAATCAAATAATAGACTCATGCCATTTTATCACTATAGGTTGAAATTTGGTGTAGAGATAGTCAAACCATTAAGAGTTTATCACGTTATAATTATGGTCATTTTACCTGATAGACAACACAATCATCAATGGATAGTTCAATGATCCCAACCTGCCCAAAATCTGGTCGAAACTTTTCACAAATCTCTTTTATGTGCGAGCAAATGGCTTCTGGGACCTGCCAATATATGATGACACAACCAGGATTTACAGTTACCAAGTGCAGCATATAATGGTGAAGACGGAATTCATTGGTAGCATATCCTTGAATGTTGCTAAAGTCAGCTAATGTCATTTTATCTGCATCACCTGATAATTTAGCTTTAAACAGTTTGCATCCTTCTGCAGCTTTGAGGCTATCTGGTCTGTATTCAATGTATATATCCAAAAAGTTCAATATAAGAGTCTCACTCTTGTATTTTTCAACTTCTGTAGCATAATCTGTCAATCTTTTATCAAATGCATGATACTTTTCATTTTTAACTTCAAAGCACAAGTCAACAAGCTCCACCAATAGATGATAGTTAAGAAAGTCTATAGCTTGGTTTTCAGATAGTTCTGATATCACATCTTTCCAACTAGATAATTCTGTTGTCTTTTGGTCTTCATTTGATCTTCCCAATTTTAAGTTGCAGCGAGTTGCTAAATATACAAGAAAAGGGTCCGTAGGAGTTTTCTTTTCCTCCAAGTATTGATAAATGGCTGTAGTGATTTCTGAAAAATTGCGTCCCAGAGCATTATAGCCTTTCCTTGCATCACAATTCACTACTTGTACTTTGCCTAAGGACATACACAAACAGAATAATAGAGTAATAGATCTTATTATATACATATATGTATCAATGTAATAGTCTTAGGTAGCCAAATAATCATTAGTGGACACATTCATTCCTGGACACTTCTATACTTAGCATTCCATTACTCATTAGCCTTAAACTGCATGTGGAAATAGTACACCATCATGGAAAAGGGGGTGAATGTTGGTGCTTGGCTCAAGCACCAAAATAAACTAGGCCTTTTTGGACAGAACTGAGAACTCCTGTCTTTGTTTTTCATGCCACATCAAGAACACATGAGACACAGACCTGCTGCACTACTTTTCCTACCTAATGGATGCAAACAATCAAGAAACCACACCCATCAATAATTGCCAAAATTGTGATAAGGTCGTTTATAACTCCATTTATCATGAGCTACCAAATCTACAAAGAGATTCTGATGAATGCAATCATCTGAAGACATGTCGACAGTATCATAACTTTAGTCTATAGCCACTGTTGCCAACATCATTGCACAATAGCTAGTTAGCTATTATACTATAAAAGTGGCTCATCTTGGCCTACTCATAGAGCTACAACTCTCTTACACCATTACTATACTCAAATTGTCATATCCTTCCTTTGCAGCAGGATTGATTGCTAATATACAGTGACACAACACACACATGTATAATGCAGTCACCACAATAGTATAGAGTAATAAAATAATTACATGCATGTTGTAGACCAATTAATTAAACACATTGACTATAATGATCAGTGTGATTTCTTGTTATACCAACAAGTGTGGAGGAAACTCATTCAGCTCGCTATAGGTTTAGCTTGCAGTTAACATCTGATTCATAGCACTGGTATTAGCAGTTTACTGCCATTTGTGTAACCCTTGTTTTCAAACATGAATTTATTATAAAAATATTTAAAAAATAGCAGCACACCATGGAGGAAACTAGATCATGATGGGCCATGATGTCTCATTACTACAGAATCATTTAGCTAATAACAGTAAACCATGCATGAAGGAAACTAGTGATGAATTATTCAGCACACTATTACAACATCTGTTTCATAATGAGAAATCAAGTTGCTCGATTATCAGCACACTATGGAGGAAACTAAATCATATGTAACTATACAGAATCAATTAACTATAGCTATCTGTAATAACAGTAAACTTAAACAATGGAGGAAACTGAATACACAAGCAATAAGGCTTCACAAACACTCAATTATACTAACAAGGAAATGGTTATAGAATAGTCTGATATCATTATAATCACAAGTAGCTATATGCACTGTAGCTAGCTGGTTGCACTGTTTTCAAAAATTGCTGATTTCCTTGCCTATCCCTATAGCTAACCATAATTATAAGGTACATCCTGCAGACCACGACAGCTACTGCAATAGTTTATCTAGCCCAGCCAAACTCTGCCAATTTTAATGTCTGACAACAATACTGTTTCATTATCAAAAGTACTAGGCCATTAAGGTCACATGACCCCGTTTCTGGGCCAATCCAGTCTCCCGTTTTTCTAGACTGACTGCTGCCTGACAGGGGTCAAGATATCAAGAGCCTTTCTCAAATTCTTGGTGATGACCTGTAGTAAAAGTTGCTAAATATAACTAGAGCCTATATTAAAACTTTGACTTTGACATAGCTATTAAAACATTTACTGCACATAAATCTATCAACTTGAACAGCTTCTTGGCCCTTGTCTCTTCCAACTTTTCTTCCCACATTGGAAGAATGTCTGTGGAGTCAGAAATGGATCTCTTCTGTGTTACTGAACCGAAGTTCACGCATTCATTACCATACGTCACGAATACGTCACAAAAATGCATCCATCAAGCGATCTGATTGGTGGCGTCAAAATCTTGACGTGAGACACAAGTTATTGATGCTAATGTTCCCAGACTCTTTCCTTTCCCTTGGGTTGGTAAGGGTCACCGCTATGCCATACTAGTAGTATAGTTGGTTGTTTGGAAAGAACAAGTCACAAAGGTCATGAGTTCAAACTCTTATTTCAAGTCTATACTTTCTACACAGGTCTCAAAAGAATTACAGACAACTAGCTAATACTTATTATTATGAGTTCAAAGAATTCAAGACATGTTTTATTGACTTTGTTATCATTACCATCTGTTTGAGCACTATCTAGAGGTGTGCCTTTTACTGTTCATTTTGACTAAGCTGCCACTATAGCAGGCCCGTACGCAGGATTTTGAAAAGGGGGGTTACTAGGTTAATACACATGGAAAACCACACCCATTTTAATGACCACACCCCTTAGAACAAAAATTAATTAGAAATCAAATGATAAACTCGCATTTTCCATTCTATGCGGATGTTTCTTAAGGAAAAGTTTACACACTTCATCTATATTTAGTTCTGGATAGTTTACATGAAGGTAGCTAACTAGGTATAATAGGTATGTACTGTACATCATGTGCAGTAAATTAGCTACAGCTAACATATATGGGTACATGGACAGTTAAAGTGAAGTGACATGCATTTGTGTAGACATGGAACTGTCAGTGACTGAGTGTAATTAAGGTCACATTGAGCTAGCCAAGAAGCAGCATGCAACTAACTTCTTCATCTTTTTGAAAAATATGACTGAATTGTAGTATTTGTTCTCTTCCATTCTTTGCTCAATCATGTAAACTAGTTAGATGGCATGGCAGCAGTGTAGTGTATCTCTGTGTGTGCTGTCTTTGTGTGATTGTTAGTTTAACCTTTGTATCATTGCCTATTCATCTGTGGTTATTGGTTTTTGTAATTAGCATGCTATAAGACGTTCTAGAACTTTTAGTTCAATGCAGATCAGACTTTTGTAGCTATCTATAATTATTGTTGTTATTAAAAACTTGCCCTCAACTATAACATTGGCGACGAGGATGGCGACTACAGTGGTAGCAGCCACATACGGATCACTTCCAGAGTTTGATGCAGAAAACGAGTCTGTCAAGTCCTACACTGCTAGGGCTAAGATCTATTTCAGGGCTAATTCTATTCCTGATGGCATACAGGCTTCAGTGCTTCTGAGCTGCATTGGTGGAAAAACGTACGATATCCTGGAAAGTCTTCTCGCTCCAGCTCCTCTGGACGAAGCAACCCTGGACACTCTAGTTTTAACGCTAGAAGAGCATTTTCAACCTAAGCCAAATGTGATCGCTCAACGTTTTACCTTCCATCAAAGGAATCAGAAGCCAACCGAAAGCATTGCAGAATATCTTGCTGCTCTTCGAAAGCTTGCTATCGACTGCGATTTTGGCGCAAAGGAGGTACTGGAAGCAACCTTGCGAGATCGTCTTGTTGGTGGAATCAGAAATACCGCCCTACAGAAGAAACTGCTATCCACGAAGAATCTCACTTTCAAGGATGCCTGCGATGTAGCCAAGAGTGTGGAAGCTGCTGAAGCCAACGCTAAAGCCATTGGCAATGCACATGCCAGTACGACCACAACAACTTCAGTCCATACTGTGGCAAAGTATAAGCAGAAAAGAGATAAGCCAAGCACCGTGTCTCCGCTCGATCAGAAAAAGCAACAGCCGTGTTATCGTTGTGGCAGACGAAATCATCTTCCCTCCGCTTGCAAATTTACCGATGCTACCTGCCATTCGTGCGGGAAGAAAGGCCATATTGCACCAGTGTGCCGCTCCCGTCCAAAGCAACCGCAAGCTCCCAGGAAGCGACCACAATACGGAAGTCATCAGCCCAAGCCTACTCATTATGTGGGTATTGATGCCGCACCAGATGTAGAAGAGGAGGAGCTCTACTTATTTGCTCTTGGCAGCAAGTCTAGCCGGGAGGTGAAACCAATTCGGTGTAAGGTGCTAGTGGATGAAGTACCTGTGTGGATGGAGATTGATACTGGTGCTGAAGTCTCAGTCATGCCTGAAGCAGTCTATCTGTCACTATTTCCAGAAAAGCAGCTGGTCAAATCCTCAGTTATTCTCAAGACCTACACAGGAGAAGTTATTCCAGTAGTGGGTGAGATTTCTGTACAAGTTCGACACAACTCACAGTCTACCCAGACGATGCTGGTGGTAGTGTCCACAGATGGCCCGGTCCTCCTGGGACGGGACTTGTTGGGAAAGATCAAGCTGGACTGGCAGCAGTTGAACCAAGTTCGAAGTGAGGAGCGACCGACATTATCAGCAGTATTGGACCAGCATAAGTCTGTTTTTAAGGATGAGTTGGGTACAGTGAGAGCCCATCGAGCCAAGCTGCATGTGTGTCCATCGACCATGCCAAAGTTCTTCAAACCTCGACCGATTCCGTTCGCCATCAAAGACATCATTGGTGCAGAGCTAGACAAAATGGAGAAAGCTGGTATTTTGGAAAAGATATCCCATAGTGAGTGGGCAGCTCCCATAGTTACCGTACCAAAGAAAGATGGCACTTACCGTATCTGCGGTGACTACAAGGTCACAGTGAATTCTGCTCTGGATGTTGATCAATATCCACTACCAAACCCGACCGATTTATTTGCATCCCTTGCTGGGGGACAAAAATTTTCCAAGCTGGACCTTTCAAGAGCTTATCAGCAATTATTATTGGATGATGACTCCAAGAACTTTACCACTATTAATACTCATCAGGGGATGTACCGTTATACCCGCCTGCCATTTGGGATTGCATCTGCCCCTGCGATTTTTCAGAGAACAATGGACTCAATATTGCAGGGAATACCCAACGTCATTTGCTATCTGGATGACATTCTGGTCACAGGTACTGATGATCAAGCTCATTTGCAGAATCTGAAGGCAGTCCTTCACCGCCTGGAAGAGTGCGGTCTCCGAGTCAAGCTGGCGAAATGTGAGTTCATGAAAGCATCCGTTGAGTATCTTGGTCATCGAGTGAGCTCCCAAGGACTACATCCGTTGGAGAGCAAGCAAGACGCTATTGTTCAGGCCCCAGAGCCACAGAATCTTCAGCAGTTAAGATCCTATCTGGGACTTCTCAACTACTATGGGAAATTTATCCCTAATCTGGCCACCATTGCACATCCACTCCACAATCTGCTGCGGAATAATGTCAAATGGAGTTGGACCTCAGAGTGCACTCGAGCTTTCAAAGCCACCAAACAGGCTCTGGTATCTTCAGATGTGTTGATACATTATGACCCAACTTTACCTATTTCCCTTGCAGGTGATGCCTCTGCCTATGGGCTTGGAGCTGTGATATCACATACTCTACCAGATGGCACCGAACGCCCAATTGCATTTGCCTCCCGAACTTTATCATCAGCAGAGCAGAATTATGCTCAGTTAGAGAAGGAGGCTGCATCGTTAATATTTGGGATAAAGAAATTCCACCAATACCTCTATGGTAGGAAATTTACACTGGTAACCGACCACAAGCCACTCACAGCTATTTTAGGCCCCAAGAAAGGTATTCCAACACTGGCAGCTGCTCGATTGCAGCGTTGGGCAGTTTTGCTTTCTGCATATTCTTATACGATTCAGTTTAAGCCCACAGCAGACCATTCCAATGCGGATGGCCTATCCAGACTACCACTCCCAGAGGTCACACTTGAGGGTCAGAGTGCAGAAGCAACCATTTTTAATATCAGCCAGATTGAGAACTTACCAGTCACTGCTGTGCAAGTTCGCCAAGCAACCCAAAATGATGCTGTTTTGAGCAAAGTATTGAAGTTTACACAGCAAGGGTGGCCCAAAGATGTTGAGAGCGATCTCATACCATATCAGAACAGAGCTCAGGAACTTTCAGTGGAAGACAACTGTCTTCTGTGTGGAAGGAAAGTAGTGGTACCTGCAGAGCTAAGAGAGAAGGTTCTAGAGGAGCTCCATGCTACTCATCCAGGAATTGCCAGGATGAAGGCCATGGCTCGCAGTCATGTGTGGTGGCCGGGGATTGACAAGCAAATCGAAGCTGTGGTAAAGAGTTGTCTCCCATGTTTGAGAGTTAAGCAAACTCCAGCATCTGCCCCACTACATCCATGGACTTGGCCGCCCAAGCCATGGCAACGTATACATGTAGATTTTGCAGGGCCTTTCCTCAACAAGATGTTTTTTATTATCGTGGATGCACACTCCAAGTGGCCAGAGATATATGAGATGAGTTCGACTACATCTCAAAGCACCATCAATGTTTTGCGACATATGTTTGCTAGCTATGGTCTACCCCTCCAATTAGTGTCTGATAATGGACCACAATTTGTGGCAGCCGATTTCACATCTTTCCTCGAGGAGAATGGAGTAAAACACATCCGTAGTGCCCCTTACCATCCTGCCACAAATGGGTTGGCGGAGAGATTTGTGAGGTCATTCAAAGAAGCCATGAAAGCTGCAGGAGCATCAGCCACATCTGTCCGCCAGAAGTTGGAGAATTTCCTGCTATGTTATCGCTCTACCCCTCATGCAACTACCGGGCGTACTCCAGCATCTCTATTTTTACAAAGAGACCTCCGTACCAGATTACACCTTCTGAGACCCAATTGTGAAGGTCAAGTACTAGATCAACAAGCCAAGCAAATTCAACAACGCAGCCAACATGATCAGCCCAGAGACTTCTCTGTTGGACAGGCAGTTATGGCCCGGAACTATGGTTTAGGAGAAAAGTGGATTCCTGGAGTTGTCACTCAGAAGCAAGGCCCCTTATCTTATCAGATACAGACTGAAAAGGGTCCTTGGAATCGCCACATAGATCAGCTCCGGGAGAGATCGATCAGATCTACCTTACCTACTAGTCCACCATCTCTGGACTATTCATTTGAAAGTGACTTCGATTTATCATTCGAGCCTGTGCCCTCTGAGACTGAACCTGAACCAGTTACTTCGGCAGTGCCTCAGTCTCCTGCAGAGCCAACACCAATGTCCGCCTCTGCTGAGCCAACTGAATTGGCTCCATCAGCTCGATACAATTTTCGTCGTCGTCCACCCCCTGACTATTATGGTCATTGAACACGTATGGAATTGTCTTTTTGTTTACTTGGGGAGGAGTGTAGTGTATCTCTGTGTGTGCTGTCTTTGTGTGATTGTTAGTTTAACCTTTGTATCATTGCCTATTCATCTGTGGTTATTGGTTTTTGTAATTAGCATGCTATAAGAAGTTCTAGAACTTTTAGTTCAATGCAGATCAGACTTTTGTAGCTATCTATAATTATTGTTGTTATTAAAAACTTGCCCTCAACTATAACAAGCAGCATGAGACAAAGTCATGTGATTGTCACTGTTATGAATATCATTACTTTCAAAGGGGGGTTACCAGTAACCCCCAAAAACTTCTCCTGTGTACGGGCCTGTATAGCTACGTACATAATCAGTGCTATAGATAACATGTGGAACACCACCATATTGAAACTTGCGCAGGCAGGGGCACGGGCACTTCAGATTGCGCACCTGGCGCCAAGCTTACTTGGCCTTGACTGTGAGTGTTATACTCTCCTCTAGAAAGGTCTACCTTTGTGCTTGTAGCTAGTATACAAATGATCAGATGGTGTTATACTTGAAGCTTTAGCTATTAGCTATTACAAAGAAAACAGGTGAGTGCAAAAAAATTTCAAATATCAAGTATACTGTGGGGATGCCAAAACCTAGCTAGGTGTATACTCTCCTAGCTCCTTCAAGACAAATATTAGCAGATATAAAGTCTTGAGTCCAGTATAGCTAGCTACATACATACAGAAAAATTACAATAGAAAATAAAAATTACTTCTAAATAATTATAGGGATCTAGCTTGATTATGTGCTAGACTGCAGACTATATTTTGGGGCCATCCCTACTTGACATTTTTAATTTTTGCGCTAATATAAACATGCATGTCACTCATGGCAAGGGCAGATTGAGCTGCTTTGCAGCTTGATACGCATAAGCACTCAAGTTTCTAGCTATGGATCTGACTCAAATAATGAATCTTTGCTCTAAGAGTCCAACAAGCTGCTAGGAAACGAGATCATCTTAGTGCAGACTATTTTTAACCTCCTCCAGAGACCTCCACCAACCCATATCTGTTCCTTTGATATGTGTGCAAAATTATGATTATACCGTGCATGTGATAATCTACGTTCCTGGAATTCCAAAGTGACGTCCAAGTCGTTGATGCTAATGTCTCCAGACCTTTCCCTTCCCTTGGGTCGATAAGGGTCGCCACTACGCCAGACTACTATACTACATCATTATGTAGGTGTGGTTCTTTCATCATTCTAATGTACCTCCCCCCCCCCCCCCCCCCCCCCCCCCCCGAATGTTATTACAGGAATGTTATTACACAGTCATAACCATCACATGTGGTTTATTTCGTGGTATTATGTACATAATGACATTCCTTAATGGCCTGGGCTTAGTGTAGACTGATGCACACACACACCATCATTACCACCACCACCACCATGTTAAATTTTACATAGCTATTCAACTGACAATACTAAAAAATCAAAGATCTCTGCTTACAATTTGGAGGAGATGAATCATGTGATCCTAACCCGTCACGATGTGACTTTGGTCCTCCTTTGGTTAATAATGGGGTAACCAATTCACTTTTTTCTGGATTTGATTCTTCGCTAGCTTGAGGTGACATTTGCCCTTCTGTGAATGTATTGATAATTATAATTATGAAAGCAACTAACTACTTCTTGTAATAATTATTTATTTTATGATACGTACCTAGATTATTTTCAGGAGAAGATGGAGAGTCATAGTCAGCTTGTCCCTCAAAGGGTGCACGTTGATTGTGATTCACTAAAATTGAAAATTCTTGTCAAATATGCATCTAACAAGTTCCCCATAAGGCCACTATTATTTCCTGTCCACCGCCCGCGTATTGAAAATGTCACTGCATCGAAAAATATTATTACTGCCATTGCTCATGCACGCAGTAGAGCGCACACATTTGGCTTCACATTATCACTGTAAAAATGAAAGTGTGTACTGCACACTAAATTGTCCCAATACACACACCAAAAACAAAAACAGTGTGTGTATTGGGACAAAATGGTGTGCAGTAAACACTTTTGTTATTACACAGCTCTTTTTGGGAAAGCCCGTGGTGAATGATGAAGACAGGACCTTTGAGACAAACAACGAAGCAATAATATAATAACCTCCCGCCCGCAGCACTTGTGGATGTCTTCTACAGGAATTTTATAAAATAAATAGTGGCCTAATGAGCGATTTTAATTTATTTCACATAGTCATGTGATCATTGTACCTAAAAGCATGATGATATAGTTTATGATTTTGTTTGTTTAACTGATAGACATAGTGTTTTGAGTTGATCTAAGTTTCTAGAGGCAAGGGGTTTGTTCAGTATGGGAATCATACTGATTACACTGTAGCTTGAGCTAAAACTTACATGCCACATTTCCTTGTTCTTCTTGATCTCCTACATGTAGAGGTCCTGAGTTGATATACAATATTGTAAGTTAAAATAGTCTGAACTATGCCAGGGATCTGAGTTAGCTAGCTATAGCCATATGCTATTACTATTCAAACTGACTTTGGGGATCATTCTCTTCACTCGTACTCATCTTGAACTTGGAAATTGCTACAGGTCAATTTCTCGAGGAATTCTTCCAGCACTCACTTACTTATCAGGAGTTGTATTAAGAGTGGAGACAGACGAGTATTTTTTCGCAATAAATAGGTTTATGCGCATGCGCGCGCTCGGTATCAGTATTTTGGCTTCCAAAACCGTGCATTTTTGCACATCCAGTTATCCGGGAGAAAAACGGGAAATATCCTGCTGATGAATATTCATTGTCGGCATGTCGGCACTATCAGTAAATAAGAGGTCTCAGTGAACAATAGAAAGATCGATAAGCGCTTTGATTCAAGTGCTTTTGCTTTGAAGAAGCTTTGATGTTTGCTTTCATCACTCTTTTTTAATTTTTTTTTTTTTAAGGAATGACTAGACATGCATGCCTCTACTTGCCTACGTAGCCTATAGTTGTTTGGAGGTCTTAGCAGGAGAAGAAGCGGTGGAAAGGAGTGGCTTGTGCAGCTCGAGCTGCAAGTCAGGTTGCCATGGGGAGCATTGATGACGTAGGATTGGCCGTCCAATTTGCCACTGGTGTGTCGATCCTTTCTCGAGAGAAGAAGACAGCACTATTGAAGGTAAAGGGATATATAATACTATTTAAACCCCTAGTTTAAATTGAGTTAACATTCCAAGGAGGGCCACTCCCCTGGGCGGAGCCAGGTGCACTAGGATCGTTCGCGCATGCCCAAGGGTGGTCGATTAGATCCGTAGGAGATGACTTGGTTCAAGGTCTAGATTTGGTGGAATGGAATACTGGAATGGAATATTGGTAAATTAAACTATCCAGCCACCAGTTTCTTTCTGACATTAAATTGATACAGCTAGAATAGGGAGCTGTTCACCATTCTATTTGGAGATTGGACTAAGGACCCGAGGGCATATCATGTATGTTCTTCTTTTCTCTTATACCTTCAAGTGATGATGTGCTAGTGTACCTTCCCGGAAACTTTTTATTCTCTTGCAGGAACCTAATCATTATTATCAGTACATCCTCAGGAATATAGGAACAAGTGGTCAGCAGAAAATAAATAGCTATAGTCTGCATGTGCTCATAATGATCACATCTCCTCTTATGCTCTATGAGAGCATCACTGGGGACATTCATGTCTGCCATGTAGAATAATTTGTGTTTATAATTTTCATGTTCATTGTTTACAGCTTACTTATAATTAGCTTTACACTATTGTAGCTACATTTTCATTTTTCTTTATTGAACATGACCATGAAACCAACAAAATATTCCCAATTGATGAAGTTGCCACATCCATGGTTTCCACCTTAATTAACTGCATCACACTGATGCATGTTACAAATTCCTGCATCAGATCCTCGTCAAGTTGTCATGTGGATGGAGAATAGAGAGTTGTATACTGACAAGTCATGGTTTTTTTGTGATTATTATATCCCTTTTACAACAGAAGCAATGATAAAATTCTTGCCAGAGAGGAAGTCATATATAAATGGTGTTAAAAAAACAATCACAATGATAAAAATTAGCTGCATAAAACTCAGTCTATAAGTTTTATCCCTATAGCTATAGCCAGTTACACAGTCACAAGAGAGTAATCACAGATTCGATTACAATACTTATCAAATGGTATGTCTGTAAACTTATCACACAGCCATTTCTTTTTTGCAAAACCCAGAATTTCTTGAAGAGCTGAGATGAGTATTTTTCCTGACCATGTCAATATCCACCCAGAAACGATTACCTGCACATGAAAAAAATAAGTGCAAGCTACCATATAGTGCATGGTGAAATGTCATGGTTTTCATGGCTGAATGTGTAGCTAAGACATCAACCATGCTCCCAATGTAGTAGGTTAAAAGCATAGAGACTTGTCTAAGATCTATAGTATTGTTATTGTGTATCTGGCAGAAGGCTAGGCACGGATCATATATGATCCGTGCCTTCTGCCAGATGCACAATATGCTAAGTATCATCCATGTACTGCGTGGCTCCTACCCCAAATGAGCTAGTCATATTCACACATATTCACGACTTCTATTTCTAGTACAGGCACCTGCCACTCTTGCTGCTCATTCATGCTTAGAACTATACTAGCAGAAGTAGTCAATATATAGATGGGAGTGTGATTTTATAGCATGGCCATTGTAAATGTGGTGTGTCAACAGATCCCCAATTTAATGGTATTTCTCCCTGAACACTTAGCTAAGAACTACTGCTGTATTATCATAATGAAGTAGCTATAGGATAATGGAGATCAGAGCACCTTAGCCAGTATAAGCATATATATAGCTATCACCTTGCAGTGTGGTTAGAGTATTATCTATAGATATAACAGTCATTCAATGGTTTCTCCTTAAGGTATAAACTTCATTTCAACTTTTTAGGTAGTTCCTTGATATAGCCTCGGGCTTTAGCTGGCTCTGCACTTACTACAAACACTGGCGGAATTACTCCAGTGATGTCAACCCCACTGATGTCAGCACAACATTCGTCAATGTTTATCAGTTCTCTATACTTCTTTGTGATGGTACTTATGATGCTGTTGTAATCTGCATCCTTCTCTCTGTCTTTCAGCTCCACGAATATGCAGGCACTTTTATCTAGATGAATACAAATGACTTTTGACACCAGTAATAATGTCCTGATTAAAGAGGTGTCCTTAATAATTCGGCTGCACATGCATTTATAAAGTGTCTGGAATAATTATAAAGGTTTTTTATGGAGCCCCACATCTTCAATGTATATAGCTATAACAGTAACAATAATTATGACAATACTGTTGACTTAATTAACAAAAATTGTAGTATTAGTTAGGCAGTTCAACCTTAGCTGTATAGCAGCCGAAGGCTCTAGTGGCTGAAGCCAGATTGTAATAACAACCGAGGCAGAGCCGAGGTTGTTTTGCGGTTTGGCTGAAGCCACTACTAAGCCTTGGGCTGCTATACAGCTAAGGTTGAACTGCCTAACTGACTTTGAAATCGTAGGTAGCTAGCTTTAGCTGAGATACTATAGTTGCATGCCATATGTAGCATGTCTAGTCTCAAGTCTAACAACTGCACCAGTTGTTCCTGCTGCATTTTATTGCACAGCTGTAATTTTTGTGAGGAAAATTTGATGAAAGACACCACTGAACATTTTTCTGCTCTTTCTATTTGTGGTGGCTTTACTAAGAAATCGAAGTTGAACTGACTCAAATCAAGAGGTATACTAGCTAGTCCATAGCTAGCTTTAGCTGAGATAGTTTCTTTTACCTATTATCTGTGGAATTAGTGCATGCCATGTATAGCCTGTCTAATCTCAGGTCTAACTATCTATAGCTACTGGCATTAGTAATTCCTGCTGATTTGAATTGAATAGTTTACTACACTGTTGTGTTGTAATTTGTGTTCTTTGCAATTAATTTGATGATTCTTTGAAAAATTAATTATTCATGAGGGATCTTATAGCGACTAGTTACGTAGATCCCTCTGGAGAGGAATCTAACTCAGTAACGTACTACAGAGTTTCTACACCAGATATGTACCTCATACATCAAAGGGAATTATTCTAAGGTGAACAAGCAGGTTAAGTGATTATACAGTCTAATCATGACCTGTTTACAACTAATGGTTTACTGGTAATGATAATGTTTACATAGGTTGGGTATTTGGGTATCATAATTTTATCATGATGAAAGCAATATTCATGTATCATGGATTCATGGTGGAGTGACAGTTTATGGATCATATGGGCACAGTTTATTTATCACGATGTGTCAAAGTCTAATTTGCATCTGACCTCACTCAGTAAATACTTCACTGTGAGATTGCTTCATCTAAACAATGAATCCAATAACTTGTCTAATTCAGATTTGAAGGCTTAAAAGCAGGTGTCTGGAGTCCAGACATGAAGGGGCAGTACCCAATTTTGTGTAATGAGTCAAGCCCACAGATATTTACACTACTAGAAACTGAAAGAAAAAAGAAATTTTCATTGGGAGAGGAAATTGAAAGCATGAATTATAATGAACTAGACCTTTGAACTGTCAATTGGTTGGTCAGTCAGTTAATCTAGCACATTAATAGTAAAATCTTACAGTCAAATCCTTGCTCTTGAGGTCTAGTTTGGGCAGTCCCACTATGAATTCCAACCAGAGATGTTTTCACGATTTTTTTATCACTTTTCATCTGTGCAAGAATACATCACATCAACCATCAACACTTATGCATAATAACTCGTAGTCATTACCAGTTGGTCTTCAATATAAGCAACATTTAACCATACACCTTGAATTCTCATGGCTCCATTGTGTCTTCCTGTGATCTTGTATCCTCCATTCTCAAGTCTAAGAGCCAAGTCAGAAGTAAAAAATCCATGACCTGAAAAACACAAACCATATAAGCCATTGAATGAAATAGCAGGATATACTGAGTGTTGTCAAAATAGTTTACTAGAAAGTAATAATGTAGTTATTATAATAAACCATACCATATTTTTCATAATTGTAGTAAGTGTCTTTGAAGTTTTTCTTGCATTCTTCATCATCATATCTGGCCATTCCTGGTAGAGGCTGCTTCAAGCAAAGGTACCCAGGTTCACACATAGCACCCTTTATTGGTCCTTTCTGTATTATTAATAACTGCTGTCATGACAGTAATAATGGATCATTGCACTTGCGTGATGAATATCATTGATGACTGGATCAACTCCAAAAAATGGCTTGGCAGGAAAATTTCCTGTAGGCAGATCAGCAAGACTATGTTCAATGATGATAGCAATGCCCCCAGTTTCTGCATATAAGATTAATGTAGCATATAGCTGAACAAGTACGAGCTGATAGACTAGCTGTATTATGATGTGATTGCTTACCAGTTTGCCACCATGTATCCACAAATTTGCAATTGTCTGATCCAATTTTTTCACGAAACCAGTCACGAACTTTACTGTTCAGAGGCTCTCCAACTATAATGATGTATTATAATTGGAGTAGGAGTATTGCTTGTGTACATAATTGCCAGCCCTTATATGGAATGTTTATAACAAAAAGAGTAAAGCATTGTGGTCTACATGTGACTGATAAGTTTACATAAAGGCAAAGAGCTTATCAGATTTTTCATTTTGTTTGCAAACATTCTTGACAGCTAAGCTATAATTATGATTGTACTGATAATAAGTTAGTTACAGGTCAGTACGTAACTTTAGAGTTCAAACTTATCAACAGCAACACAAGCTAGTCTGTCATATCAGCACATTGCCAGCTATTATAAATGCTGAGTAGACTACAGATCATAGGGTAGGGTATAAGTATATTCATAATTATGAAATTTGAGAAAAGGTACAATTTCACTCAGGTCTTGAGATATATTGTACAATGTGATATTAATTAAAGTGTAATCCAAAGCTGAGATATGTAGTTGTAAAAATTAAGCATGCAACTGTCAGCAATTTTAGGGGTTTCCCTGGGAAACTACTGCACAAGAACAAGAAGTGGTTAGTATCTTGTAGACTGTACATAGATAACATGTAGTCTAGGGGATCAAGTCTGTTTATCTGCACTAATAGAGTGTGTGAAAGGTTAGTGGGCGATAATAATGGCTTCTGTACTAACCCTCCTGAGGGTTTGGCAATATTATGGGGAAATTGGCTTCTGCATACATATCTCGGCTTCTCTACTGGTCCACCCAATACTACCAACTTCAAACCGAATATTCCCCTATAATATTATTTCCCTTCCAGTCATGGTTATAATTATAAGATTTCTTGAAAGTTCACAATTCCCTTCATACGTAACTTTAAGGAAAACTATTACGCTCTCATGACTTACCAGTTGCAATTATTTTAAGTGAAGATAAATTGGAGGCATCCTTATCACCTAATTCCTTCATCAAACAGGTAATCACTTGTGGAGTGACGTAAAACTGATTTATCTTATGATTCTCAATTGCTTTCCAGTACCGATCTGTGAAAATATTAAGTAAAAACCTTAGATATCCAATAATTGAGAGGGTTTACCATTATCAGGATGTGTAGCAGTGCCCTCAAAGAGCAAAGTAGTAGCTCCATTGCAAAGAGGACCATACACCACGTAGGAATGTCCAGTGATCCAGCCAAGGACAGCCATGCACCCAAAGATATCTCCAGGTTTATAATCAAAAACATACTGTTAAAAAAAAGGCGACAACAATAGCTTACAACTATGCAATGACCCTTCAACATCTATATGGCTACAAAATTTATAATATAATGCAACCTTGTGTGTTAAGGCAGTGTAGAGTAGATATCCAGCAGTTGAATGTTTGATGTTAGCAGGAATAGAGTTTGAGGTGGTGCCTGAGGTGTACATGATAAACATTGTATCTTCAGCTTCTACTGGTACTGGATCAAAAGTGGTAGGATGCTTTTCCATTTCCTATTAATAGTCATTATTTTATGCTTGTAACTACTTTATCAATAATTATTATTAATAACCTCTTCAAGATTGAAATTACAGCTTTCATCCCAAGGAACCTTTTCTGACGGATACCTGTTTGCTACTAGGACAGTGAACTGTGGTTCTAGTTGTTTGTCTTTCACTGGAAAAGTGCTTTCTTCTGCTTCATCAAGGACAGTACCCTCCGAAAGTGACCTTCTGAATTCTGGTCCAGTGTGAGCATATGGTCTTTCCTCAGTGAGCATATCCAATGATTTTGCTGAACCTCTTCCATTTAAAGCTTTCATTCTTGCAGATTTTATCATACGCAAGGCACTGTCCAAATTGGATTTCAAATGGAATTTTTTCTTTCCAATTTCAACCATGTTTGATGTAATAATGCATTTTGCATCAGCTGAGTAACAATTATATTAGTGATAATCAAACAATAATAATCAACAGGGGTACTACATACTGATTTGACTGATATTATAAGAACATACCATCTTGTATTCTTTCTTTTAATTCACCCACTTTCAAGACAGCAAATACAACACTGAAATCACAGAAAATAAAGATTATTTACAACATTCTTATTCCACAAATCTTAGATTTGAGGGAGGGTAGGGGTGGGAGGGGCAGTAGATTCCAGTATACCTATGAATGGCTCCAATTCTTGTACAGGCTAGCATGGCAGCCACAGCAATGGGAGAAGAAGACATGTAAATGATAACCACATCTCCTTTCACTACTCCCTTGCTAGTCAGCACATGGGCTATCTGGCATGTCATCTTCAGCAATTTACTGGAAGTACATTATAAGCAAAGACTCACAGTTGTAGAGATGATTAACAGGTCTTACTAGTAACTGATCTTTTCAGATGTTCCATCATTTTTTTCCCAGATGATGGCGGTTTGGTTGGGAGTGGCTTTAGCATGTCTATCAAGACAATTTACTGGGTAGAATTGTAGGAATGATGATAAATTTTGTGGGTTATACACATGGACTCACCTGATGCATTGAGCTTCCCGTCAAAAAAGTGTATCTTCCCATTCTGCATATCACATCCTTCCATTACTTTCTCTGCTGTGCATGGTTCATTCCATATCAACGTTTTAGTTGCCATTTCAAACCAAAATTTCTTTGGATTCTCAATGCTCTCTTCATATAGCTTATCATAATTTGCCATTACATCTGACACTGGGGTTAGATTTTCATTTTTCTCAATGTCACAGATATTTTGTGCCTAAATAAAAAATTTAAAATCAATGTTTAATGTTAATACTAAACCCATTCATTTTCAGCCACTTTTTCAAATTTTAACTCACATAACCAACAGTGGTTGAATTGGTCATTTTAGTTTACCTGATAGAGAACATGATCACCAAGGGACAGTTCAATTATCCCAGCCTGCCCAAAATCTGGTTGAAACTTCTCACAAATCTCTTCTTGTATGTGCGAGCTAATGGCTTCTGGAACCTGCCAATATATGATGACGCAACCAGAATTAACAGTTACCAAGTGCAGCATGTAATGATGAAGACGGAATTCTTTGACAATATATCCTCGAATATTGCTAAAGTCAGCTAATGTCATTTTATCATCACCAGATAATTTAAGCTTAAACAATTCAAGTCCTTTAGCAGCTTTGAGGTCCTCTGGTCTGTGTTCAATGTATATATCCAAAAAGTCCAATATAGGAGTGTCACTCTTGTATTTTTCAACTTCTGCAGTATAATCACTCAATCTTTTATCAAATGCATGATAATCTTCACTTTTAACATCAAAGCACAAGTCGATTAATTCCACCAATAGATGATAGTTGAGAAAGTCTATTGCTTTTTTTTCTTTCAGCTCCAACAGCACATCTTTCCAGCTAGCTGTTGCTCTCTGATCTTCACTATCTGATTTTCCCAAATTTAAGTTGCAGTCAGTTAAATAGACAAGAAAAGGGTCTATAGAAATTTTCTTTTCCTCCAAGTACTTATAGATGTCTGTAGTGATTTTAGAAAATTTGCTTTTCAGATCATTATAACCTTTCCTTGCATCATGATTCACTACTGTTACTTTGTCTAAAGATATAAACACACACAGATATTATACCATGCAGGGTATACGTAGCTAGAAATCTTGTTAGTTACTTTAGCTCTGCATAACTTATAGGCTGAAGTTTTGATGTGGAGATAGTGGCCTTATTGTCTTGGAACACAGAGTAAATATTTGGGTTTCATCAAAGCATGATTGAGAAAATTAATTTCTATAACTAAAGGGGGGTGGGGTGTGGGAGCTTAACTATCTTCAAGCTCTGTCCAATATTCAATGTCATATAGCTACTTTGTTGTGTCTGCCAGGCTTACCAGTTGGGCGATGTGATCCTGGATCTATATTGGTTAGCAAAGGAACACGTGGACCAACTAATAGACTTCTAATTGGTCTTTGTCCATCGCAATCATGAGGTGGATTTTGCCCTAAATAGAAATTTTTCCAGGAGTAATATGCTTATAACATGGGAATTATACCTAGAGTTTCCAGAGTAGAATGAGTATGATCCACCTGCTGATCAAAAATCTGCTGCTCTCTGCGATCCACTAAATGAAAAATAACTCTAGCTAGAGCTATTGATTTTTCCCTAGAAAGCTAGTTCTATCTATAACAGAAGAACATTTACTTTCTGTTGGCTGTTCTTGTTCTACTGGAATTTGAAGACCAGGCCCTAAAATGAATAATTTTGAATATGGACTGAACAAGAAATCTCAAACTTACTTTCAGCTGCATGGTCTTTGGACTTGGAACTATCAGGGTTGACATCTTCACTCATCTTGAATAAGCTACTGACTGTAATGAGCCTGCCACTTGAAGTATAGCTAGCTATAGGTAGAGGTGATTATAGCCGAAACAGGTAGCTGCGTATTTTCCCAGGGTGTCTTGACCCTGAAAATTTCAAAGCGGGAAGCCGGCCTATTTTTGGTGGGTATTTTCACGTTTTCAGAGTCAATTAACTTTTGCCGGAAAAGTAATGCGCATGCCCACAGCTCTGGGCCTCATTGATTTTGGGTACCAATCGTCCGTGCATATCAAGTGTGCAGTCATTGATCCTGGTGACTTTCTTCAGATTCTTGGCAAGGGAATGTACACAAAGCACAGCACCAAGGAATGAAGCAAGGGTCGCTAGTGTTATGGGTGGGATGAAGCCTGACTTTACAGTACCGAATGTACTTTTCACAGAAAGAGAACTTGTGATGAATTAGAGTGACAGCAGTTAAAATTTTACAATGTCACACACTTACTTTGCTGGTGCACTTCTGCAGAACTGTCACCTCAGGGAGTGCTGACTCAAACCTTCTGAAAATGTATGTACAAGTCTATTCAATTGCGTATGTCCATGGTTATTGTGCCTTTGGCCTTTGATGAACACTACCTTAAGGCTGGTCTGGTTTCAAAACCACCCCTTTTCTAAAGTACTATCACATAATATAGCTAGTCTCGCCTTGCATTGGTGGGGTGTGGCCTGCAAGACTAACATAAAACCATCTTCATCATTGTCTTGATGGTGATGCCTGGTCTCTTCTCCAGTCTCAATCTGGGGGTCTGACAGTCCAACCATCAGACATTCAATTTCCTTTGCAGCTGTATGCTAGCTAGTATAAAATGTACAAGGTATAGGTAACTCCAGAACAAAAATCAACAACAATAATTTGGCAGAGGAAATGCTGGTGAAACAATTTTGCTTAAAAGACACAAAAGGCATAATAATGATGATGATGATAAACAAAAATAGTTAGAATTGATGTTTTGTAACTTGGCTAGCCAGTCACACAGTCACAATAGAGCAAATCACAGATTTGATTACAATACTTATCAAATGGTATGTCTGTAAACTTATCACACAGCCATTTCTTTTTTGCAAAACCCAGAATATCTCGAAGAGCTGAAGTGAGTATTTTTCCTGACCAGGTCAGTACCCACTCAGAAACAATTACCTGCATACTCTGGGTCGGATTGGTGGCGTTTGAGATCTAGTTGGTGGGCTCGACAAATACAGCTATCATCAGGAATCGGACTCTTAAAGTGTGTAATGGCTAACAATTTCAAAGAAGCCGACCATGTCCCAAAGTGTGTGTAACTGGGTTCTATATTATTGCAGAAAATGCATGGTGAACAGTACCTTTCAGGATGATGAATGGAACGAGCAGCTGCTCTCAAATGTCCAACTTTCTCAGATGTTGACATTATTTCTGGATTGGAAATTAATTATTAGCTATAGCTTATACATTAATGTATTTTATTCTCTTACCAATGATTGGATCAGTTGATAACAGTAATGTGGTTCTACTGGTTCACCACAATGTAAACATTAACTAGCAGCTGGTGCAGTGGCAGCTGTTTAGCTGACTATGTATATAAACATAGATGCATGCATGCAGAGCTTGGAAACGAGCAAGAGATTTAAAGAAGCTATTTAGTTACTTTCCCCGTAAGTGACACAAAAGATATTTTCCCTGCTGTTACTCTGGGCTATTGTCAGTTAGTGTGTATAAGCTATAGTGGCATCAGAAGTGCAAAACGCAAATGTGCAGACAAATGCCAAAGCCATGTGTGTAAAGTGGCATCTAACAGGAGTATGGTACAAGCTTCAGATCCCAAACTTGGAGAATTGGAAGAAAGAGTACTCGTAAGCATGCTAATCAAATGTATAGTTCATTTGTTGTTTTACTTTGCACAAATAGCGATGCACCATAGCACAGCTCAGCTCCGTAGTTAAGGGGTGTGGCCAAGTACCGGGAAATTAAAATAAGAAAACCATGCGTTTTTTATTACGTGCGCGGTTCGACTGTTTAGGCTATGTGTTGTATGGTAAGCCGATATGTAGATATGTGGTTGCGTTAGATTGGCACTGACCATGTATTGTATTAAATAAGGGGGTTCATTGGACCCCTTGAACCCTCCATGCCTATGGGCCGGATGTACATGCAGCAGGTGGCAAGGTTAAATAGATGCTAGATTCAATAGATGCTAGATTCACTCTCTCTACTTCATTTAGAGGGTGGTCAATGAGATGGGGAGCTACACTTGCATTCGTCAATCGAAATCTCCAAGAACCTGAGTTTGCTGTCACAGAAGAGAAGATGCTGGCTGGACAATTCTAAGCTTGCCAAGCAATTAGCTAAAGTCACAGAATAATATAGCTACTATCATGACTTCCTCCTTCAATCATGCAGCACAGTGCCAATAATGCTTATAAGAAACAGCATGCATGCATGAACTCTTTACAACTATGAGTTAACTAGAACATGCACATCAGGTGCATGGGCTTGTAAATCTCTGAGAGGAACCATCATCTCAGACAAGATGGCTCCAGCAACAGTAGCAGTGAAGTGCAAGGACTGCAAAGGAGAATAAAAGAATTAGAAGATGAAGTCAGAGTATGCTGTGTGTATTGTGATAACTGAATTTGGGACCAGGAATTTGTTAGCTATACTTGATGCAGGTTTTATCATGTTCATCTTTGCTTTCTTTGCACGAACCAAATTGTATAGGAATGTAAAAAGGAAATGGCTCACTCATTGTCAGCACTGATGTAGCTACTTCTATCAAGCTCTTAGGAAGAGATTTTCCTGGCTCCCATGTAGCAGAGCATGTTGGCGTAGCAGAGCATGTTGGGCATCCAAGCCAGAGGACCTGAAGTCAAATTGTGCCAGTCAGCCAATTATCCAGCAAGATGCCAATCCCCTACTCACCTGATAATAAGTTTGTTTCCTGGTTTCCTTTTTAGCTGGAATCATTTCTGCAACTGATTCTCCAGATGATGCAGGTAGCTATCCAGAATAATTATAGCAACAACCAAAGGGAAAATGTGAAGGCTAGCTAGCTCAAAATAATGTTCCCACAATAAAATTAATTTCGCTTAAAGTTCGCACATTACTGGATTGTTTTTCTCACATTAACTAGAATTATAATGGTCAATGTGTTGATAATTATAGTGGCTTTAGAGGTAGTAATGCATGACCACACTTCTTCCAGTTTATCCTAGCTACTGGGCCACATTCTCTTCTCGGGTGCTCTCCACTTCCAGTGCTATAATATGGCCTTCTGGAGGTGAGGTCTGATACACTTTCAACTGACTTCACTCTGCTGTTTCATATAGAGACTACTTAAGCCAAAACTGTTCACTGAATATGTTTTTTTGTTGTTGTTATTGTTGTTGTTTTTTATTGTTTTATTTGTGGTGCTTATTTCCTTTTACA
This sequence comes from Crambe crambe, assembly GCA_963924555.1. Classification (NCBI taxonomy): domain Eukaryota; kingdom Metazoa; phylum Porifera; class Demospongiae; order Poecilosclerida; family Crambeidae; genus Crambe; species Crambe crambe. The sequence goes on from OZ004589.1 coordinate 5,253,400, forward strand.
ACAGAGGCAATATTCATTCAAAAATATTTACTTTCGGCAGAGGAAGTTAAAAATGACAACACAACATAAAATTAGCTACCAAGAACACAGCAATTAAGCCATAAAGCCAGTCACACAGACACAAGAAAGTAATCACAGATTTGATTACAATACTTACTACAAAGTCCAACCAGAGATATCCTCAATATTTGTACATCAATTTTCATCTGTGCAATTACACATTATGTTAACCATCATAGCTAACTCATTATGATTACCAGTTGGTCTTCAATATCTGCGACATTTAACCATACACCTTGAATTCTCATGGCTCCATTCTGTCTTCCTGTGATCTTGTATCCTCCATTCTCAAGTGTAAGAGCCAAGTCAGAAGTAAAAAACCCAGGACCTAATTATACCATAAACGAGTGTCATAGAAATAATTATTTCTGTAGCTAGCTAATAGCTACAATGTATTATACCATATTTTTCATTATTGTAATAGGTGTCCTTGAAGCTTTCCTTGCTGTCATTATCATGAAATCTGGCCATTCCTGGTAGAGGCTGCTTCAAGCAAAGGTACCCAGGTTCATTCATAGCAGCACCTGATATATGTATTGTTCCTTTCTGCAGTAATAATCATGTCAAAATATCATTATTATTATTCTATGCATCATTGATAATAATTAACACTTGCATGATGAATATCATTGATGACAGGATCGACTCCAAAAAATGGCTTGGCAGGAAAATTTCCTGCTGGCAGATCAGTAAGACCATGATCAATAATAATAGCAATGCCCCCAGTTTCTGCATAAAGATTTTGTGTAGTCTCTTAATAGCTAAACAACTCAAAATAATGATTGCTTACCAGTTTGCCACCATGTATCCACAAATTTGCAATAGTCCGATCCAATATTTACACGAAACCAGTCACGAACTTTACTGTTTAGAGGCTCTCCAACTATAATGGAGTGAATAATATGCGCTAAGAACTTATGTTGGCTATAATTATTATAATGACAGTAGCTATAAATTCCTTTCTATGTAATTATGGACAAAAGGAAAGATAGAAGCATGACTAAGTAAAGACCTTATCAGAGTTTAATTCTGGAAAATAAATTCAGGCATGATTGTAGTACTCTAAATATGCCCATCCAAATGATCTCCTACTTGTTGTTGAGTGGTGGTTTGCTTTCAGTAGAAATAATTATGAACATAAACCTAATAACGAGTGAACATGGTAGCTTGTAAACGTAAACTTCAGAGATAGATACTAGTCATCTGAATGATTGGTCAATATGGTGTGAAATATGATGAGGCTATATAATCAGAGAGAGCGGTAACTCTCTCTATGTAGGGATGACGTGGATGGCTGCGTATATAGACTAATACAAAAGTGAAATTCTACTTCCACCACTTAGACTCAACAAAAGCTACTGTGAATGATAATCCAGCCTACTAGAGCCTACTACAATGTGCAGACCAAGTTTCAGGACCAGGGAGCTTACCGTTTCAGAAATACGGCAAGCACATAAATCGCTGGATTCTTCTTCTCTATTGTTATTCTTCTTCTTCTTAGACAACCACATCTCTCGAACCACTCAAGCTACAGAAATGATTTCTGGATATATCCACTCCAAATTCTACCAGCTACGATCTTTTGTACTCGTCAATCCTCGAAAGAGTCGATATAAAAGGAGACACTACGGAGCACAGTACTCGACTAACTTAATTATTGGAAGCCATTTTGCATGCGCATGTATTCGATATCCAATTATTCGAAATTATAATATTACTTGGCTAGCTCTAATATAGGCTAGATAATGATCATAGACTACTGTATCAACTCGGGGATTTTAGATTCACCAACCCATCTACCGGTACACTCTATTTCAGATTCATCTGCATCTTCGACCTCCAAGTATGGCTCAATACTAGAAAATACTTCACCTTGACTTGCTGATAAATAATCATTGGGCTGCTATGCTATTGGAGAACTATTCTCTTTCATCTGTCCCTGCATGCACATACTTAGAAGAATGTACATAAACCCATAAATGAAAGGAGAAAAAAAGACCAGGAACAAGTAAGGGAAAAAGCATTTCTGATGAAATGAAAAATGACCACTGCTCAAAAAAGTAAGGAAACAAGAAGGGATCAATCTTTGTTCTGTATATCCAGCCAACAATCCCTACATATACGTACATTACTGCACTATAATCTGAAGCTACCCGATGTATATGTAGGGATTGTTGGCTGTATATACAGAACAAAGATTGATCCCATTTCCATTCTTCTTATTTCCTTACTTTTTTGAGCAGTGGTCATCCCTACATCTTTTTTTCATTTTTCATCAGAAATGCTTTTTCCCTTATATGATAAGGCATAGGTAGGACCTTTTCCTGCACTGGACTAGTTGAACAATGAAGTGGTTTATTGTAGAGGCAATGAGATTAGTGGGACATGCCTGGGTAAGTTATAGTACTTATTATGGTCTATAGGGAAAAAAGGAAGTTCTTGGCTTCCAAGGGTTGGGAAAATTCAGTTTGAGGTAGTATTGGAGGGAGGGCCGATAAAAGAAGCCAAGAACTGAATATTTCCCAATAGCTAATAACTTCAAGGTAGGCTATTATAGCACAAATGCCTTACCAGTTGCAATTGTCTTAAGTGAAGAGAGGTCGAACCTTGTCTTGATATTGGAGGCATCCTTATCATCCAACTTCTTCATCAAACTGCTAATCACATGTGGAGTGACATAAAACTGATTTATCTTATGATCCTCAATTGCTTTCCAGTATCGATCTGATAGTAATAATAATTAATCTTAGATATTCAATAACTGAGGGTTTAGCTACCATTATCAGGGTGTGTAGCAGTGCCATCAAAGAGCAAAGTAGTAGCTCCATTGCATAGAGGACCATACACCACATAGGATTGTCCAGTGATCCAGCCAAGGACAGACATGCATCCAAAGACATCTCCAGGTTTATAATCAAAGACATACTGTTTAAAAAAAGGTGACAAGTCGAGATGAGATGAGATGAAAAATGATAATGGCAACAATAATATTATTATAAGGGAAAAAGCATTTCGTGAAATGAAAAAAAGATGTAGGGATGACCACTGCTCAAAAAAGTAAGGAAACAAGAAGGATGGAAATGGGATCAATCTTTGTTCTGTATATCCAGCCAACAATCCCTACATATACACACATTACTACACTATAATCTGAAGTTACCTGACGTATATGTAGGAATTCTTGGCTGGATATACAGAACAAAGATTGATCCCATTTCCATCCTTCTTGTTTCCTTACTTTTTTGAGCAGTGGTCATCCCTACATCTTTTTTTCATTTCACGAAATGCTTTTCCCCTTACTTGTTCCTGGTCTTTTTTCCTCTCTTTTATGGTTTTAGCTATGATTAGAGTTCATTCTTCTATGTGTATGCAGGGACAGATGAAAGAAGTTCTCCAATAGCATACCAGCCCAATCATTTATCGAGTCAAGGTGTTGTGTTGTTGAGCCATACTTGGAGGTCGAAGATGCTGAAATAGAGTCTACCGTGGTGAATCTAAATCCCCGAATCGATACAGTAGTCTATCATCAGCTAGAGCTAGCTAGCTAGCTAGCTAGAGACAGCTGAGTAATATTATGATTTCGAATAATTGGATATTCAATTACATGCGCATGCGTATTATAGAAAAGATGGCTTCCTAATTGAATTAGTCGAGTGCTGTGCTCCATAGTGTCTCCTTTTTCATCTACTCTTTCGAGGATCAACGAGTAGAAAAGATCGTAGTTGGTAGAATTTGGAGTGGATTTGTCCAGAAATCATGGCTGTAGCTTGAGTGGTTCGAGAGATATGGTTGTCTAAGAATAATAATAATAATAATAATAATAATAATAATAGAGAAGAAGAAGAATATAGCGATTTACCTGCTTGCCGTATTTCTGAAACGGTAAGCTCCCTGGTCCTGAAACTTGGTCTGCACATTGTAGTAGGCTCTAGTAGGCTGGATAATCATTCACAGTAGCTTTTGTTAGGTCTAAGTGGGGGAACTAGAATTTCACTTTAGTATTAGTCTATAGGCGGCGCGCGCGGCCGTCCGAGTCATCCCTACATAGAGAGTGCTACCGCACTCTCTGATAACACTACAACAACATTTCAATATCTATAACTACGAAATTTAGTTATAACGCAACCTTGTGTGTTAAGGCAGTGTAGAGTAGATATCCAGCAGTTGAATGTTTGATACAAGTAGGAGTAGAGTTTGAAGTGGTGCCTGAGGTATACATGATAAACATCGTATCTTCGGCTTCTACTGGAACTGGGTCAAATGTGGCAGGACACTTCTCCATTTCCTATTAATAGTCATAAGCTTGTAGCTATTTATTAATAATGATTATTAATAACCTTTTCAAGATTGAAATTACAGCTCTCATCCCAAGGAACCTTTTCTGCTGGATACCTGTTAGTTACTAGGACAGTAAACTGTGGTTCTGGCTTTTTATCATTGTCTACAAAAGCTTCTGAATCATCTTCATCAGGCATATTAAGGACAGCACCCTCTGAAAGTGACCTTCTGATTTCTGGGCTAGTGTGAGCATATGATCTTTCCTCAGAGAGCCCATTCAATGACTTTGCTGAACCTCTTCCATTCAAGGCTTTCATTCTTTCAGATTCTATCATATGCAAAGCACTGTCCAAGTTGGATTTCAAAGGGAACTTTTTCTTTCCAATTTCAACCATGCTTGATGTGATAATGCATTTTGCATCAGCTGAGTAACAAAGAATAACTAGTAAAACTCAGGTAATGATTTTGATATAACAGGGTTAGCTAGTGATTAGAATAGGACATACCATCTCTTATTCTGTCTTTTAATTCACCCACTTTTAAGACAGCAAATACAACACTGAATCACAAAGATAAGAAAGATGATTATTCACGACTATGAATATCAATCTACTATGGGATTAGTTTTTTAAGGGGAGTGGGTAAGGTGTAGGAAGGGTGGTGAATTCCAGTATTATACCTGTGAATAGCTCCGATTCTTGTACAGGCTAACATTGCAGCCACAGCAATGGGAGAGGAAGACATGTAAATAATAACCACATCTCCTTTCACTACTCCCTTGTTAGTCAGCACATGGGCTATCTGGCATGTCATCTTCAGTAATTTACTGAAAGTACATTATAAGCAAAGACTCACAGTTGTGGTCATCTAGAGATGTTTAACAGGTCTTACTAGTAACTGATCTTTTCTGATGTTCCATCATTTTTTTCCCAGATGATGGCGGTTTTGTTGGGAGTGGCTTTAGCATGTCGATCAAGACAATTTACTGGGTGGAATTGCAGGAATGATGATAAATTTTGTGGGTTATACACATGGACTCACCTGATGCATTGAGCTTCCCATCAAAAAAGTGTATCTTCCCATTCTGCATATCACATCCTTCCATTACTTTCTCTGCTGTGCATGGTTCATTCCATATTAATGTTTTAATTGCCATTTCAAACCAAAATTTCTTCGGATTCTTGATGCTCTCCTCATACCGTTTGTCATAATTTGCCATTACATCTGACACTGGGGCTAGTTTTTCATTTTTCTCAATATCACAGATATTTTTTGCCTAAAAAAATACATCCCAAGTAGAAAAATAATGTAATGCTCTTACAGGAGGAAATCTAGAACTATATTCCCCCACCTTGGTACTTACTACTATCATACCAGTCTAAGAGCCAAAATTTATATGCCATCTTCGCTTAGCCATTGCTGAGAAAACACAGATATTTCAGTAAGGCCAGCAGGACACTATTTTATGTAGCATAGGTACGTACATTTAGATCCCGTTGCTATGTGGTTGCTATGTGGATTAAATCAGCAAGTGTGCACTAATTCTGTAGGAGTGCACTAATTTTTGCTGAAAGTGTGCAAACTATCATCTCCAGGCTATCTTCTGAATCGGGCGTATCTGAATGGAGAGATGCTCCCAAGCACGAGGATTAAGTATTTTGTGTCTGCCCTGTCTAAAGATCAAAGAAGGCGGCGAGCGAAACACCAGCTCGCTGAAGACCAGCTGTCTTTTATACTAGCTAAGCTTACTCTCAGAAAAGCTTGTTGGGTTTGAAACATGGAATTTAATACTATTCATTGACCACATTGCACGTTTATAATGACCACCAAACATGGAATTTTAATACTATTCATTGACCATGGTGCACATTTATAATGATCACATTCCATGTTTCAAACCCAACGAGCTTTTCAGAGAGTAGCCAGCATAAAAGGCAGAACTTCCAAGCTGTCTTACAGCACTGGCTGGCATTCTGCATGCCAGTTTGCTCCTAGCATGCCCTGCTAGGTCAGCAGGTATGCGTACTATTCTTTCTGCCATTTCACAACTCAAGAAGGAAGTGGAGACACAGCAGTTAGCTAGCTAATTGCGCAACGGGATCTAAAATAGATTGACATTGCCTATGTTTTTGAAACTCTGACACAACTTTGAATGAAGAAAGGCTTCAAATATAGTGCTAAAGCATGGAGAATCCAGCAGCAGAGGAAAATCACTAAAACTAAGGTAGGCTTATATGCTTGGAAATAGAAGTTAACTAAGCTAACTATGTTACCTTCGGTACTTTGTTGCTCTATAAAAATGAAAGTGTTTACTGCACACACTGTTTTGTTTTTTGTGTGTGTATTGGGACAATTTAGTATGCAGTGCACACTTCCATTTTTACAGTGTAGGATTTAGTTGGCGCTTCGTAAGAAACTCTAGTTAGAAGCTCTGTCCCTTGTACAGCAGGCCTGGAAATTAAAATTTAAAATGCCAATATCATTATTTTTCCCCTTGGTATGCAGTTGCCCTTGAAAAAAAAAACACCACCTATGCAAATATTAGACCCATTCAATTTTGGCCACTTTATTGAATTTTTAACTCGGATTGGTTGGGATACAATAGTCCAACCATTAAGGAAACAATACAAAAGTTTTAAGATTTTAATTAAAAAGAGTATAATTGGTCATTTTAGTTCACCTGATAGAGAACATGATCACCAAGGGACAGTTCAATTATTCCAGCCTGCCCAAAATCTGGTCGAAACTTCTCGCAAATCTCTTTTATGTGCAAGCAAATGGCTTCTGGAACCTGCCAATATATGATGACACAACCAGAATTTACAGTCACCAAATGCAGCATGTAATGGTGAAGACGGAATTCGTTGACAGCATATCCTCGAATATTGCTAAAGTCAGCTAATGTCATTTTATCTGAATCATCAGATAATTTAAGCTTAAACAATTCACATCCTTGAGCAGCTTTGAGGTCCTCTGGTCTGTATTCAATATATATATCCAAAAAGTCCAATATAAGAGTCTTACTCTTATATTTTTCAACTTCTGTACCATGATCATTCAATCTTTTATCAAATGCATGATAATCTTCATTTTTAACTTCAAAGCACAAGTCAATTAGTTCCACCAGTAGATGATAGTTGAGAAAGTCTATTGCATTTTTTTCTTTCAGCGCCAACAGCACATCTTTCCAGCTAGGTGTTGCTTTCTGACCTTCTCCCAATTCTAAGTTGTAGTCAGTTAAATAGATAAGAAAAGGGTCTATAGAAATTTTCTTTTCCTCCAAGTATTTATAGATGTCTGTAGTGATTTTAGAAAATTTTCTTTTCAGAGTATTATAGCCTTCCCTTGCAGCAGGATCCACTGCCGTTACTTTATCTAAGGACATAAACATACACTGTAAAAACAAATGTGTAAAAACAACCCATTTTTAGGTCATCTGAGTTGCAATTTGCAACTCAGATAACCTAAAAATGGGTTGTTTTTACACATTTATTTTTACAGTGTACATATTATATACATGCAATGTTACAGTCCCATGCAGGAAGCTAGAAGCATTCAATTTGGACACTTGGTAACTAGCTATTAGCCTCAAGGCTGAAATTTGGTGTGGAGATAGTTATAACTACCATTTTAGAACACAGGAAAACAATTTCATTGAAACATAATTATGTTTTGAGAAATGGCCAAATGATATTTTAATATTCTATTTCCAGTTTCTACCTGGACTGTCACAATGATAATACCAAAAGGTTGCTCTAAGGAAAGCTTATAAGCTATGGCTGTCATGTGAACATTAATTTGCTTTTACATACAATGTCATATAGCTACTTGATGATCTGCTTACCAGTTGGGCGATGTGAAGTTGGATTTCCATTTGTTAGACTTGGAGCAACCATTTCACTTCTAATTGGTCTTGCTTCATTACAATCTTGAGATGGACTTTCCCCTAAATAGAATTTTTGCCAACATTGCTATAGTCCATATTTAGCATTGATGACTCACCTAGAGTTTCCAGATTAGACTGAAAATGATCCACTTGCTGCTCAAAAGGCTGCTGCTCTCCTTGATCCACTAAAAATTCATAATATTAATCTAGCTACCTAGAACTGTTTTTAATAATATTATTGGAATACTTATAGGATTTACTTTTTGTTGGCTGTTCTTGTTCTTCAAGGCCGGGCCCTAAATGAGTTGAGTTTGAATAATATATGGACTGAATCAGAAACTGCATGGATGCCATGAAACTTACTTTCAGCTGCAGGATCTTTGGACTTGAAACTCTCAGGGTTGGCATCTTCACTCATCTTGAATTTTTCAGGGTCAGACTCACTTTAAAAGTTGGAAAGTGCCTGCTGATAAACTTAGCTCGAAATCTTACTGATCACAGCTCTTCTCTAATAGATCATGGACCAGCCCGACTCGCCCGTGGGTGGGGCACAGATATTACGTAGCCTCGTTCCCAGGCCTTATTAAAATAAGGGCCTGGTATCTACTGTTTGCGCATGTGCTGGTTTTTCACGGTTTTCCGTGAATTTGTGCACTTTCGGACATTTTAGGATATGTATTACGTCACAATAATTGGGCGGGGCCTTGTTTCGACTCGACGGAGGGCTATTAGTAAACAATAATAATGGCAACCGCCAGTGGTGCTTCTCTAGCTCTAGCAGCTTCAGCTACCGACGACTTGTTTTCTGACGCCGTCGCTTTCGCCTTGGAGACGTTGGGCTTGCCTCATGTCACTTTGAAGGAAGAACAGAGCTCGGCCATCAGATCTGTATACGAAGGACGAGACGTATTTGTCTGTCTGCCAACTGGCTTTGGAAAGAGCCTCTGTTATCAAGCTCTGCCTTTTGTAATGGACCACCAGAACTTTGTGACTGGAAAAGATGTAGCTGGGAAGAGCAGCGCAGTGCTTGTTATCTCCCCTCTGATTGCTCTCATGGAGGATCAGGTCAGAGGGTTAAGAAAAAAGTATGTGAAGGCCTCCATCATCACCTCTTGGAAGTCTGCATCCAAGGAGAACTTGGCTACAGATGATAGTCTTAGTAGTGACAGCATCTTCTTCTGTGCTCCTGTTGTATACCTGTTTTTCACAGTGACATGCATACATCAAAGCAGAGATTATTGACTGGAGTCCACACATCTCTCGGCTTCTCTCCTTCAGCAGTACTGCAATGGCTGTACAAATCCCAGGATAATGTGAGGCTCCAATCTCGGTTTCGTTGCGGTGATCATGATAGGAAGCTATAGTGGTGAACAGATGAAGCATCGTTGGAGCCTTGGATTGTAACTCTTCAATAAATGCCTCCCACTTTTTGTCCGCTATGGCTGTAACTGGTATGCTCCTGAACAGAGAAGTAGCACCATTCATCCGCTGACAGAGTGTGTTGCATTCTAGACAGATAGTGTTCACAAATGAATTGACTATAGCCTCTCGCAGTGCCCCTATCTGCAGGACAGCATCAACAATCAGTGGAGCATACCCATAAACCAAGTTCTGTGCAACCCTACTCTCAGCTTCTGCTAGAGTTTTGGTTAAGGGTTGCTGACGAGAGGGAGATACCACTGTTACCTGTTGTTGTTGATAATTATGATTAAATATTATGCATACATAGCTACTCACTGTCACACTCCTTTGTGGTGTCGGTACAACTGCATTCTCTATTATTATGGTGGATAATAGCTAATCATTATTATAGATAATAATTATTGTGCATGCAGGTCCTCACCAGAAGGAGCAAGTGCTCTAGGATTTGCTAGTGGAGCATGGTTGCAAGAGAATCTTTCAGGAGCTAATTATAATGCACAATTATCAAGTATTGTGTTTAATGTGTTTCTATGGACTGCACCTACATGTAAATAACCTCTTCCTTGCTAGCTTAGAGCTGGGCCTCTCTCTGGCAGTGTCTGGCGAAAATCCCACATCATCCCTGGTTCTCTTTAGAGAACCACTTGTGAGTTGTGCTGTTAAGGAGTACTGTGCAAGCTCCTTGAATGCTACTAGATCAGCAGCAGCTTTCTCCAGGCATTCAACCCGTCGAATACACATGTTGCATGCATATGGAGACGGAGTATCATTATCATTAACTGGAATTTTTAGCAGTGAGGTGATTCTGGAGGCCCATTTATTTTTGCACCCGCTTGCACTGAACAAATGTACTGTTGTTTTGCTGTTAAGGGTGCAGGCACACTCCGCCCACGCATGGTTGCTAGGGAAAATTAACTTAAAAACTATTCATGATAGAAATTTCTAACTTGCACCATGTTATTAAATATCAGAATAGTACCACATACACAAAAAATAAAGGAGGACCAATCAAAATGACTGATGTTATGACCGATTCCATTCTCAAGGTAAACTGCGTTACGTCTCAATGACCACTTGGAATCAATGGCTGATTTTTGATATACAACTTCTTATACTTATTGCCATAAAAATTACATTTAGTTTTTATCAATTCACATTCTACTTTTTAATTTATCCATATAGGATCTAGTGTCCTGCACATTCTGTACTAGCTATAAACTAAAGCAAAATGTAACTTTTTAGACCTTATCAAGTAGTTGCCATATGCAAAATATTGGCTCATTCCCATGCATAGTTTCTGAGTTGCAATGACTGGTTCATTATTCATGCTAGCATGGATTTTATATGTGCCAAAGCAGCAGCTGCTATTGTGTTTACTATCTGTTATTTTAGCGCGGTAGTGTTTGTGGTTAATTAGTGCTAGTACTAGCGCATGCCTTGGTTACTATGTGCCTGCACCCTTCAGAACATAGACGACAGACCCTGCAGGAAGTCATAATATTATTCTATCACAAATTTCCGTTGCCAACGATCCACGCACGTCACCTCCCACTCTAAACGTCATCGTCACGCTATAATGATATTCATAGATTCCGGGGTCGCGCATGCGTAAACAGTAGATACCAGGCCCTTATTTTAATCATAGATATAAGAGGTTTTACGGGATTGGAAACGCCCAATGAACTGCACAACCGTGGCGCGTTGACAGATGCGCACGCGCATGCAGCATTATTATATTAATGGTTGTGAAAAGAGATCAATATTCACTCCTTTCAAGGCAGTTAAAGTGATGTTCTGCCCCTACAACTCACAGAATAGTACAAGTAAGCTAAGGGGAAGGTATTGAAGAAGTGAAGAGTCAGAGAGTTGAAGTTGGAGAGTCTGAGGAAGGAAGTTATTAATTATTCATAACTTTTTTCCTTGTAATTATAACTATGAGTACCTATCATTGCTCATTATACATTAATTTTATGTGATTGATTTGAAAGAAAGGCCAGAATGACTTTTGGTATTAAAATTAGACATAGATTCATCATTATTATAGCTAGATAATTTTGCCCCGAAGTTATCCGCCAGTTTCTGCTCAGTTCTCCCTCATCAGCATTATTGCAATACTTCCAGCTTTTGGCTGTTGGATTTTGACACCATCCACCTCAAGAATTCGGCTCAGTCAACTGTCCTGTGGACCCTATGGATATTAGGGGGGAAATATAGTAAGCTTGCCATCTCCATAGGATGACTATTGTATAGAAAACAAATGCACCAATTCCATTTACTGTTCTATCCTTTCCCTGAAATAACTAATACAGTTGCAATATTGTTAATCTATTTCTTGGGAGAGGGATTACAGTTTTAACACCACTTGCAAATGCTAGAGACAATATATGTCAGCTAATACAAAAACTAACATTACCATTCCATGTAGCTAAAGTTTACATGCCTTTTGATCAGAAAATGGGCAACAGCAATTGATTCTATCAAGCGTGAGAGGGATTATAGTCCCATTAACCACTACAGTAGTATTTGTAGGATTAAACTTGAAAATCTGAGCTAAAATTTATTTCATAGAGTAAATCTATGCCCTAGTGTATTATAGTATCATTGGCATAAGTCTTACCTCATGGATCTTGTCAGAACAGCAACTTTGACAAAAGTGCTATGTCATTCAGCTGTCAACGCGCCTCGGTTGTTAGTTGCTAACGAGAGCACGTGATCCGTTTCCAATCCCGTAAACCTCTTATATCTATTTTTTAATAAGGCCTGGGAACGAGGCTAAGATATTACGTAGTCTAGGCGTGGTCGCCGGGTATTATTCCGGGATTTTCCCCAAATTAACTTTTATGCGCATGCTCACAGACTACGTAACCGGGATTGGAAACGCCCCATATATATCCATACACACGTACACGTGGCGAATTTATTTGCAACCGGAAGTCGATTAAAGTGGGCGTGGTTACGAAAATGGCTCGACTAGGTACCAGCTGGAAAAGCGTTCTTTCTGCAGTCTCAAGACATTTCGTTTCCCTTTAACAGCTAATAGGGTAGGTGTGGGTATTATGAGTCAGCTAAGTATTGTTGCTCTTTTCTTGGAAATGGACTGTCTTAGAATGCTGAAAATTGCTCCAGAAATATTGCATCTTGTAGATAGGAGTCATGATCTTACATGACATACTCAGGAAGGTATTATGAGTCATAGGTATGAATTATGAGTCGCTGGCTTGATTTTTGTCTCTAAGAATTGATAATGTAGCTAAGATTTCTACAAAACGAAAATAACCTTAGATTACTTTAAAATTCATTTTTTACTCCATCTTGTAGCAATATTGTTTCCCTGTGCTTTTTTATTCAGATTGGTCACGATTATACCCATTTTTAAACTTCTTATTTTAAGATTATGTTTATGCATGAATACAGTCTAATCGCCAGCGTTGGCGAGGCCCATAGGGCTAATACAACTTTAATTGCACAGACACGCACTTTTATCACTCACCAGTTTACGGAAGTATCCGGAGAGAGTATTTGTGGTCAAATTCACTTCTTTTAGTTGTAGTGCCGAGATTTTCCCTTTACAGAAGGCATAAAGCTGCCTGTAGCTGCACCTTGCACGGTACTAACTCCACTATAATTTTTATAGCAAATGCAGCTGCACGCGCGAAGCAGCTGCTATATTTTTGTGGTCTTTGATGTTGTGATAATCAATCGTGTTGTGGGCTGTGACATTTGTATTTCACACTTCCTGCCACTACTTCGAAGGTATGTAGAGCTCCTCCTATTATAAGTGGCATGTTATGCGTAATAAAATTAACTGTCCATTAGTGCATGTCTGTAATACAGCCTTTGCTTTATAGAGCCTTTGAATGCTACTCATAGCTTGAAGCTATACTGTTCATTGAATATAATGGCCTACTGAATAAGAATGGTGTGTTGATATTAGCTATTAGCTAGCAGTAGTCCATCCAAATCTTTTACTATAGCTATACACACACTATAGCAATGACAACCCTTGCCCATGGACCATGTCACTCTGTAAGCAGTGATCATTCAGATACACACTTAAAAATATTGATTGACTATTAATCATCATGGGACACTTTCAGACACGGATACCTCTGCCAGGCTTCCATGAAGCAAATCAAAACGAAAACCCTTAGCTAACATTAAAAATTTCCATCCTTGATGGCTGCCCAACCAAGCAGGTAGCTACGAACAGAAACAATTTATTGTATTCAGAACTGTAAAAAACTGACATACAGCACCACCAATCTTTTAATACCCCAGGCCAACCCCAGATAGGGTTGATATTCTCTCTTGATAGGTACAGATGTGTATCACATACGTTTGATACTATTATGTTTCCTGGGAGTAAGATTTTCATCCTAAAGTTGCTATAGGTTCCTGAATCAGAATGCCCTTATCTCTCTTTGAACACTATCACAGAAGAGCTACTACCACACTTAATGTCTGTACTCCTTTTTCATGGGATCGGGAATACCAGTTTTCTCTCTACATTCTATTATTTTTCTCCTTCATCAATAATGAAACACTGTGTGGTTCACTAGGACAAGTGACAGCAGATCCTGCCTCCCCTTCCCTCCGACTTGTTGGCTTTGGATATTTTAGAGTATATTTATCCAATCTTCACCAATCACCCTCTTTTATTCAATGAAATCAGAGTCTCTCCATGACTTGCACTATCATCAGGAGAACAGTGTGGGAGTGAGCAGACATGACCATGCCCTCTACCGAAGCTCTAAAGCTCCACTGGAATCGCTCCCTGTAGTATTAGAGATGTGGCATCATGCAACTTCCAATGACATTGATCTTCCAGGTAAGTTAGCTGTTTGAGAAATGTAATTAAGATTCGATTTCTAGCTCACTGACACACATACATTTACCTATATAGCTAGAAATGGTTGGATGGAAAAGTCCAAAGTGTCTTAGACGTTCCTGAAAACATGGCAAGAGTTCAGGATTTTGTTTCAATGGGTGTGGCTGAAAATTGACAAGCATACAAAATTAATGTGGACCAGGATGCAAGTGTGTCAACTGTTTAAATAGCTATGACAACAGTCTCAATCATCCTGAAGCAGTGATGGAGCTGTAAACATTGATGGACTTCAGAAACAGAACGAAGAATTGATAGGAGATAATATAGAGAGTGATGAAGAACATGAACTAAATGAAAGACAGGATGAATGGGTGTGACATTTGCATTTTGCAATACTTACATCCACAAAATTGCTACTGTATATTATACAAGCAATACTACACAGGATCCAGCTAGAATCTGAAGTGTCCACTGCTAGGAACGAAAATTCTAGCAAGAAACACTATGACGTGATGAAACTAGCCAAGCAACAGAGGCAACATATAGCTGAATTTTCTGCCTGTTTATAGCTTGCAACAGTGTTTACTGTGCAGTAATACTTACCTAGGTTTCATCTTTAGCAGAAAGTGCTCTCCATATTGCTTCTTCGGCTTCTAAGAGGCAGTTACAGTCCATACAAAACACCCGCACAATTTCTGTTTTTCGACTACAATTTATGACGTCATCGCTAATACGTGGTAATTAATTACGTCCACTGGCGATTAGACTGAATAAGGCATTTTCTGGATGATTTCTGGATGATTTTATTTGATCAAAAGACCAAAAAAAAAATATTAAGTTTTCATATCTAAAGTATCAACTCTTGTAGATTCTTATCAAGTGGTGAACCCATAATAGGGACTGACTCATAATACCCACACCTACCCTACTGTTTCTAAGGAGGGTATTCAGTATATTTATGGCTACTGCTTCGAGGAACTGGTAAAAGGAGTGCTGTGACAGTGAAGAAAAGTGAGCAAATCTTGGTCTTGTTCCTACTCCTCGTGCTACAATTTGGACCCAATCTAAGACAGTAAGTGCAGGACAATCAGGATCTGTGGGTCATATTTTGCTACAATCATTACTGAACTAGTTTGCTGAGTTCTGGGGTTGTAGCCTTTGCGTTATGGTTATGTCCGGCGAAAGTATAGCTACACTTCATGTCGTGGATGCCATATTTGCAAGAGATTGAAGCACCACTTGGCCTCATGCCCTTTAATGGCCATATTTATGTACTTTAAGGTGACATGCACCCTCTCTCCTTGTTAACTAGGGCAATGTTCAACATTCAGTTGACAGCGAGCGAGCAAGCAAGTACATTCTTCAACGATTGCTGTTGAGTATCTGTAGCAATGTGCAGCATTTGATAGTGAGCAATTAAAGTAGCTGATAGGCTTCAGTGCTTGATATTGCTAGAGTCATGTAAGTGGTGGCAGGCAGCTGCATACATGCTTACCTCAAAGCACTTAGATAAGCCTAGTGCCTACAAGCCGCTTAGATAAGCCTCTTGTGCCTGCTGCCCAAAAGGCTGTAGAAATGTTGAGCTGATAGTTCATTATGTGCTTTGCTGTTGTGTTATGTAGCTAAGTGGCAGGCAGTTGCATGCATAGAAAGCTAAGTACTTACCACAAAGCACTTGTATATGTCTAGTGCCTACAATCCACTTAGATAAGCCTAGCCCTACTATCCACCATGCTATTATCCACCATGCTATAAACAAAGCGATGTAGAAATCAATCAAGCAATTACAACTGGAGCATGCGCATAAATGCACGCGCAGGGGCGCTACTATTGCACGACACGTACGTACGTACGTACGCCTGGGGCATTTTGGAGTGTAGACATAGATATATATATTTAAAATTTCAATGAGTCATGACCTGAGAGTCAGCTCACTCGCTTCGCTCGCTCGCTGCAATTATGTATATGGTGAAAAGTAAAACATGGCCTCCCAGGATGATACTATACTAATTATTTACCATCTTCAAAGCACCTGTATGATTATTTCTTCCTTTAACTTGCAGGAACATAATTTCAGTCAAATCTTACCATGTTGGAGTCTAGATTAAACAAAGTTCTATAGTCTTGACAGCTGGTCATGCATAAATGTCCACGTAATAGGTATCATAATGGAATAAATAGCTATAAACTTTATTTTTCATTGTGCATTGTATAGTACAGCTAGCTATAGCTGTAATCTCTCTCCTCTATAATATATAATGGGTCACATCAGCCAATGTAGCACCTGACATGCACACGCCTCCCAGGGTGCATTCGGCACTAATTACATGATGTATGTGTCATGGAAATAAAACGATCATGGGCAAATAAAGACAACTGTTTTGAGTGCAGGCACTACTAGTGCCATGAAAGCCTATTACTGGCATGAAAAACACACATTTATTCAACAGCTCATACGTACAAGCACAGACATGGGACAATAATGATCAATGAATAAAATGAAAGATCAAACACATTAGAACTAAGCTAGATTACTTATGAATGGAACAGGTTTGCGTTAAGGATATATCCGGCAAAACTATGAGACTAGTCAAATTCACTAAAATGCCCCAAAACTATGTTCAAGCCAAAACGATGTTCTCCTAATATCACTATTGTGAAGCCCCTGGATGCCTGTTACTACAAATGCGTTTTCAATATCCATATATATATATAATATAGGTCTACACTCCAAAATGCCCCAGGCGTAGGTATGGTACAGTAGGTGTCTGTGTATAGTAGCGCCCGTGTGTTCATAATGCGCATACTCCAATAGCTAATTGTATTCAATATGGGTTTTCTACAGCCTTTTGTCATAGAGGGCTAGGCTTATCAAAGTGAATTGTATATAGGCACTTGACTTATCTAAGTGCTTGTGGTAAGTATTTACAGCTTTTGTTGCGTGGAGCTTTTTGGTTACTTACATGACTCTTGTCTCTGATGCAATATCAAGCACTGGAGCCTATCATGCTCACTTGCTCACTGTCTAAAGCTAAATAGTAGTTGTAGCTTATCTAATATATATAACAGGGGTGTATCCACAGAATTTTGAGTGGTCCGGGTGTGCTTGTAATTGTGCGTGGGATCACCACGCCCACTTTATCTTTTACCCACTTATCACAAGGATGCTAATGTGATCATGATTCTTGAAGGTTCATATAATCACTTAGCTAACTCTGCAGGCATGGGATGAAATTATAATTATTAATTGGATAATAAAAGTGGTCTGGTGAAAACCGGACCAACCAGAGTGGTGGATACACCCCTGTATAAACTAATCTTCTAAAGAGTTGTAGCACTAAAGAATGCTTGCTCGCTCGCTGTCAACTGAATGATGAACATTGCCCTAATATTATATTCCTCAGGGATGATCGACTGAGAGGGAGGCTTCAATATCTTCACTCATAGTTCGGGAACAAGAAGGTGCAGAGGTGAAGAAGAACCTGAAAGAAATCACCAGGATCAATGGCTGCACACTTAACTAATACCCAAATTTGTCTCTTTTTTTTTTGTTGTATTAATTAATGCGGGCATGCGCAATAAGGAGTGGCCAGGCAGTATGACCAAGGGCCTTAGCCTAGTATTATGATGTCTAGCTAGATTCACTCAGAATTGAGTGGGTTGGAGCTAGTGGTCAAAAAGATATGCTTGCATTTGTCAATCGAAATCTCCGAGATCCTTGCTGGACAGTTAGCTATAAGCTTGCAAACTGCTTGTTGGGACATTGGGCTGATCATCAGCCATGCACTGTTTACTTGATATGGCATTGTAAGAGTAAGTATTATTGTAAGTGTTTGTTTACCGTATACGTACGTAATAAGTTTAGTATCATCATTCATTATCAATATTCATTATCATAAAATATCATATGAATATCAATTTAGCTACACATTGGTCACACAATGACCACTAAAGGTTTGCTATCAAAATACTGGCACTTAAGCTTGATTGAAATAGTAACTTAACCTTGTGGCTTGCCCTTAAATCCTGTCCTTTAAGGCTCAGCAACCATTACTTCTGGCTTTAATTATGCTGGTGGTTTAGTGTCCTAAGCAGCAATTAAAGTGTATGGAGTAGTGATCTTATCAATGACTATTGTTTGTGGTGATTCCCTTTTATTTATGCAAGAATAGCCAGGCAGCTAATAAACAATGTTATTAACAACAATAATGATGAAAATTACTTTTTAGATGTTTTCACACTGTCACAATAGAGCAAATCACAGATTTGATTACAATACTTATCAAATGGTATGTCTGTAAACTTATCACATAACCATTTCTTTTTTGCAAAACCCAGAATATCTCGAAGAGCTGAGGTGAGTATTTTTCCTGACCAGGTCAATACCCACTCGGACACAATTACCTGCATGCACATGGAAAATATAATAACTAGGTATCCAAAGTATAAATTACCGGTAGTATTAGCAATGCATGGGAATTGGCTACATAGCATATTATTTGCAATCAGTTAAAGCGCTATATTCATGTACTTACAAATAATAGTATCCTAAGGTATAAACATTGTGCCTGCACTGATAGAGTAGCAATACTGTGATCAGATACTTGTGTGCACAATAGCCTCTAAATAAATGCCTTTGTTAGTTTAATAGCTATATATACAGTGGAACCACTTTGCAATGGTCACATAGCTAAGTCCTGATCTTGATACACATGATGGTAATTACACACCTTGCAATAATTATGCTTAGGGTTATCAATATCACCCTTGTTTCACAATAAGGCTACATTATGAACTTGATAAATTAAATCCTTGCTCAGCTGGAATGGTAATGTATAAATAGTGCATGCAAGGAAGATAAATATAAGCTAGGATTATAGTTAGCCATTATACCTTGTAAATTCAGTATAGGGTCGGTCCACTAGCAATTTATATACATACAGCCTTCTTACGTAGTTGTGGAATAACTAGTTTCTGTTTTGCCTCAGCTATAATTATCTAACTGGCTCTATTTACCACAAATACTGGTGGAATTACTCCAGTGATATCAGCATAGCAGTCATCCACACTTATCATTTCTCTGTACTTCTTTGTGATGGTGCCTCTAATGTTGCTATAATCAGCATCCTTCTTTCTCTCTTTCAGCTCCACAAATATGCAGGCACTTTCATCTAATAACAGCAAGCAGAGTAAGTATATTTATAGCTATACACAGTCTAAAAGTGTCCCACTTCAGTGTAATTAACAAGCTAGCTATTATGCTAGCCCCTCTTTCTTCCTTTAAAAAAAGAAAAAGGAGGCTGGGTTTGAGGCTAGCTATTATGCATGATCTGGAGCCACCTATATGCTTGAATAGTAGGAAATTTTTATTTGGAGAGACTAATTTTATTGTGGTTTAATTGAGGTGTGAATTTCTCCAAATAGTAGCTTCAGCATAAAGTAAGTCTTACAGTCAAATTCTTGCTCTTGATCATGAGGTCTAGTTTGAGCAGTCTCACCACGAATTCCAACCACAGATATCCTTGAAAAATTGTTATCAATATTCATCTGTTCAAAAATACATTGTGTCAACACTATTAACATGTGACCAACTCATTACCAGTTGGTCTTTAACATCTGCGACATTTAACCATACACCCTGAATTCTCATGGCTCCATTCTGTCTTCCTGTGATCTTGTATCCTCCACTCTCAAGTCTAAGAGCCAAGTCAGAAGTAAAAAATCCAGGACCTAAAATAAATTTAAATCATAACAAAATAATATTATGATTGTACATTCATATATAGCTACGTACGTAGAAGTTGAATGTCATTGATTAATACTGTGACCTTACTACAAAAATTTCCGATAGCTAATCCCACTCAGATTCTATAGCT
Source organism: Crambe crambe (assembly GCA_963924555.1). Taxonomy (NCBI): domain Eukaryota; kingdom Metazoa; phylum Porifera; class Demospongiae; order Poecilosclerida; family Crambeidae; genus Crambe; species Crambe crambe. The sequence continues at coordinate 5,273,750 of OZ004589.1, forward strand.
AATCAATCATCAGTTCCTACCATATTTTTCATTATTATAATAGGTGTCTTTGAAGCTTTTCTTGGTTTTTTCATCATCATTGAATCTGGCCATTCCTGGTAGAGGCTGCTTCAAGCAAAGATACCCAGGAGCACCAGCAACTGTTGGTCCTTTCTGCATTATTAATGCACGTGCTACTGTCACGACAGTACGTGCATAGCTAAATACTATTTCTATGACTGTAGCTACAGTAATAACACTTGCATGAATATCATTAATGACAGGATTGACTCCAAAAAATGGCTTGGCAGGAAAATTTCCTGCAGGTAGATCAGTAAGACCATGATCAATGACAATGGTAATGCCTCCAGTTTCTACATAGAGATTTGTAGCTTGAGATGGTAATAAAATAATGCGATTGTGATTGCTTATACCAGTTTGCCACCATGTATCCACAAATTTGCAATGGTCCGATCCAATTTTTTCACGATACCAGTCACGAACTTGACTGTTTAGAGGCTCTCCAGCTGGAAGGTAAAGGGAGTACTCACTAAGATTTTGTTGGCCAATTTAATTCAGTTAGAGTGCTAGGATATTGACCCTCTAGCCAAATATTTTCCCTCCCATGCAGTTCATAATATTTACGTAAGTTCACATGACTCTTTTCATGGCTTACCAGTTGCAATTGTCTTAAGTGAAGATAGGTTGAACCTTGTCTTGATATTGGTGGCATCCTTATCACTCAATTCCTTCATCAAACAGGTAATCACTTGTGGAGTGACATAAAACTGATTTATCTTATGATCCTCAATTGCTTTCCAGTATCGATCTACATATTCAGTAAAATCCTTAAGGGTAACTGACATGAAAAAATTATTTCTCAGTTTATTACATTTTCGGGTTGTTTTGTATGCCTACATTACTGGGAAGAAATATGACAAGCATTGGTTGAAATTTCACTGAGAAAATAGCAGTAGAAGTTGGCCATTTCATTTACATCCTGTTTAAGATTAACTTTGCACAAGTTAATCTTAGAGTATGCTAAAAGTTATACCAAAATTTGAAGTTCATGACTATTACCAAAGGTGAGATATCCAAAGAATCACTTCAAAATGTAGAAACAAGCTCTCAGAGCTGATGACCAGCTTATCATGCTGTAGGTAGGGGGCTAGAATTCTCAGATAGACTTACTGGAGCATGTGTGAGCTATACAGCACAAGGCATCATACCTACTGGTTGTCAAACTAAGCATACAAGCTGACTAGCTAGCTAGCCTAGCCATTAGGCATCATCTTTGTGCTGTATAGCTCACACATATCTAAGACAGCTCACACATACTCCAGTAAGTCTATCTAAGACTTTTAGGCCCCTACCTACAGCATACTTAGATTGGCCTCAGCTCAGAAAGCCTGTTTTTACATCTTGTATATAGTGAAGGATAGCTCACCTTCGATCAGAGGCATGGACTTTAAATTTTGTTACAGCCTTTAACATACCCTAGCATTTGTTAGTGCAAACTTTGGAATGGAAGTATCAAATCTTATGTGAAATACAGACTCCAACATTTGTATTATTTTCAATAGAGATTGTACAATGAGTTCCCTCTATGACATCACAAGTAAGCCCCGCCCCAAACAGGATATAAATGAAATGGCCAACTTCTACTGCTATTTTCTCAGTGAGACTTCCACCAATGCTTCTCATATTTCTTCCCAGTAATGTAGGCACATAAAACAACCCAAAAATGTAATAAACTGAGAAATATTTTTTTCATGTCAGTTACCCTTTAAATAAAAATATTCAATAACTGTACCATTATCAGGGTGTGTAGCAGTGCCCTCAAAGAGCAAAGTAGTAGCTCCATTGCATAGAGGACCATAAACCACATAGGAGTGTCCAGTGATCCAGCCAAGGACAGACATGCATCCAAAGACATCTCCAGGTTTATAATCAAAGACATACTGTGTAGCAACAATAATAAATCAAAATTTCAAAGCTACAATATTGCAACCTTGTGTGTTAGAGCATTGTGGAGTAGATATCCAGCAGTTGAATGTTTAATACCAGTAGGAATAGAGTTTGAGGTGGTGCCTGAAGTGTATATGACAAACATCGTATCTTCAGCTTCTACTGGTATTGGATCAAAAGTGGTAGGATACTTTCCCATTTCCTACAATATTCATGATAACAGTAATAAATTGCAGCAGGATTATAATACGTATGTACGTATGTACCTCTTCAAGATTAAAATTACAGCTTTCATCCCAAGGAACCTTTTCTGTTGAATTTGATGGATATCTGTTTGCTACTAGGACAGTAAACTGTGGTTCTAGCTCTTTGTTACTGTCTGCAAAAGTACTTTGTTCTATTGAATCATCTTCATCAGGTATATCAAGAAGGGAACCCTCTGAAAATGACCTTCTAAATCCTCGGCTGGTACGAACATGTGGTCTTTCCTCGGTAAGCATATCCAGTGACTTTGCTGAACCTCTTCCATTTAAGGCTTTCATTCTTGCAAATTTTATCATACGCAAGGCACTGTCCAAATTGGATTTCAAATGGAACCTTTTCTTTCCAATTTCAACCATGTTTGATGTGATAATACATTTTGCACCAGCTGAGTATAGTAATAAAGTGATACTCAGCAAGTGATTTATAAACTAGCTGTTAAGACATACCATCTTGTATTCTGTCTTTCAATTCACCCACTTTCAAGACAGCAAATACGACACTGAATAATGACAAGAAGTTCCACAATGAATCTATATACTACGGGATTAGATTTGGGTGGGAGGAAGTACATTCCAGCTACACTTTATACCTGTGAATAGCTCCGATTCTTGTACAGGCTAGCATGGCAGCCACAGCAATGGGAGAAGAAGACATGTAAATGATAACCACATCTCCTTTCACTACTCCCTTGTTAGTCAGCACATGGGCTATCTGGCATGTCATCTTCAGCAATTTACTGGAAGCATAATTGTAACCAGACTCAACAGCTGTGGCTCTCTAGAAATTAATTAGCTAACAGGTCTTACTAGTAACTGATCTTTTCAGATGTTCCATCATTTTTTTCCCATATGATGGCAGTTTTGTTTGGAGTGGCTTTAGCATGTCGATCAAGGCAATTCACTGAAGGTGGAAATTAGATGAGGTATGATAATAAAATGTTGTAGCTGGTCATAATAATATTATTAGCTATATTGAATTTTTATCATGTTAGCTGAGAATAATAAGCAGAATATTATTATACACGTGAATTCACCTGATGCATTGAGCTTCCCGTCAAAAAAGTGTATCTTCCCATTCTGCATATCACATCCTTCCATTACTTTCTCTGCTGTGCATGGTTCATTCCATATCAACGTTTTTGTTGCCATTTCAAACCAAAATTTCTTCGGATTCTCAATGCTCTCCTCATATAATTTGTCATAATTTGCCATTACATCTGACACTGGGGCTACTTTTTCATTTTTCTCAATGTCACAGATATTTTGTGCCTGCAAAAGAAAATTCATGCATTATAGAAATCAAATAATAGACTCATGCCATTTTATCACTATAGGTTGAAATTTGGTGTAGAGATAGTCAAACCATTAAGAGTTTATCACGTTATAATTGTGGTCATTTTACCTGATAGACAACACAATCATCAATGGATAGTTCAATGGTCCCAACCTGCCCAAAATCTGGTCGAAACTTTTCATAAATCTCTTTTATGTGCGAGCAAATGGCTTCTGGGACCTGCCAATATATGATGACACAACCAGGATTTACAGTTACCAAGTGCAGCATATAATGGTGAAGACGGAATTCATTGGTAGCATATCCTTGAATGTTGCTAAAGTCAGCTAGTGTCATTTTATCTGCATCACCTGATAATTTAGCTTTAAACAGTTTGCATCCTTCTGCAGCTTTGAGGCTATCTGGTCTATATTCAATGTATATATCCAAAAAGTTCAATATAAGAGTCTCACTCTTGTATTTTTCAACTTCTGTAGCATAATCTGTCAATCTTTTATCAAATGCATGATACTTTTCATTTTTAACTTCAAAGCACAAGTCAACAAGCTCCACCAATAGATGATAGTTAAGAAAGTCTATAGCTTGGTTTTCAGATAGTTCTGATATCACATCTTTCCAACTAGATAATTCTGTTGTCTTTTGGTCTTCATTTGATCTTCCCAATTTTAAGTTGCAGCGAGTTGCTAAATATACAAGAAAAGGGTCCGTAGGAGTTTTCTTTTCCTCCAAGTATTGATAAATGGCTGTAGTGATTTCTGAAAAATTGCGTCCCAGAGCATTATAGCCTTTCCTTGCATCACAATTCACTACTTGTACTTTGCCTAAGGACATACACAAACAGAATAATAGAGTAATAGATCTTATTATATACATATATGTATCAATGTAATAGTCTTAGGTAGCCAAATAATCATTAGTGGACACATTCATTCCTGGACACTTCTATACTTAGCATTCCATTACTCATTAGCCTTAAACTGCATGTGGAAATAGTACACCATCATGGAAAAGGGGGTGAATGTTGGTGCTTGGCTCAAGCACCAAAATAAACTAGGCCTTTTTGGACAGAACTGAGAACTCCTGTCTTTGTTTTTCATGCCACATCAAGAACACATGAGATACAGACCTGCTGCACTACTTTTCCTACCTAATGGATGCAAACAATCAAGAAATCACACCCATCAATAATTGCCAAAATTGTGATAAGGTCGTTTATAACTCCATTTATCATGAGCTACCAAATCTACAAAGAGATTCTGATGAATGCAATCATCTGAAGACATGTCGACAGTATCATAACTTTTGTCTATATAGCCACTGTTGCCAACATCATTGCACAATAGCTAGTTAGCTATAATACTATAAAAGTGGCTCATCTTGGCCTACTCATAGAGCTACAACTCTCTTACACCATTACTATACTCATGAGTATTATGATTCACTTTCATTACACATTGTGTGTGCTGTACTAGCTACTACCTAATATGTACCTCTGATCATAGTATTTCATGGCTCTTCTGCTGTATTGCGCAAATACACATATTCTAGCTAGCTAAGTTACAGTATTCACCACTAATTTAAAACTGCAACTGCAACACTAAGCTAATGCCTTATAAATAAAGAAAAAGAAAACCAACAAACAACAAAAGCAGTGGTATGTAGCTATCAATGTACTCCATAAATAGGTATAGCTAGCTAGATGGGAAAAATAATCTAAATAATTAGCTATGTTATGGATGACAAGTTAACAAGAAGGGGTGAGTACAGCTGAAAACTTACTCAATGATTATTATTATTTGATGGCGCCTACTTACCACTTGGACGATGTGATCCTGGATCTACATTAGTTAGGAAAGGAGCATGTGGAGCAACCAATACACTTTTAGTTGGTTTTTCTTCATTGCAATCTTGAGGTGGACTTTGCCCTAAATAGAAATACACAATCATGGTAATAGCTGACTAGCCAACTCAATAGATTACCTAGAGTTTCCAGACTAGGCTGAGGATGATCCATCTGGTGCTCAAAGTTTTGCTGCTCTCCATGATCCACTAAAAATTCCCAAACAAAATAACTAGCTAGCTAGCTAGCTACACTATAAAAATGAAAGTGTGAAAGTGTACAATGGACATTAAATTGTCCCAATACACACACTAAAAACAGTGTGCGTATTGGGACAAAATAGTGTGCAGTAAACTTTCATTTTTACAGTGTAGAGTCCTAGCTATCTAACAGGCACATCCAAATAAGATTAAACTACTTACTTTCTGTTGGCAGTTCTTGTTCCTTAGCAACTTGAACACCAGGTCCTAAATGATTTCAATCTAAAAATGAAAGTGTGTACTACATAGCTATCTAAGGAATGGTCACTGTAAACAGTAAGGTATAAGCATGCATACCTTTACTCTTGTAAACTGTTTACAGGGAACATTCCTAATACTGGTACACTCTCATTTTCGCAGTGTAGCTAGCTAATTTGAATATGGAAATCCATACTTACTTTCAGCTGCAGGCTTGGAGATCTCAGGGTCAGAACTTTCACTCATCTTGAATATAGGGTCAAACTCACTTGAATCACAAACTGTGAAAAATTGGTAAGTAATATAATTAGCTCGAATCACCCACTCACCTGATTTGGCTCATATTTGGATCAGATCTAGTGCGCATGCCCACGCCACAAACATGTAAATAACGTACCTTTACCAGTAAAATGTAAATAAAGTCCCTTTAAATGACGTCCCCTTACCATTTACAATACTGCAAGATGAGTCTGACTGGTCATCTGATATTGCTCTTCAATCTGTTAATTATTACCTTCAGTACTGCAGGTGGCAAAGTTAAATATGACCCCACTCCCAACCCTAAGGCCATTGTGGTACTGCCAGATGCTAGATTCACTCTCTTGACTCCAAGGCTCATCAGAATGGAATGGGGTGGACAAAGAGATGGAGCCACACTTGCATTCATCAATCGAAATCTCCAAGAACCTTACTTCACTGTCACAGAAGATGCTGACTGGACAGTTATAAGTTTGCAATCGTTCAAAATCACGGTATATGCAATACTGTATGGTATAGAGCTAACTTCCTTGGGACATTGGGCTGATCAGGCAAATTAAGTTTATTCCTTGATTCATCATCAGACACTTGGGAGATCATTCATTATATGACCAAATAGCACCAAAAAAAAAAAAAAGAGACCAAATGATTGTAGAGCCGAGATTTTAATTTTCTGGAGCCTCCCAATTAAGTTTCAGAATAACTGCATGCATGGGGTTCTTAGGTGGTGATAGAGTCAATGAGGCTAAAATAAGAAATCCACTTCATTTGGCCTAATAGCTATCAGCCATGCAGCTATAGGTCTATCTTTGAGTACATGGCTATATTTATCTGATGCTAATTATTATATAGCTTATCATAACTATTATTGGGTTAGGTACGCTATCGTTCAGATAATTCAACTTTCAGTGCCAATAATTTGGAAGTGACAATGAGGGTCTTTAGAAATAATAATTATTCTACTATCACATGGAAACCATCAGCGGGTATTCATGATATAAAGCAGAGATTGCCTGGCACTATAAGAGTAAGTATTGAATTGATTACCAAGAGATATAGAATTATGATGGACATAATTATGAACTTACGTATTCATATATCCATCATTGTCGACTATGTAGAATTGGCCATACAATTAACAGCCACATAAGTATTACGTAGCAGAATTTAGACTTTGTGACCTGCTCCCTTCATTTGGTAGTGAAGTTGAGTGAGAGGTTATACTGTAATAGCCAATGTACTCATTATTCCTGCAGAGTCTTGATAGAGTGAATGGTGCAGCAGAATTGAATTGCTATAAGCAATCTGATCCAGATACATTCTGTAATTTAGGGTGAGACATAATTAACCCTCACAAACCTGGTTGAAGTAGTTAGTTGGCATTGGTTGGTAGTCTGTCTGAAGCTGAAACATTTCATAATTGCTGAAGGTTAGCAGCACAGCCCTACAGATTAATATAAGGTTGCATGGTGTGCATTGCATCTGATATTTTGAGAAGGCATGTAGCTAGACTACTGTCAATATTGCTGTTAATGGAAGTAAAGGACTTTATACTATTGTTGTAGATTAGTATCACGAGATGGATATGTTATAGTAGATGACACAAACCAACCAATGCTTGATGACTCTGAGTGGCCATGGGTGGTGAATGACTCCACATCTCCACCTGATCCTTCCATTTGCCAAGCCATTCCAGCCATGGAGGTACATGCAGTGTATTATAGCTATAGCTAAAGCATGCAAGCCATTCACTGAAGTTATCAGCACAAACACTTTCAGGAATCCTAAGAGGAGAATTGTATATATATACCCTTATTTCTAAGATTTCTAGAGGATGTCCAATTAATTTATTGTAAAGGGAGGCGTATTATTATTATTAATGGATAGCTGAAATCAAAATACATAGTAGAGACAAAATTAATAATATGAGTGGTGCCGGTATAGCTTATAGGTATGTGCACAGCTGTATGATTTTTTTGCCCATAGAGACAGGAGTGTGGCTACCTGAACATACCTGAATATGATTGCACTGGGCATGTGAGTTTAAGTTTAAGCATTTTTATGGTTATGTTGATTTATCCATTAATATCAATTTTAGCATTGCTGCTATGATAATTCTACTACTGATAATATTCCTTCTTGTTACTATACCATGAAATCCTACCGAGATCTGTACTTTTTTGCACATGATCACAGTAAGCAATGAACAGCTAGCTACATAGCAAGTTACACTAGACCCATACAGCTATAACTATATTGCATAATTTAGGTTACAGTGCAGCACTAAGAGATTTTACATCGGTAGGTTGTATAGTAGTGACATAATAGCAGCATTTAATTATCATTAGCTTTATAACTGTGAACTCAAAAATATTGTATGTAGGTATCGGGTCCTATTCCTCTTCCTCCTCGTTATGCCTTTGGTGTCTTCTACTCACGTTACCACGCATACAATGATATGGAGATCACGGTAGCATTAAAATTGTACTCTTTACTCCTGGTTAGAATGATAACATTGACAACACAGGACATCGTATCTGAATTTGAGGAGCATGAAATTCCATTGGATGTTGTCGTTTTGGATATGGACTGGCACATCACCTTCTATGATGGAACAAAAGACTCGGTAAATATATATGATCTCTAGCTAATTATACGTAAAGAGTTGCTAACCAATTATGGTAAGTTACTTTGATGAGTGGAACATGCAGTAATAGCAACATTGGTGAGGCCTAATAATATGAGCTTGCAGTCTCTTTTTGTTGTTTTGCTGTAATACTAGCCTAAGGGTATGTTCATGTAACATATCCAATTGGCGAGTGAAGCAGTGAGCATCTTAAGTTTTGTGCTTCAACTAAGATATTGCTGTCACGTAGCTATATAAAGTGAGTATGTGGTTCCAACCAGGCAGCTACATACATCACCTACAATCCACTTAGATAAAACACTAGAAAGCAATCAACCTCTGCATGGGCATGCGTAATTCTTGGGGTCAACGGTCAAAATGAACACAGGACAGAAAATGAACATAGGACAGAAAATCTATACATATCCTGGATTATCTTCAACACACTTAATAGAGGCTCGCTTCACTCACCAAAAATATAGCTATTATTTTTGCTATTCCTTGTGACTCTTAGTTTGGCGAGGTCAAAGGTTGGACAGGATACACGTGGGATAAACACCTCTTTCCTTATCCCAGAGGCTTCATCAACGAGTACATAACTTATTTTAATTGCATACCTATACTGTCAAAGGCGATAATTCTTCTTTCACACAGACTGAAGAGAAAAGGGCTAAAAATCACATTGAATGTCCATGCAGCATCAGGTATTAGCTATTACCATAGCAACCCACTTGCCAAACATTTTAAACAACTATACAACCAAGAACTGTGATCTACTATAAACTATTACCTCATCAGCTATAATAATAACTCATCAGTTATCAGCTTTGACACCAAAACTATAGGTATTCAACCCTGGGAGGATACTTATAGAGAGATGGCAATTTCTATGGGTGTGGATCCAAATGTACGCATATGTACAAACTGTTACATATTTTTTTGGTTTAATGTTTGTGTATTCGTATAGACAATGCAGCCAATTCCTTTTGATCCAGCTAATAAAACAGTGAGAAATAAATACTTGTTAGCTAATGAATTTTCAACTCTTATTTTTAGCTTTTGTGCATGTGTGATATGTAGTTTGTGACAAATTGGTGCAAGATCGTCCTGGCTGCAAGAGAAGCTGAAGGAGTCGATTTTTGGTGGTTGGACTGGGCTGAAAAGCATGGTATTTTATATAGCTAGAAATTTGGCAACTGGTACTACTGCGCATGTGCAGTAGTTGAATTCCATTCAAAATTCAAATGTGCTGCATGGTTTCTTGCTTTTACCAAGTCACAAGATCTCACTGGATCCTAGCCTTGTTCCAACAAAAGCCTGCATGGGTATAAGGCTTGTCATCATGCACCATCATCTTATCATCACACATACAATTAATGTATAGCTACATATAGCCTAGTAAGCTTCATGATAATATCTGGGACTATCCTGTTCAGTCTGTGGTTTCATGACACTTTTATACCCTGACATTCACTATATATAGCAGTGCTGGAGTCACATGATATATTATATTATGTGATATTATGTGTGATTGCATACGTAGATCGACAAAAGTGGATGATGATACCTCGAACCAATCCTACTTTCTGGCAAAATCACATCTTTTTTACCAACCCTTACCACTGGAATGACACAGTGGGTTGCTATAGATAGCTATAATGTATAAAGTTCAGTGTATTTGATTCAGTTGCGACCATTCATCCTCCATCGGTGGGGAGGGCTGGGAAGCCATCGCTATCAGGCTGGTTTTTCAGGTGATGTTATATGGGTAAGTGTAGTCATGTTAAATACTAAAGTGTGATATGGTTTTATACAGAGGTGGAGGAATATGGAAGGGGCAGCTCTTTAAAACAATAGATATTTTAGGCCAACTAATCTTCCATTGTCATCATCACTATTTTGTGTCCTTTTCAAGAGCTGGGATTCGCTGACCTTCCAAGTTTACTTTACTCTGTCTGCCACCAATGTTGCCCATGGCTACTGGAGTCATGATATTGGAGGTCACATCAGCCCTGGAGGTCCTGGATCACTGGAAACATTGGATGGAGAACTATACACAAGGTCCTACTGATATGTCATTACAATAGTGCCTTACACTGTAATGTACGTACAGTGTCTTAGCCTGCAGTTGCTAAAACTATTGTTCTGAGGAGGGCTGAAATTGATTGTGCATTATAGAACAATTCTATAACATGAAAATTTGATTTTCGTGGTTAAGTTTGAACCATAATATTTTTGTTAAAATCCACAAAAGTTTTACCCCATAAAAGTTTCACACTAGCTATAGCTACAGAAATTCTATAATTTGACTATCTCATAGAAATCGAACATTATTAGCTTAACTGAAATTGCTACTTCTCAAATATGTTTTGATGATTTAGTTCCAAACTTCTATTGTGTTCTATAATCAGGGTTTCATCTAAGGAGGGAGGGAGGGGGGGGGGGCACAGGGGAAACTTCCCCCCCCCCAAGGTATAAATATTTTTATAGGCTACTCCCTTTGTGACCACAGGTTGTTACATGTATTCACCATTAAGGTCCAATTTGGGATACTTCAGAGTAGTAGGCATTTTTTTGCTTCATGCTTTGCGATTGATAAGCCCCCCCCCCAAGGTGAAATTCCTAGATGAAACCCTGATAATGGTTAGGCTATCTTTCCAGACCATGACCGTCATGAGCCAAATCTTTTTAAAAGTGGCCACAAATGATAGTTGATTTCTATAGACTTGAGACTGTCACAAATTGATTTCTATCTGTATGTATGACAGGGGGATTGATGATAATACGTACATGCACATGCAGATGGGTGCAGTGGGGGATATTTTCGCCCATCTTTCGACCTCATACAAACAAGAATGGAAGAGAATACAGAAGAATATGGAAGTATCCTGATGTGAAACACCACCACACTTATCTGACACATGCAGTAGCTAACTGTACCTGTTTTACCTGCAGGTATATTATAAGCCAATGCGACAAGCAATCTTGTTCCGACAGTCTCTTATTCCTTACATCTACACAGCAGCTTATTCAGCATACTTTTCTGGTAGGTATAGCATGTAGCTATGATTATGTGTGTAGCTCTGTATCAGAATACTAAGTGCATTAAGCATAGAAATAATTATGTTGGAGGGGGGAGCTAGGTGATAGGAGGCGGAATAGGAGAAGGAACTGGGGAGGGGACTAGGTTAAACTTCTGGGAAATACCACTTTAGGATTGGCTGTGCTATATTGTAAGGAGATGGCTAGCTATAGCTAGCTTACTTGCAAACTTAACAGGGTTTATTTTAAGGGGGCGAAGAGGGGCTTCTGCCCCCTCTGAACGACAGCTTGCCCCCCCCCCCCCCCCCAGGAATTAGCTAGCTTTCATATAATTAAAATTCCATATACATGTACTGGTTTGTAGTTGCCCCTCCTCAAATTTTTTTCACTAGGCATTTGACCCCCCTCAAGCAAAATCCTGAATTAAACCCTGCTTAATGATTCGTTGGTAAAGCTCATATGTTACTACGTATGTATGATAATTATAGGAGTGAGCATCATACGACCCATGTACTATGAGTTTCCTGAAAGTGAAGAGGCATACACATACCAGACTCAGGTCTGTATAGCTTGCTACATGCATGTACTTATATCACATGTACAGGTTGAATCTCATGCACAGTTGTTACGATTTGCTGTTGTAGTATTTCTTTGGTGAGGATCTATTGATTTCTCCCATCACCGAACCTCTTGATAATATCACGCAAATGGCCACCAAGAAAATTTGGATTCCTGATGTAAGAGGAAATGATGCATTAGGCATTCATTTTGTCATCTTTACTTCTCCAAAACTCATGATTACTTGTAGTTTTAGAGTTGGAGGAGAGGTAGGGGCCAAATTTCAGCCCTATAATGAATACCTGGAACTACATGTTTATCACTTTAGAGGTATCGTCTTATTCAATATCACAGGGTTGTTATATATCTTGGATGGATGGAGAGGTGATAAAAGGATCACAGGTCATTGAAAGAAAGTTTACACTCTCTGAGATTCCTCTTTATGTTAAGTGTGGTATCATCATTCCTATGACGGTGGACTATTCTATTAAGAAAGGTTGTACAGCTTACATTAAATAACTTATAAGCTATATAACATTATTGATTTAACTGTGACGGACAAAGAAATTAGCTGGATACAGCTAGCTCATAGGAATAATACAAGCTTACTATTTGTAGGTCTATCTTGGGGTTGATTGTAGTTAATTGACTGCTGTACGTACTTACATATAAAAAAAAACAGTTAGCCTCATGACCAGCAATATTTACACATTGTACTTTTGTCTGAAATTTTTGACTTTGCAGGAATGCTAGGCTCAGCAAAAGAATTGCCTGAAGTACTAAAAGTGATGGTATTTCATATGAATGTACCTTGGTAAGTCAACATGCATACTGGTAGTCATGGTTATAGTCATTTTATCTGCCTGTGCATGCTCAGCAAGGGGTCAAGTAATCTCATCTCTGTATAGTCAATGTACAGTTTTAGCTAAGCTTGTGCATTACTAATTGAAATATCTTAGTTACTTATGATGATCAAGAATCTTATCTGGCTCCAAAACATAATTTCATAGGACTCCTGTCATAGTGACTAGTGACTTTACATGCAACATCAATATTTCCACTAGCTGTGTATGAGAATACATTTTAGCTAATGTAATTGGCTCAAAACCATTAAAACGATTTAATTCTTCAGCTGTCCTAGCTCACTAGCTATATATGTGCATGTAACTTGCCCTCACTTGGTTTAGTAATGCACATACAGTCACTTTATTAATAATTGTAGGAACAACAGGGACATTAACATATACGAAGATGATGGCAATTCAACAGAGTATATGGATAGGAAATATGCTCAGACTGCTTTCAGCTATGGCATTAACAGGTTATCATACTGTAATAGATCATCAAGTTTAAAGTAGAAAGGAAAAAATAATAACCTCGCTTTTTAAGTAAATCAAAAGCCGTAGCTAGGTGGAATGCATGCCAATTCCTTTGGTTGAGGTACTTATACTCGAAAGTAGCTATAATATGATCTGCCTCAGCATGCAAATTCATTAATACTATTATTCTATTCCTTATACTTCAAGCGGTTCTATATCTGTGGGTATTACCAGCGTTATTGGTGAGGACTTCTCTGGAAAGCCGCAGTCAAGATCCTATCAAATATGCATTGCAAACTCCTGGCCAGGTAGTCACTGCACTCACAGCTGTAGCTATAGCTACCTACAACTTATTAATAAAATTCCCTATGCCTTAATGTACCTGTAGCAAAGACGGTTACATTTTCAGAAAGGGATCAGCTATTGCCTTATGCACCTCTGGAAGAAAGATTCAGTCAGTATTCTTCTGATTGCTGGACTTATGATGGAAGGTACATTTATACATACTGAATGATGTATGTACGCATCTACATGCATGGCATGTCTGCAGTTATTTATGTGAAGTTTCAATATGCTTCAGCTGACCAGTCATGTCTAGCTACGTAGCTATAAAGTGGCTGATAGTGATATCAGTGATAGCCATGTTTTGATGGTTGCCATACCCCCACCAAAATAGCCTGTAGCTAGATGGTATCCCCATGGCACACATGCAAAACTATTATACCACCATACAGCACAATTTTCAGTGGATGTATAGCATTGCATGGGTACCTATAGGCATGCATGTAGCTATACTATAAGTTAGCTATACTTATAAGGTTTTGTAGCTATTAAACTTCTGTGTATTATAGTCGACAGTTACTCATCATCAACCTTGTGACAAAAATCCCAACCTCAGAAGGCGTAGTTATTATAGTGGACTTCAGTCCATATGTGGAGTACGATCCATTTTGGTTGCCATCTGGATATCCCAAGAAATTGGCAAGACTGCAGAAAGCCAAGGAAATCTTAGATGCACAGGTAGCTAGCTAGCCAGCTAGGTGATCGCTAAGTGTTTTTGTTCATGCCACTTCAAAGCCAGCCTAATTCTTCTAGCTATGTCTATGTCAGTTTTTAATATGATCCATTGGGGTTAACTCATATATATAGCTAGCCAGCTATAATAAACTAGCTATACCTTCTTTGAATTGATGAGAGAATCACCAGCTATAGCTAGCTACATATTTTGGGGGAGGAAGTGGCCAAGGGATTCATTATACATCAGGTGTATAGCTAGCTATATCTATACATAAGAGGCTCCAGGACCACTATAATTTTATAGCATATTAAATTCTCTTTTCTGTAGTGGAATGATGATACAGTTCATCAAAGTGACTATCCAAGTCTGCTGAATGCCTCAGCAATAGGAAAACGAATCACATACCATCCTGAGAATATTGTCCAGTTGACACAGGAATTTGCAACTTTTCTCAAATCTGTGATCCCAGAGGTGGACTAGCTACTAGCTATAATTATAGATAAGCCACTGTGGTTAATAAAGTTTGTTTTCATAGGTCACTGATTTGAAACTCCAAGATGATGTGAAAAAGCAAGTACTAGCACTATTGGAAGATTGACTTTCTGAACTATAATAATTATAGCTAACTTTTAATATGTCCGTGACTTCCCAAGATTTTTTTTGCCACACCCATTATATCAACATGCACCTTCGTGGCCGTGGAGCCTGGAGCCCCGCCCCCAGGGGAGCGGGGCTCCGCTAGAAGATCGCCGCCGTCGATCCTTTACCAACCTTGAAGGAAGAATACTCCCTAAAGTTGATCTGTTTTCTACTAAGACCGTGTCTACTGACAATGCTGAGGTTCTTTTTCCGTGGCTCTCTCAGGCGGCCAATCTTATGGGGAAAGCCAGGATCTTACTCTGCGCCAGCCCTCATTCAACAGTGTAGCAGATCCATCAAGATCCCTAATTCTAGCTATCAAATCCTTAGAAGATATTCAACCAAAAACTCCAAAGAGTCACCATTTGGTGCATTTCTGAACTCTCGTGTGACCTTCAAGTTGGCAAATGTTCTCTCTGTGGGTGTAATCGGGACACTGGTGTATTACGTCTTTCAAAAAAGAGCAAAGAGAAAGGCAGCAAGAAATGCCAGCAAGAAGACTGAAAGCGACGGAAGTAAACGTAAGTTTGATGACAAAATTGTCGTGATCACAGGAGGTGCTGGGGACATTGGTGGAAGCGCGGCTTTGGCATTTGCCCGTGAAGGTGCCTCTGTTTTCCTTGTAGACTTACCGCAAATGGAAAGTATTGTCAAACAAAAATGCAAAGAACTAATAAAAGTTGGAGCAAAAGCTGCTACGTGTGTAACTGCTGATGTAACAAAAGCTGATGATGTTGAAAAGATGGTGAAGTCTGTTGCCGACCAAGTGGGACATATTGATATTTTCTTCAATAATGCTGGGATACAAGGTAGCTTGAGACCTCTGCATGAGCAAGAAGACAATGAATTCGAGAAGGTCATCAACGTCAATATCTATGGAGTTTTCCTTGGGATGAAGTACGTATCCAGAATGATGAAGGAGTCTGGCAGAGGAGGTGTGATTGTGAACACAGCAAGTCTGGCTGGACTTCTCGGCCCAGCTAATATGGTGGCATACGCTGCATCAAAGTTTGCAGTAGTTGGTATGACTAAGACAGCAGCCAAGGACCTTGCTGCTCACAAGATCAGAGTGTGTGCCATTGCTCCGGGAATCTTAGAAGGAAAGATGTGGGGAACGCAAGTTAGGGGAAATGCTCTCTGTCGTAAGCGTATCCAAGGAGATGCTACTGATTTAACTGAGGAGGATATCGAGAACCAAGAAAGGAGGATGATAGAGGGAACACCCATGAAGAGGCTTGGGAAATTGAGTGAAGTTGCTTCTGTAGTGACTTTCCTTTCCAGTGATGATGCCTCATACCTTACTGGAGTTACAATTCCTATTGATGGTGGCAGAATACCATGACTTTGTGAGTGTAAGATCATCTTGTACTGACTGTACGTGATATAATACTACACCTATATCATGCAGCAACTATGTATACCAAATTGTTTTTCCCTAATAATTTGAGTTTTAATAAAATAAATTGCTATATCAAGAACCCAATAGCTAAAACAATTGTTATTGTTAAATATGGTCGTTCCTTATCTGCCTGCAACTAATTCCTGAACATGTCTGAAACTTCATCAAGGCTTCCTGCATAAACCATGCAATGACATTAGCTAGCTACTTAAATTTGATTTAGCTGGCTCTATATCTTATACCTCTAGAATCTTTTCTTTATTATCAGTTGGTGCTGTTTTATTGTTGTCATGGAGATTTTTGAGTTGCCAAGGATCCTAAAGATGAATTATGTATATATTTTTGGTCTATCAGTATAGCTATAAGCTGTTTCCATATTCACATCTGTTCCAACTAACCATTTTAATGTCATAATACTCCTTCCAATAGATAAGATCCTCACTGTTACTTGCAAGGGGACCAGTATCTATAGAATGTATAGAACTAGCTAGCTACCTACATATAATATATATGACTACAATTACCAAACAGGGCAGTCTAACTTGACTATTAAAGGGATTTGCCATCCATATTAGTACTTCCATGAGCCTATGCATTACGCAACTTAAAGTGTGCCACTGCCCACTGGGTAGCTAGCTACATGCTAGCTATAGAGTAGTAAAAAATGAATATTTTTCTACCCACTTCAAAAAATAATAATAAATGCTTCCTATGGCCCTGTATTTCATAAGCCTCTGCCATGAAAGGCTGTCATAGCTACACATACGTAGGTGACATAACCTACACATCTTTATGGGTGTAACACTTTGTACCAGTACCATACCATTGACGTAATACTTGGAGAACACTGTGTCCACTTCATTATCGAAATACCTCAAGGCAAGAAAAGTATTATTCGTACAATCTGTGAAAAGTTTGAATGGGAGAAAGGCAAGACTTAGTTTGACAACAGTGAGAAGCTACTACGTAGCTATACCATGTATAAAAGGAACTGTTTGTCCATTCTTCATTAGTGGGTTGCCCTCACCATAATACTCCACAAATACCATGTTGCTCACCTCACCAGCCTGCAATCACAAAAATAAGTGTCATGTTATAATGCTCTTAGTATTATAATTATATATA
Organism: Crambe crambe; assembly: GCA_963924555.1. Lineage (NCBI taxonomy): Eukaryota > Metazoa > Porifera > Demospongiae > Poecilosclerida > Crambeidae > Crambe > Crambe crambe. Next base: position 5,291,536 of record OZ004589.1, read on the forward strand.
GCTAGCTAGCTAGCTACCAAGGTGTAGTAATGGTTTACTTCATTTTGGTTTAGTGGCATGAGTACATTCTTCAAGGAGATCCCATCTATGTCAACAGGAATGGGGAGTCCAGCCAAATCCAAGAAGGTGGGGGCCTATACAAAAAGCTAATCATCTATAATAATTATGTAGCTATACATATACCATGTCAACATTGACTGCAGCAGATGAAGCTGTTACATTCTTTTGTACACCAGGTCCTCGGACGATCAAAGGTACTCGGATGTTCTCATCATAAATCTGACGCTTCTCTCCCTTGATAATAATATAATAATTTAGAAACTTTTAAACGTGGCTATTGCTTGTAGCTACTAGCTAAATCCATGCATTATCTGCATGGCCATCAAAAATGCATAGAAGCTATATATAGATAATTTATAGGATGTCGGCCATAGCTAGTAGCTACAGAGGAACCTCTCCATAGTGACCACCATAGGGGAATGAAGTTTTATCTTTTATAGAGGGGTGTCACTATCTCAGGATTTGGATAGTGATGCAGTTGGGACGAAGGAGAGTGGTTGCAATAGGCAAGGTGGCTGAGGCGATTATCATGGTTTTACTGAGCCTCGAAGGCTCGGATCTATGTAGCTAGTCAGGTTCCATACATGACTATATGTATATGTATGATACTGACTGACCTGTTGCTTGAATTGTCCTAAGTGATACCCTATAAGTGTGTGTGTGTTTGATAAGTACATATATAGCTTATAACTCATTCATGCAATCATTGGACTGGCATAGCTACATACCATGGTCACTGTTATAAAATATGAAAGTATTGTCAAGTACGCCTTCCATCTAGAGTGCATAGAGAAAAAGAATTAGTAGCTGGCTATTCTATTCTATGTCTTTTCTATAAATCAACACTATTATGGCCATAGCTAGTTATTTTAATACCTCCAGGGCTTTCATGACTTCATTTACAAGATCGTCAACGGAGAGAAGACTTTCCAGTCTCAGTTGGTACAGGTCATCAATTAGTCCAGCAATAGTGTCATTAATGGGAGGAGTACCTTATTATAGATACACATGATGAGGACTATTCAATGGATAAGACCAGAAAAGTGTCCTTTGTTTGTTTGTTTGTTTGTTTGTTTGTTTGTTTGTTTGAGGGACACCAATATACCCCAAATTATCTTGGGTGCTAGTTCAGCATTATAGATAGAAAGCTACCATGCTCGATATTCTAAAGATTGTTTTGTTACTGCATATCAGGGAGTTTGAAAGCGTTTTTCTGAAGAGCTAAGTATTTTAGGAAGGGATAGCTAAAGTTATTTTGTACGTGTAGCAAGGTGATAGGCTAATCGTTAATTCTGACGAGATTATATTTTATCACTACATACTTGGGTAATGTTCTCTGTGTGCATCTACATACATTATAAAGTTTCATCTATGTATAGCTATGTATGTAGCTACATACCCTCTGATATCATCCAGTGTTTGCCAACACCTTTATCACCATAAGAAGGAGTCCTTGGTGCCTGCTTCCCAGCATATTTATTGGCGTACTGTGGGGCTGGTGTTGCTGGACGATGAGGAGCAGGTGTGGCCACATAGGCAAAGAAAGGTGACTCTCCAGTCTTGGCCTTACTGGCTGAATCATGGATGAACTTGACTGCGTGGTCACGAACTCGATCGGTGAAGTAGTCTTTAGTGTAGTTATTTCCATGTGTTTCTGCAACACCTTGATTAGACACTGTATAGTCGTAGAATTTGCTGCACACATTAAAAGAATTACTAAGGTCTTAAAGCAATGTGTGTTCGCATTATAATTGTTATACACTGTAGCTAAGTACGCATGTAGTATCTGTGACAATTTTTTAGTATAGAAATCAATATTGAAGGAGACATTCATAAAATCAATTGGCCACTACTTTATACTTTATTGTTCTAGCTATTCCTGTCATTGTGTAGACTAGACTAGCCAGCTATTATAATTATAGGCACTAGTTTTGTATATACCTGTTTCCCTTGAGTGCATACCAAGTGTCCCACCCTTTAGGAATGTGCTCCACTCCAACACCGGAATTAGGAAGCGCATAATTGTTCAGGTATTTCCCTAATAACACACACACACACACACACACACAGATTCATGGTCAATCATACATAGCAAAACTGATTCAGAAGTAGGGAGTAGCTAGCTGAGAGCTTGTATACATAGACCAAGTGACAATTACCTTTTCATTTGGACACAAGTAAATAACTATCAAGATAATAAAGAATGAGGGACTCACTCAGCAAAGTATGTTACATGTAGCTAGAGGAATTCTGTCACTATGAGAGATGATATTACTATAGCAGAAAGAGTGTATAATGTATCCAATTAATCAACAGGTCACTCTGGTGAACAGGTGGCAACAAAACAACTGGTGCAAAAGAAAAAAAATGGATGCTATTGTGAACACTTGCACAGTTCATAACCATCATAGTTAATTTTATCAGCTAGATTCTACCAAAGAACCTGCTAATTCTATCAGTTAGAATTCTAGCTATATACCAAAGAATCCAGTGGTGTATCCTGCAGCAGACATGTAAGCTCCTATGGTATTGTTCTCATTCTTCTCTCTCCATGACGCAGCATTGCATCCTTTATCCACACTATTCTCGTAGGTGCCATGATTATGAACATACTTTCCAGTCAAAATTGTTGATCTGTGTTTAGAAGCAGTAGCTATGTCACTCAAAATTATTTTTTAGGTCTAACTTAACTTGGAGGATATAATAGCTAGCAAAGTAAGTAAAGTGGGACAATTCCAAGCAGCGGGGTAATTCTGAATGGTTACAATATTTCTGAAACTACTGAGACTGCTGAGTTCAGAGTTGGAGGATATTAGCTATAGTAGAATACCAACTCTGAGCTCGTAAGCTTGAAAATTTGGACGATTCAGAAATATGGACCAGTTCACCTAAAATCAGCTCACCTTGAGGGGCAGCAAACAGGAGTAGCCACAAAGGCATTGCTAAAGAACATGCCTTGTTCTAAAAGTAGGCTCTTGACATTAGGCTGCACATCTAGGGAACCCAGCTTCACATCCTGATCATCAGTCAAAATGTACACTGCAGAATAGTCAATCTTTCATTCTAGATTCTAGACCGTGCTAGGTCATCTGTTGACTAACCAATGTTGGGCCTAGAGGCGCATTTTCCCACGGAAAATAGAGTTGCGAAAAGTGGCAGTATCCACATCAGCTTAGCACAGGTCATTTTGCAGCCAGCTCCACCTTCCTTTTGTTTATGTTAGGAAAAGGGTCTTCATAATTAAAACTTCATTTTTCCTAATGTGATCGGCTTTTTAATTACTGACGACCACTTACCATTTCTATTTTTAACGATCATTTCCAAGTTCACCCACTATATAGACGATCCCTACCTTCAATGACATGTGTGTCAGGAAGACTGTCTGATTGACTTATAGGCATCTACTATGGCCACTAGCAATTCTAGTCACTTAGATGACGAGGTCCCGCGATCCAAACTGACTGGATTTCCTGTTGGCGAAGAGAATCCGGAGATCGGACCGGAAATGATGGAGGAAGAAGAAGAGGAGGAAGAAGAAGAGGAGGAACTGGAACCTGGTTTGAGAAACATCCTAGAGCAGAAATCACTCAAGTGGATTTTTGTGGGAGGGAAAGGAGGAGTAGGAAAAACTACATGCAGGTCTTGATTTTAGTTTAGATTATCATAAGCCATTGTCATGTCATGTTGTATGAAGACCCACATTTCGGGACTTAATAATGTTTTGATTAGAGATTTCAGGGTGAATAGATCCATTTTTCATAGTGGATGATTATTACGTATGTGTGACTGTCAGGGTTTCATACAGGATTTTGTACTGGAGATAGGAAACAACTCTTCCAACCAAGCTAGGCTCCAACAATGCATCAACAACCACTGTACATATATTTTCAAGTGACCTCTTTTAGAGATATGTGTTGAAATTTCTGGGGTGTGGAAAATTCCCAGGGCACCCCTACCTCTGTACAAAACCTTGTGTGTAATAGGTTATTATTTCTTATTTCCTCCTACAATGGTCCTGGGTGATAATACAGGAGATTACAGAATGATTGCACCAAAATGTAAATTTGGAAAAGCTCACTGCCTTCCTTCAATATTTTGTTAATGTTTATACTACTGTATTGTTTACTGACCTCAAGCACTTAAGAGCTATCTACTTCACGTTGCAAACATTCTGCAATCTCTTGTACTGATTTAAAAATCAAACAATAATTGATTGTGGTCTTAGAAAATCATGGCACTGTGCCAAGTCTTGTTTTAGTCTAGTTCCTTTTACTGCCACTTTTGATGATAGTTATTTCTAATCTCTTCTCTGATTGGATTGGACTGATTTCACTATATTATTTCATCTTTGCAGTTGCAGTCTGGCTGTTCTACTATCAAGAGTACGAGAAAATGTTCTGCTTATATCAACAGACCCCGCCCACAACATATCCGATACCTTCGACCAGAAGTTCACCAAGTACCCTATCAAAATAAGAAACTACGACAATCTTTATGCCATGGTAAGGAGTATGTGGTCAATGTAGTTTCTTTACATGATGACCATTACCAAATCAGTTGTTTTTTGTTGTTATTGTTTTGTTTTTGTTTTTTACATGATCAAATCATTAACATGATCAAGTCATTAGTAGAAAGGCTTGTCTAAGTGTAGAGATCTAATTTGATTGGATGTCCCCATTCAAGGTTTCTTCCAGTTATGTACATTAGAGCATTGTAGGGTGAGCCTGCTCAGTTTACCCAAGGTCAGAGAAACTGTGACAGAATGGGTAGTAGAGACTACAGTCTAGCCTTGTATTTATGCAAAATACAACCTGCCCACATACAGTTCCTGGGCTTCACAGGATATGGACCTTAAAAACAGTAATCATAGCAAGCAACTCCCCGCCTCCCAGAAGCAACCATGCTTTTTAACACAATGATGTATATAATTGTAGTATTGTTGCACTGTTGTATGTACCTGTATGTAGGAGATAGATCCAGCAGTCATGGATGCTGATGAGATAGAAAATGAAGAACTAGAAGAAAATGAACGTGAGTAGCATGGCAATTCGGCAAAACTTAGTCATGGCAATAGTTATACAGGGTCCTGTCCAGGATTCTAGAGGGGTAGCCGAAATTTCCACACATTATAAGATTAGGAGTGTCCAGATGATCAAAACCAAGCCTAAAGTTACTACAACTAAGTATAGTGAGTGGTGGCCAAATTAGCCAATTAGTGGCCCAAATGGCCACTGTCGACCAGTGTGGGCAGAACCCTGGTTATATACACTCAGTGTGCATTTCCCCTAGTATACTAAATCCAGGGCGGGCCAGATAAAGAAACTTCAAAGAAAGTGGGCTAGGTCTGGAATTATATTCTCATGAATATACTTAAGCACCCTGTTTGAAAGGACAGCTGGGGGAGACTCTGATACTGATACTTGTGATTATCCTATGTATTTGTATAGAGGGATTGAGTGGCTTGGCTAAAGAACTAGTTTCTGAGTTTGCTGACTCCTTACCAGGAATAGACGAGGCCAAAAGTTTCATGCAAGTCATGGCGTAAGTTTAGGAAGCGTCTAACAAAAATACATTAACCACTTTCATGAAAAGTTATATATCAACAATTATTTGTGGGGCAGCCTGAAGGGAAATATCGAGTAGACGTGGATAGGAAGAGTATACTCATTAGTGATTTATCTAACATTATGCTGAACAGTTCAAAACTTCTCTTGCATTTTGTTCAAAATAAATTGCTTATATAACGGATTTCCCTGCCCTATTTTGAAAGAACTGAAATAAATTTAAACTTGTATATCCTCAGTATACTACTGTTTATTTTTGTATACTTATCTTTATATACTAGAGCACCTTAATGCCATTACAGTATGATGCATAGTATACTGAGATGCCATTACAGTGTGATGCATAGTATACTGAGATGCCTTTACAGTATGATGTGTAGTATACTGAGATGCCATTGCAGTATGATGCATAGTATACTGAGATGTCATTACAGTAGGATGCATAATATACTGAGATGCCATTACAGTATGATGCATAGTATACTGAGATGTCATTACAGTATGGTATACTGAGGTAGTGTATGTTTCGTCCTGCCTGCCTATAAGAAAGGAGAAAAAAAAATCATGGAACTGCCTAATGATTGACTACATACCAAACTTTAACTCCAATGCTGCCAGTATAGTTATGTATGTATGTATGTAAAGAGCTAACACTTGCTGCGTAATTCCATGCTCTTTCCTTTCCATGTGCATGTGCTTGCGTAGTTTGGTGAAAGAGCTGAAGTTTTCTGTGGTGGTGTTTGACACTGCCCCAACTGGTCACACCCTTCGCTTCCTCTCCATGCCCAGCCTCTTTGTGAAAGGCCTGGGAAAAGTCACTCAGCTCAAGTCTCAGTTTGGAGGAGTCTTTGAACAGGTACACCATTAACCAGTGATCCTCAAGCCTGCTTGGTCTCATGTACGTATAAAGGCTAACGTAGAAATCTTCCATTTCTCAAACATCCTTAAACATCTATAAATCATTAATTTCAACCCTGAACTTTCCCCCTTCCTTCTCTTTCTTCCCCCTCTCTCCTGTTACTGTCTTCTTTTCTTCTGTCCCTCCCTCCCTCCCTCCCTCCCTCCTTCTCTTACGTACGTACGTTTCTCTCAGCTGTTGCCAGCCATGGGTGTGGACGGAGACAAGAGCAGCATCAAGTCACAGCTGAAGGAATCCATGCCTGTCATAGAACAGATATACAAAGAGTTCCAAGATCCCGTGAGTAACAATCATGCCACTAATTAAAGGGACTTCCTCCTATAATTATTTCAAGTGTACTCTTATAATGAGGTAGTATTGTTTGTCCAGACCTCAAGACCTAATTTATAGTGTCATACTATTTTTATTTCTCAGGATAAGGCCACCTTTGTGTGTGTGTGCATAGCGGAGTTTCTGTCTCTGTATGAGACTGAGCGGCTGGTACAGGAACTCACAAAGCTGAATATTGACGTCCACAACGTTATCATAAACCAGCTCCTAAAGCCTGAGAGAGATGAGAAAGGTATGTCCTAATAGTTGTAGAGGTGTCCTGGTGTTCCTGGTGAATAAGTGCTATACAGTACTTGATTCCATTTGCTCAGAAGCTCTGGGACCACGTGATCCCACCCACTAGTCATGTGCCCCACTCATCACCTACTCCATAATAATTATGGAATTGCTTGATGCAGATGGTATCATCTGTAAGATGTGTGCTTCTCGTCACAGGATCCAGCAGAAATATTTGGAACAAGTAAGTATTTGATGCCAGTAGTTGTAGAAAAACAATGAGCTTGAAATTACTTCTCTTGTGTGTTTTGTAATGGTTAGACACCGAAATATCTGGGAGCCCAAAATATGAAGAAGTGGATTCTTGGGCTATATTAATTATGCCGTGCTTCTGAGCATGTGCAGTCCACCTGCCTCCAACTTGGTTTCTATTAATCTAATTTTTATCCACATTTCATATTGGGCATGCTCAAAATCCCATGGGCAGTAGTCATGACAACAGAATTATCAGCTGATGCTACTACCAGTTGTAGCACAAGACCTATATAATCAGTAGCATTGTATTGGGCAAGTATGACAATACATAATGGGTGGGCTATTATTAGTCTGGCACAGCCAGTCCCAGGCACTTCCACAACTCCAGCGCAAGGGTCTGGTAACACACAATACTTCAACTTGTTCCTGTTTAGCAGAAATCCTGTTAAAACTATGAGTATCATTAACTGACATTTAATGCTGTATGGTAGCTATAACAACCATAAGAATTATATATTACGGGATTGGGATCTATTACTGAATGTGACCTATTAATTTCAGGGTCTTACTGCTATTACTGAATGTGTTATATGGTCTCACTAAGTATGGGTCTATTACTTAATGTGAGCTAATTACAGGGTCTTACTCCTATTACTGAATGTGGGTTATGAGTCTATTATTGGATGTGGGCTATTATGAGTTGTTACTGAATGTGGGTTCTTACTGAGTATGGGTCTGGATTACTGAGTATGGATCGATCTATTACTGGATGTGAGCTATTATGAGCATACATGGGATTTTATAAGGTCTTACTCCTATTACTGATAATATTGAATGTGGGCTATTTTTCTATTTTTATGTTCTCTGTTTAGATTCATGACTTGTACGAGGACTTTCACTTGACTGAGTGTCCTCTTCTTACGGAAGAAGTGCGAGGGAAGGAGAAAGTTGAGACTTTTGCTAAACTTTTGCTCTCACAAACATGATTGGTACTTTAGCTTCCATAGTATAGTACATAGCTATAATGTAGCAATTATAAATCACTATGAGCCTGCTCAGTGCACGTGTGTGCATTTCACCATTGATTCACAAAAGCTCTTTGATAATAATGTGTTTGATAAGAGCAGCAATGTATTGTATGCAATTGGTCAGAGATACTGTATTGCCAGTGGAGTATCCAGAGAGGGGGTGCTTAGCTTAACCATGCACGGAAAAAAAATTTTTGCATGACCATGCCCACTTATCATAACCACAACCATTATTTTGACAATCTGTGTATTATTATTCGTCTGATAAGATAAGGAGTCTTCATGGATGGTGGCATGCAGACTCATCTATGATAGCCGACATATAAATTGGAGGGGGGCAGGCAAGCACCTCCTCTAAATACGCCACTAATTTCCATCAGGATAACTTATGTATGTACATAATAAATTTCATTGAAAACATTTTAACTATATTGTCACAATCACATCTAATAATCATAAAGACTAAACTAATTGTATATATACACACTTTTTGTCCACTTTAATAAGTAGAATCCAGTTCACCGTATTTGATGTTGAAGTAAGTTATGCTGGCATCAGGATATTGTTGCTCTAGAACTGAGGGCTCTCCAGAGGTAGTGGCACACGATCCCCTTGCAACGCCAGGATCACTTGCTGGTTTGCTCAGCGGATAGTCAGAATCGAGCCAAAGCATGTTAGTTGCATGGTCATCCCTGAGACTCATCGCGAGCACCATCCCCCTATCCATGGCTTCGCTCATTGCCTTGAGTCCACCCCTTTTTTCATAATCATTTGGGTCTCCAAAGGCTTGCTTCTGAGCATTGCAGAAGTTGTCACAGAGTTGTACGATTGGCTTCCAACGGTCACATTCCTGCTCTGAATGACTTCCCCATTCTGGACCCAGATTCGTCTGATCTCGGAGAGATCTCCATTATCAGTACCATCAGTGGTGATAAATTGAGTCACTACTGTGAATGGCTTGGTGGTGTCGATAACAAAGCTTGAATAAGGGCCATAAAAGGTCTTGTCACCCAAGCGGTAAGGATTGAAATCACAGCCATCTTTATCGCAAAATCCAGTGTGTCTCTGGCCTCTATAGGTGTCACCACAAGGGGTACCTACACATCGAGTCTGTCCTTTAACGGTGCAAACGTGTGGGGTATAAGCAGTAGAGATGCTGTTGGATTCCCAGATGTCCATTTCCATGCAGCATGTACCATAACGTCCTGCCCCGCTGTTTAAGTCCATTTTGCTAGGCTGCCAGTCTTCACAATTGGCCTCGCCATTGATGAACTTTATGTCGTGAGGACACTGAGCATCGCAATATCCTGTACCGTATTTTGCACCAGCTTTGTTGCCTGGATACTTACTCATTCCTCCATCTTGATCCATTTCCACCATGTACAATGCACCGTTTAGTCCACAGGGAAGTTTGGAAACGTCCACATCGAAGGTGAATTCTTTATTCTTGAGCCTGAACTTTGTGTACATGCTTTCAGAATCCAAGAGGTAGAGTCTTGATCCAATACTTTTGGAGTAGGCACCATTTGTGACGAACTTGAGCCTCAGGACAGACCCTACGGTAGCTACTCCATAGTTAGCAGTGTAATCTGCATAATCGGCTCCACCCAGTGCACAATTATGGGCACACGTGATGCCATCTGGACACACACTTTTATCCCACTAATTGCCAATGTAGCAACTCCCTTTGTCTGAAGTGATGTGAATCCTCCTCCAGTTGGAGTCAATCACCACACTCTTAGACTGTGTCTGGCACCCTCCAGATTTCGTGCAGGTCTCGACAGTGAGTTGAGGGTGATTTTCTGGAGTGTTAGTTCCAACTTGTTGCCCGTTGACTATGGCACAAATGGCCATAAACACGATACATAATTTTACATGGTCCATCGTATCGCAAAGTAAAATTCAGAATCTCTATACTTTCTTTCGAATACCTATAGCTTAACTGGTAAGCAGCTCTAATTTATAGTGTTGACTTTTTATTACATAATTGGCGAGCAAAGGGAGTCTCCATTAGATGTGTTGAATGGCAAACCACAGATATATGATTTTGAGCCAGACGTCTTTGAATAAGTGTTGACTTTTTATTACGTAATTGGCAAGCAAAGGGAATTTAATGGAGACTCCCTTTGCTATCACATCAACCCAAAAACCTGTTAGATGTCTGGCTCGAAATTATATCTGTAGTTTTCCATTCAGCACAACTAATGGAGACCCCCTTTACTCTGCCAATTACGTAATAAAAAGTCACCACTTATTACATCAACCCAAAAACCTGGAGACTGCAATAAAATTTCGAGCCAGACATCTTACTTGATACAATAGTCATACACCTAGCGAGTTGAGGTGCATGATTATTGCATCATTCACAGACCCACCGATCACGCACAGACCATCACGCACAGACTGATCACTGATCATGCATAGACCGAGCATGAGGTTTCAGAACTGAGTATAGATGTCTTTACTGGTCACTAACCAACCGCTTAACCAACCGCTAGGTTCCAAAACCAGTAGATGTCTAAACAGGTTACTAACCAGTATAGACATTTTTATTTTTAAGACGTATAGTGAAACTGAGATTTCTAAGTCCTTTAGCAGACCCAATTCAATGCCATAACTCTTGACCAAAATGAGATTTTTAAAAAACCTCCTTAGAGTGAGACCTTTCATTTGATACCCAAATCGACATCTCTACATAATATTACGTATGTGATATGTTGTATTATAATTATTGCTTGAAAAACATATGAAATATGCAGCCTTGAAAGGACTGCTGCATGGGTTCATTCCCCAAGTTAGCTATTGTGTGATTCCAATTCCTTTTTAAACATCTTTGATTCATCGGTTCTTTTCCATTCCCCTAAATCTATCCCCTCCCCCTAGCTCCCCCCAATGGCCAACTGAACTTCACATTGTCATACACTGTCCATTGTACTTTGAGCAAAGTCTCTTCTTTGCACATTAATTGAAGGTTGCTATGTAACCACTATATTTTTATACTGTGACCTTATAAAGATAACTTTGTACCCAATTATAAAGATGTGCTAATAGCTTATGCTAACAATTTTACTTATTAAGATGTGTTAAGATGTAGCTATAGAGTAAAGAGTGTGCTGCATATAAAGTCAATGGCTTGTGCTAATTAATATACATATTGAGATGTGTAGCTTAACTGGTAAAGATGTGCTGCATGTAAAACTCAATGGCTTATGCTAACTGTCAGTCAGGTGATCATACTCTTGTTGCCACTATTGTACTCTGCTTTTGGAATACCCATTGTTTGGTTTATATGGCTCTCTTCTGATTGGTAGCCTGATATACATGTGCAGTTACGTACCTAGCTCACTCGAGCTCACCAATGTGGTCTTCACTCTGATCACCTTAAAAAGTTTGAAGAACACAGCTACAAGCTTTCTAACTTGATCACACCAACTGTGTAGCATTCTGTTTATAATAGAGTGTATAGGAGCATGAATAGTGTGCACTAGATATTAATGAGTGTCTCAATACTAGCTATATATATAATCAGTGATGGGGACTTCCCTAACTGAACAAAGTGGGCATGGTAAAATAAATTTCGGCCATCACTCAAGAATCCTGGGCAGAACCCTGTTCATTGTGTTACTATAACAAAATTCATTAATGTAATTAGCATAATGCATTTTCCCACAGGAAAAATTGATCATCTTCTTATACAATTTTTTACACAATAGCTACCATGATACTATAAGTAATAGTTATATCATATTATGTGCCAGGGTTTTATGGAATATAAATCACCCCAAGCCCCAGGGGTGCAGCCTGAGGGCGATGGTTGTTTATAATCCGGCACCGGCCATGTTATAACTATTTTGATATCCTAGCTAGTTAAGTATAGACTATGCTAGCTACAGTAAAGTAACTTTATCTTAATGCTTTAGCAGCCACGCTTCCTTGTCTCCATGGAGATTAAAAGTTATTTCCGTGGGGTGATGCATTGTTCATGACGACAGGCGATATAATTATTATCACACACTGCGGCCCTTCGATCTCGCCCACGCATGAGATATATTATATGGTATTACTGCATGTACCTAATATAGCCAGACTCTCATAACAGCGTACTATGCATATCCCATTTAGAGAGAACTTAATGATATTCATAGAATGTGAGTTGCAGTGTCCTTTGAGCTGACTGTACAATTATTGCTGCATGAAAAGCACTATAAAAGTCTTAAATAACATCAGCACATAATGTATAGATAAAGACTAAACTAATACTATACATACAGTACACACACTTTTTGTCCACTTTATTTTGGATAAGTAGTATCCAATTCACCATATTTGATGTTGGAGTAAATTACACTGGCATCAGGGTGTTGTTGCTCAACTACTGAGGGCTTTCCAGAGGTAGTGGCACACGATCCCCTTGCGACGCCAGGATCACTAGCACGTTTGCTCGGTGGATAGTCAGAATCGAGCCAAAGCATGTTAACTGCATGGTCATCCCAGAGACTCATCACAAGAACCATCCCCCTATCCATGGATCCACTCATTGCCTTGAGTCCACCCCTTTTTTCAAAGTCATTTGGGTCCCCGAAGGCTTGCTTCTGAGCATTGCAGAAGCCATCACTGATGGAGTTGTACGATTGGCCTCCCATGGTCACATTCCTGCTCTGAATGACTTTCCCATTCTGGACCCAGATTCGTCTTATCTCGGAGATATCTCCATTATCGGTACCATCGGCAGTGATAAATTGAGTCACCACTGTGAATGGCTTGGTGGTGTCAATAGCAAAGCTTGAAGAAGGGCCAAAAAAGGTCTTGTCACCCAAGCGGTAAGGATTGAAATCACAGCCATCTTTATCGCAAACTCCAGTGTGTCTCTGGCCTTTGTCAGTGTCACCACAATCTGCTCCTTCACATCGAGTCTGTCCTTTAACAGTGCAAACGTGTGGGGTATAAGCAGTAGAGATGCTGTTGGATTCCCAGATGTCCATTTCCGTGCAGCATGTACCATAACGTCCTACCCCGCTGTTAACGTCTGATTTGCTAGGCTGCCAGTCTTCACAATTGGCCTCGCCATTGATGAACTTTAAGTCATGAGGACACTGAGCATCACAGTATCCTGTACCATACTTTGCACCAGCTTTGTTGCCTGGATACTTACTCATTCCTCCATCTTGATCCATTTCCACCATGTACAATGCACCGTTAAGTCCACAGGGAAGCTTAGAAACGTCCACATCGAAGGTGAATTCTTTATTCTTAAGCCTGAACATTGTGTACATGCTTTCAGAATCCAAGAGGTAGAGTCTTGATCCAATATTTTCGGAGTAAGGACCATGTGTGACGAAATTGAGCCTCACGGCAGACCCTGAGGTAGTTACTCCGTAGGTACCTGTGTAATCGGCTCCATCCAGTGCACAATTTTGGGCACATGTGACGCCATCTGGACACAGACTTTTGTCCCACTGATTGCCAGTGTAGCAATTCTTGGTGCCTGAAGTGGTGTGAGTCCACCTCCAGTTGGAGTCTACCACCACACTCTTAGACTGTGTCTGGCACCCTCCAGATTTCGTGCATGCCTGGACAGTGAGTTGAGGGTGATTTTCTGGAGTGTTAGTTCCGACTTGTTGCCCGTTGACTATGGTGCAAATGGCCATAAACACGATACATATTACATGGTTCATCATGTCTAAGTTTTTGCAAAGTAAAAATTCAGAATCTCTATAGCTATACTTTCTTTTGGTTACAAATAGCTATAACATAGCTGGTTGGCCTCTTTATAGGGAAGACAGGCTTACATGACTCATGATAAAAATAACAGTCACATTCTTGTTGATATAATGTGGGTGGTTATACTTACTATCTTACTATATTTTACTTATTAGCTAAATTGAATAGCATAGCAGCACCTGAAGGTTGCTATTGGTTACATGCTCCTTGCCACTAGTTATTTTGCACCCCTTAACCATGCACACATTTGATAGTACCTCATGCAGTTGGACCTTGTGATGATCTCATCCATTCAGACTTTTTTGATTAGTTAATTACTGTCTTCATTAACTAGTGATGTGCCCACATTCGACTTCATCCTCATTCATTCCAGACCCTACGTACGTATGTATGTACATCACTTTCTAATTTATGCTTGTTCCTATTATTATAATGGAAATGCAATTTCTTTTTTTGCAGGAGGTCATTAGTGCTCATTTTAATTACTCCACCCATGCACACTAATGACTTGCAGTCATTCATTTTAGAGAACATAGCTACGTAGCTCTGTAGCTACCCACATTTGTTGTTGACCAGAGTGAGATAGATCACATGTCATTAGCTACTACATAGTACATGTCTAGCTATATCAGAACTACAAAGTATATGGCCAGAGGGGAAAGCTTCCCCCCCCCCCCCAAACACACTCAAACCTGCTTCTCATTTTTTGCCTAGCAATCCCCACTTTTGTTTAACCACATCCTTTTGGGACATGCCCACTTGATGTTTTTTTCATTGCAGGAATGGTTCTCTTCTACTCCTAACTTGAAGACAGAACACCTTCAGTGTGCTAGGACTCACATGAAGAGCAGAAGATAACGCAGTGTCATTTTATAGCGATTTCTAAAATCGCCATTTCATCATCTTCTCGGGCCATTATTTCAGAAATGGTTCATTTAAATTCTACCACACTGCTCAAAATTGACTGCGCTATAATCGTTTACCTTTAACTCGGCATGTTCGAAAATAGCATGGCATTTTCCAACCTGCTGGAAAATGCCATGCTACTTTCATATGATACAGTTCCGTATTTAAAGTATATAGTAACCAAAAATTGATGTAGCTAGCTACTATTAAAACTGTAGAGTCTTCGTCACGACAATTCAAGTTATGATAGGAGACTGTTCAGAGTCATCTGTTGAAAGCTACAGCGATAACAATAATTACATTAGGGGTTAATTGCATCTCCAGATTAATAGCTAGTTATAATGGCCTTAGGCATGCAGAGAACATGCAAACTGTATTTAGTTATAATATGAGGGGGAAATATTTTTAAGTTGCTAGCTATAATTATTGCAGGCTAATTTACACAGTTCATACGTAATTACCTGATTATTTTTCTTTCTGCAGCACTTGCACTTGCAGTTTAAGTGTTGAAGCTTATTGTAGCAGCCACTAGTCACCAGCTTCTTTTTGATCAGGTTGACTAGACGAGCAGGGGCTGAGTACAGACAGGGACACCTGTTAGTGATAAGATCTTTTAATTGGGGTCCAGCTGAACCACTGGTATAGAGGGGAGAGGGGAAGTACTAAGCAGTGCCAAATAGTGTAATGAATTGATTAAAAAGAAGCCCTATTTATGCAAGATATCCCCCCCTTGTATTTTGATATCCCGGAGAGGAGAACAGTCCTTACTGACATCTTGCAATTTCTGCCCGTGCATTTAGACTGTGGACCCACAAATTCATCGTACTGTTTTTGCATGCATTCTCTTCTGATAGCTACACTATAGAAATGAAAGTGTACACTGCACACCTATAGAATGTGTGTATTAGGACATTGTAGTGTGCATATAACGCTTGTGTTTTTACAGTGTAGCCATATAACATTGGATGCCACTGAAGTTAATGGGCAAAAGCTCACAGTCGTTTGAGCAGAGGTCGAGAGGTAAGGGAGTCAGCACTGGACGAAAAGAGGATGAAGATGATAACAATGATGGCTGCCTGAATTATCCATCCTGCATACCATGGATACCACCCTGCCCCCACTGGCAAGGCACCAAAGAGCACAGACACGACAGCAATGATAATCACATAGAGCTAAAAATCAGAATTAAGTAGGAATTAGTTACATATTTTATGTATGTACAACAAAATTTTACTTAAAACCCCACACACACCCCTAAAATGTCTAAATGTCTAACCAGAGGAGGTTATACAGCCGTAATGGGCATTACTAGCAGTGTGCAAGAGTGACAATACATATAATTATTGTATATCATAATTCTAATAATGCCGTTACAGTAGTGCCTTCAACTTACAGTGGCCGTCTTCATGTGAGCACTGAAAGAGCACTGGGTAGAGATGAGAGTGAGAACACCTAATCCAGCCACAGGAGAAATCACTGTATGCAGCAGAACAACATAGTGAAACCTCTCAATCAATGGAATGTGGACACTTTGGGGCAATAGATAGCTTAAGTGTATTACCATAAATTGGTGTGAGTTAGCTAGTACGTAAATTGTCTTGTTAACTATTATACATAATTAGTACCAGTTGCATCTAGCTATGTACTCACCATTGCCAAATGAAGAGGAAGCAAGGATGGCCGCAGATGTGTGTAGAACAGCATCTTCATTGCAGTTTGATATCTCGCACATTGTGGGAATTATTAGAGGGAATATGATACCCATTGCACCAAAGGACTAAACAATAATAATAATAATAATAGCTACCATAAGGTACAAACACAGTAGTCTGAAAACATGTACGTAGCTACCATGCTAATAACTATAACTAATGTAGCTATAGTAACATGAAATAGCTGTATTTTCAGAGTCAATCATTGGAATAATCATCCTCAGTGATCTCAATAGGGTTATTACCACTACATGATAGTATGGTCTAAATTAGCTGCACATAGCTAGCTGTAGTAATACTGACTGATCCTGTGGCAAAGGACATGAAGAAACCAATGATGGTGATGATAGCAGGGATGTATTTGATGGAAATAGCTCCCTCAGAGAATGAATGGGCAAGGAAATGATTTGTCTGTATGTCCTACATTGGTAGTTATGGTGGAACCTCATAATTGCAGCGAGCGAGTGGAGAGACATTATCATGATATGTGGTAGCTACGTGTAGGTAGTACAATCTAATACCCATTAACAACTAGGGCCATTATGTATGCATCTTCGCTCTCTATTATCAAGGAGGAGGTATCAATAAAATGATGCCTCATGCTATGATACATGTCAGTGACTGTATAAATATTACTAGGATAATGTGCAACATTTTAGTCACAGTGAGCGAGCGAGCATTCCTATAGGCTTTTTGAGCTGATATTCATTAATGCATACATAGAAAGCTGTGATGCTCACTATACAAAGCACTTAGATAAGCTTAGTGCCTATACATACGTACCAATAAGCCTATGGCATTTGCCTATTGTTATAGAACAATTTCATGACCTGAACTTGCTAGTTATGACCTTTCCATAGATTACTACAGGCTACCATTACGTAATAATCTTATGTTACTGGCTACATTACTCACTTGTATACCACTTCCTAGTGCCCAGGCAAACCATATTACCAGGAATGGTTTTATCATTGTATTAACCCCTGCAATCCAGGACTATAATTATATGAGAGTGCATGCATGGGTGAGTTCAAAAGCTCAATATTAAAATTGGCACTTACTTCCATGTATTCGGAAAGAGAGAGGATTCGCTGAATCAGCAGCATCACCATGGCTACTGCACAAGCAAGAGCTGATGCCCACAAGAGAGCATTGATTGAATTTGCATAGCTGAATATGTTCATGATGTTCATTGGTACTCTATAAACATAATGTAATAATGTGACTTTAATTAAGGACTCTGACTCTTATAGTGTTACTATAATTTTTAGTGTTGAACTTTGGACCTTTTTGTGTATGTCACCTAGATGTTATGTAAACTGTTACTTTCTATATCATTGGCCAGCTGGCGCAGGCCCCTGAGTTGTGCTGTCATATATATACCGGTTCTGTATGCATACTTTTACTTCTCTTAATAATTATCAATTTGATATACTTGGGTGCAGTAGCTAGAACAGTCTGTAGCTGTGAATATACCACACATAATTATCGAAAGAGTACTATTAATTTCAAAGAACCAATCTATACCATATAGCTAGCTAACTTTCATATATTGAAATAATATTATGTGATAGTATGTCCCATTACGTATTTCTCAGATATGCTGTGATGAATTTATTCAAACTTCTAGCTAGCTGTCATGTGGTTATATAGACCATGACCACTAGTATAGTCATGGCTTTAAAAGGGGCCAAAAATGAATGCATCTACATTAATATTTAGCTATGTGGCTCACACTGCAAACTACGAAAAGTTTACCCTGACAATCACACCTTTCATCGATAGACTGGTCTAGTATGGTCTGCCATCCATCAAGCACCATTGCAATCAGTGTGCAAAATGTGATGATCAGGAAAGGAATCACAGCATTGATCCTTCATGTTATGATAATCATGTTGTTAGTGAAATTTGTTACCTAAGACCTTACCATCGGTGCTTGACTCCACTTTTAGGCATCAAGGGTCCATCTACAATGTCAGAATAATAGAATACTACGTAAAGGCCTCGATAGGGAGGTGATCTCTCTAGAGAGGTGAAAAGGCTGGAATAGGTGCATGCTGTGGGTGATTTTTCGGGAGGTAAAAATTAATAATTATTGACATTATACCAGGTAGTTAATGTTTGGGACTTCATTATCACAGTAACAATGACAATATCTTTATTGCTAACTTTTAATTAAAATTAATGTTTTACGGGACATTATTGTCTATATAATAGCTACAATGCTACAACTAAAGAGTCACTATCTGAATACCTGAAATACCATGTTTAGATGTTTTACTTTCATAACAACAAGACTCCTCCAATTCCACATCATCGTCCCTTTCCTCCTTGTGATCACTCACTTCTTTTGTCGCCACTTCTGAATCACTTTGCTCTCCTTTTGTGATGGCTGGATGGAGTGGTTGCTTGGAGGAGAACATCTTTTGCTCAGCCCATAGCAGGGGACCGAAATCACGATTAAGTATGGCAATAAATACCACACTGAATATGAGGAGGAGGGGAAAGAACCGATATGCTGGGAAAATAGAGGAATTCATGCAGTCACTGAGTGTTATTGCTGGTAGCTATAGGCAATAAAACTGATGAAACAAAATGAAACATATATCTGTATGAGGCCATAAGGTAGTTACATGTAGCTATGTAGCTATTTGAGAGTTTCAAGGATGTAGCTAATTATCATTCCTTCTTCAAGTGAGGCACATAATGCTTCTATACCCAGTTTGCATGCAGGTTGTCATGCTGCTACAGCATGTATATAGCTACGCACATATCCATTATTACTGCAATTTCTAGGATATATGATGAATAATTATTATTACTGCAATTTCCAGGTTGGTTTAGTATTTTCCGAAATTGCAACTGCTGATGCTACCATTAGCTACTGATTCTCCAACTTTTACTGCAGTTTCCAGGTTGATTATTGAACTAATGCTGCTCTTCAATGATACCTGCCTTAAAGACCACTATTATCCAGACCCTTCTATAAAGACCACTATTATCCAGACCCTTCTATGAAGACCACCTGAAAGTGCCATTTCAATTGATTTTGACCTCCATAAAGAGACCACCTCCCTATAAGAGTGCATGGCCCAGAGGTGGTCGCTGTAGGCAGATTTTACTGTATAGCTACGTAGGTACTCACGCAGAGTCCTGACAGTGAGAATATAAGCATCCGCATCTCGCAGGTTCGGGCACTTGTGACACATAGGATCTTGCAGGGAATTGTAGAGGGATTCTACTTGGACTCCCATCCAGCTGCACATCATTAAAAAAGGTCATTTGATGCACAGTTAATGTGTGAATATTCCATACTCAAATAGTCACTACCATTGCAATGATGCAATGGCGGCTTGATATATGCTATAGCTATTGTTATCCTTGTTATTGCTAGCTAAATAGATATTATAGTGATACAGAAATAGAATGGCTGAGGGTACCGGAACTTTTGTATCTGGCCGGGGAATTCTTAATGAGCAGATTATGGAGGCTATAGGACTTTAACTTAGCTAGCTAGCATTAGCTATACCACCCCTATCTTCCATGCAAACACATCTCTAACTAATTCTCTTCTCCCCAAAAGATGGGATCTACTTGTTCTATAAGAGTTTTACTGAAGCTACTGTACATGATTATAGCTACCTCGAGATTGGTATGATGTTTGGTATTGTTGGGCCGAGTGATCTCAGAATGAAAGCAAATTTCTCCACACTAACTGAGGCAGAGTACATGATCTGTGCATGAGCAAACAAACAAACAAATAAACAAACAATTGCATATATCTTTATACATACAGTTCTGAGGCTAATGCCACAAATGAGAACGAGGCTGTGTCCATCAAAGAAGACAAACATGGCAAGTATTATGCACACCATCAAAGCACTGCATGGTACAACAGAGCATTCAAATTAATAATTAATTGCTGATTAGCTGACCGTCTTTTGGAACCAGCCACTCGCTTCAGTATAGAAGCCAGTCCTATATTACCACCACTCCTCTGTACACATTATTATTAAATGCTTTGGTTGATGTAGTTGAAATTGATAGATACACTCACTTGAACTACTCCAATTAACCCTCCAAGGAAGAAAGTAAAAAGAGCAATCTGCAGTGTGATGTACCAATAGTAGCTAATACACATACAGTCAGACATTTCAGATTCATTATACTTACAGCTGCATGATTGGTGTCGGCCACTGACTTAACAAAGTATGTATCTATCACAAAATTACACACAAGAGATATAGCTATTAGGAAGTTGTACAAAGATAAGTATATATAGCTAGCTAGCTTTGGTTAACTGTTCATGTTTGCTAGCTATATGAGAATCAGTATAATATGTAATGAAACTTTACCAATAGTACGCAGCGTAGCAATAAGAGGATTGTAGCGGTGAGCTGGAAAATAATAACAGTCAATTATGATACGGAGATGGTGATGATTATTACGTACATAATATTATGTGTTATACGTAGCTATACAGTGAAACCTGTCTGATCAGACCACCCTGTAGTTACGTATGGCTAGCTATCTACCTCCTTGACTCCACCATGTCCCAGCAGTACTTATTCCAATCTCCCTAGATAGTTATCACCTCCCTAATTATCAAGGCCACTTATACCTGGTTAACTAACTCTGACTGTCTGACAGTTTACATGGGTAAAATTATAGTTATGTAATACCATGCTGGAAGAAGAAGGGGAGGTGAGGGGCAATGTCCCTTTATGGTAATTAATAGCAGACATAATTTATATACTACAACAATTGGATTGGAGGAGGAGGCAATTACCCCTCCCCCCCTCCCCCCCCCCCCCCCCAGGGCTGTATTCATAGGGAGGAGGAGTTAAGGAGGGCATAGCTACTACCAGGATGTGGTAGCTATGTGCAACTGATTGAGCAATTATTTTCCCTTTTCAACCATGTAACTAGAAGGAATTGGCTTATCCAAAAGGCTTGAGCACAATATTATTTCCCATCTCAACCATGTAGCTAGCTAAAAGTAACCAAAAAGGTTTCCCTCGTCACTTCTCTCGTATGTAATGATCAATTATCTCCCCAGATACCACCTTGGCAGACCTGAACTGTCTTCACCTTTTACTACACGGGTTGTAGTATTAGGCAATGTGATGGTCTATATGTTCATGACGGTCAGGTTAAATATCCCATTCCTGACCCCTATAAGGTACGTTTCATTGTAAAATAGAGCCTAAGGATGAGCTCACCCAATAATGCACAGGTCCATATTCCCAGAAGCAGAGCAATCAGCACTTGTCTAATCCAAGTCAAAAAGGAGAGAAGGAGAGAGTGGAAAGATGAATGGAAGAGAGAAAGAAAGAGAGAGGGGGTAAGAGTCTGAGAGACCTTCATGGCAGCTATGTAGGCTCAATAGCTAACTGATTACCTGAAGAGTAGAGCAGTCACTATAGTAACTATGGGAGGGAGAAGGGTCAAGGGTCCTGGAATAGCCAAGAAGTTCTGACAGAACAAGTATACAATGTGGCTTAAACTGAACTGGAAATTAGCTGTATGTACATACCACTATTTGGGTGTCACAGAGGGGTTGTAACTTGCCATCATTCAATGTATCTTTGTAGTAGAAGTTAAAATACAAGTCATGCTGTCCCTGGAGTCACAAGAAGCACACATGTAGTCACACACAGAGTAATAGGACAGTTATTAGTAGGATATAAAATGCATGCACGAATCTCTTACCAGAGATTTGACAAGCAGTTTGATAATGAAGCTGAAAGTGGATCCACTTGCCTCACGATTATAATTCCCTGAAATGGTGTCATTTATCCCCATTCCTGCATTACGATCACAAGAGATATATCGCTAAAAGTAAGCCTAAATAAAGGACACAACACCTAGCTACATTGTAAGTCTAGCTCCTATCTCCCAAAGGTTGATTTTTTTTTCTCAAGATGTGTTCAATGGATCATGCAAAGTCTGTTGAAACCAATGCGTTTTTAATTTTGTGGGCTATCTTTGTGAGTTGTGAAGGGACTAGTATAGCTACAGCTATGCTATGGAAGTGGCAAAACAAAAAAGGTCTAACTGGTGCCTCAGACTAGGCTATGACTATTTACCTTTATACCAGACTGTGTAGTAGATTGTGTCAGGGAGTAGCATGTTGTCAGGAGGAAAGAATAAAGGAAGACTCACATTCACAGAGAAATTCACACTTTATATACATGTTATATAAGACAGTAAGATCATTGCTATATATAGCTAGCTACACACATGTTAGCTAGCTATGGTTATTCAGAAGATTATAAATCAAGAGTTATCTGATTCCCACACAAGCTATGTAACTGATTGACTCCATTGTCTCAAGGATGTAGCTAGCTAGAACTTAGTTAGTTTAGTTACTCTATGGAGGTCTCTTACTTTGCTAGAATCACATTGGTGTGAAGTGGAGCTGTGATCACAATGGAGCATCCAGTGTCGTTTGAATAGAACAGGCAATTAGGGTGACAGCTAAAAGGTAGGCTAAATTCATCTTGAGCAACGATGTCTCGAGTGCAACCAGGCAAAACTAGAGAAAGAACAAGGATCCAAAATCCGACTACCAACTTCATAGCTGTCATGCCCCTCAAGTATTCCTTCGCTTCCTATAATACTGATCATACTTATGCTAGCACCGAGTGCAGTGACTTTTGCGCATGTGCAATAAAAACGTAATTAAGCATGCAGTGGCTATAATGTCCAGCTGTTGTTTCTAGTGCATTAGTACCTCTACACTCTATTTTCATCACTCAGTTCAGTCTTGTCCTCTCCATAAAGTAACATCCCTATTGGAAAGTGAACACCTGCAGTAGCTATCCTAGCTCACCATTATTTTTGGATACACTGTACACTGAGGGCGACGTTCTTTGCTATCAGAGTGCTATCGAGGTTTATTCCAAACAAGAATAATACATGTTATAAACTTGTAGTACCAATAATAATAATAATGAGAGTAAAAACATTTCTTCTAAATGAAAGAGTGATGTAGGCTTGAGTACATGACTATAAAAAGTACGGAAACAAGGTGCTGGCTATGTACTGACCCTACATCGCTGCATGGACTGCTCTGCTAACTGTCATAAAATTGACATAAACCCTACATTGTTGCTGCCATACTATCCTTTTTGGCTACACCTTGCAGCAATGTAGGGTTTATGTCAATTTTATGACAGCTAGCAGAGCAGTCCATGCAGCGATGTAGGGTCAGTACATAGCCAGCACCTTGTTTCCGTACTTTTTATAGTCATGTACTCAAGCCTACATCACTCTTTCATTTAGAAGAAATGTTTTTACTCTCACTTGTTTGCACACTTTTTTCAAGGGGCGTGGCTAAAGATGTCAAGAACGACCCTTTACCAAATAATCTTACCACGCCCACCGCAACTCAGCAAGACAGTTTTTTTCTCAACAGTATCTACGAAGCGTTCTAGCGTTCTAAATGTTGTCTACGAAACGTCTACGTAGCGTCTATGAAGTGTATAAACTAACTTTGCTGTCTACGAAGCATTCGAGAATTTGAGTCGTCCACGAAGGCACTCAAACGGCAATTGACAGTTAGGACTTGAGCTGTACTTCAATTTGAACGATACCATTCCTTAGATCAGGTGTAGAGCTTCAAGATGGTACCAAGATCGTAGATATAGAATGAAGCAGTCGGGAGTTATGGCTGTCAAGCGTCCACGAAGGCATGCGAACGGCAATTGACAGTTAGGACTTGAGCTTTACATCAATTTGAACAAGACCATTCCTTAGATCAGGTGTAGAGCTTCAATATGGTACCAAGATCGTAGATATAGGATGAAGCAGTCGGGAGTTATGGCTGTCAAGAAGAAGATTATTATTATTATTATTAATGAGCGTGGGCGTTTTGCGTGTCAAGCCTACATAGAGAGTGCTACCGCACTCTCTGATAATAATAATCATAATAGCTATCATGATAAAAGTGGAGACCATTCAGAAACATCTCTTAATTGGTAACTGTGAAAAACAAATAAACAAAACAAAACAACAATAGTTAGTGGAACCTCTGCTAAACACTCCAAGGATAAATCTCTCTACAAAGGACAATTAAAAATTCCAACCTCTCTATACTGGCATCAGGGTCTTGTTGCTCAACAACTGAAGGCTTTCTGGAAGTAGCTAGTGGCACACGTTCCCCTTGCAATGCCAGGATCACTTGCAGGTTTGCTTAGCAGATAGTCAGAATTGAGCCAGAGCATGTTAACTGCATGGTCATTGCTATAATTATATACTAGATATTTTTGTACTCTTACAGGGGCGTAAGAAGATGTTTTCTGGTGGGGCTGATGTATGTGTGCTGCTTGCGCGCGGGAAAATTTTTAGCTGACCACGCCCACTTTCCTTAACCACACCCATTTTTGGATACCAATGTACCATCAACTGGCTCAACAGTGCAGAGGTGTTGGAAGCAAGATTCGATTGGTCAAGCCCAAAATTGAAACAAATTCCCCAGAACACCGAAGTTCTACAGTTTGCTATACTTGAGCATCATATATATGTATTTAAGTTATTGATTGATAGCCACATAATAATTAATCCCAAAATATTTTGATAGCCACTTAATAATTAATCTTGTTTTTCCCAAAATATTGGTCAGGCCTGGGCCTGACTGGCCTTACCTGTTCCACCGCCTATGCAGTGGCATCAGTGCTTGTGATTGAGGTCTCTGAAGATGGACCAGCATCATCACTTGCAAATACAATAATTTTTATTATGATGTACATATGCAATCTTACATCGATAGTTACCTGAGAACTGAATTGGAGCGATGAATTCTCCTCTGTGCCATATATAGTAGAGCCAAGCTAACTGCTGAGTTAGGTGTTACTAATACTTAATTAACCATTCTGTGATGTTTTAGCTAGTAGGTGTTATTAATACTTAGTTGACATGCAGCATCTGTTTTGCATATACTAATGCCTATGTGCATTTTGAGTGGGGGGGGGGGGGGGGGGGGGGGGGCTGAAGCCCCCCCAGCCCCCCTGCTTCTTACGCCCATGACTTGCTAAGCACACCTTTTCAATGCTACAAATAGCTTCTAGCTATATATGTACATAATATTATTATCTCAATTTTTTGCTCTAACAATCACGTGTGTACATAAGCTTGTTAATTAAGATCACGCATTTTTAAAAATTACATGTAGCTTCATACATGTAGCTAGCTATTTGATCACCAGTGGAACTGGCATGGGCGGCGGAAGCATTTTTTCAGTGGTCAGACCATGCGCCAACAGATGATCAGATAAGACTTCATTCATCGCATTGCACTGAAAGACCTTTCAACATGGCTGGAGCCACTGCTACGGCTGGTATGGCTATGGCTGTACCACCATTCAGAGTTATTTTATTTTATTTTGTGTGCGTATGCAATTTGAAAACAACTTAAGTTAGTACATGGCATTGCCTAGATCATACCAGATTGAAATCGAATCAATTTTACTGGAAGGGCTTCCCCCCAGATGGTAGCCATCAGTTCTAACAATCTTGCAGCTAGCTAAAGCAGAATATGGTATAATTATTACTTTAGAGGAATATCTTAAGGCATTATAGCAGCCAATGAGGACTACAGCCATAAGAAACAGTACATACATGACCCACACAAAGCAGCCTGAAACCTGTGATATAAGGAGATTCATAGGATGCACAAGGATATGGCAAATTTCTATATTCAAAATAAGCCATGCCTTTGTGTATCTTACACTGTTTCCTACAATAAATACATTGCATGTTGTTTCCTTGGTCTTCTTATTGAATTAGGAGGGGTATAGTCTCTCTTGTTCATGAACTTTTTTGAACTTTACACAGCCATCCGGTTTTATTTAGAATGTTACTGTTATAATTTATATGTACATAACTGTTACAGTAGTTAGCTACATTCAAACTCTGAAAGACATCTTTGAAGTGACACAAGCAAGGTCGCAGGTGCATGTGATCATAACAGTTAGTAGCTATGCACTGAGTTATCTAAAGTGTGACCTTGAAAGTATAAGCAAAAGTATACAGTGCATATGATATGGATGTGTCATGTATATATAGCAACGAACAGACTGTTTCTTAAGGCTGTAGTAATCTCATTGGCTGCTAGCTAAGTTTGCTGACATTCCATCAGAGGTAGCTATATAGCTAAGATGATTCTCAGCATTAGCTAAAGTGACTACATAGTGATACATGCATTAATGGTCACAAGTGTACAACATGTAAAGAAGTAGCTAGAAGCAAGGTGTGGTAATGAAATAAATGTGAGAGGTCACATACACCTCTTAACTAGGTATACATCATTGCTTCCTGTTTTTGATTTCAAGATCTCTCCACATTGAATGTGCATGAAGGAAGGAATTGTGATATGTACCAAGTCATCATACCCCTTCCCCAAGCCAACACGCAAAAAAAACAACTCCCAAGTCATACCCCTTCCTCATTGCCCAGTGTGTATTCACACAGTGACACGCATGTATACGTAGCTGTCAAATGCTGTTATATTGACTCATTCAGCTGATATACGTAGAGTCATAGCTACAGAGTTGGCATCAAAATGTTACATCCAAACTCTGAAAAAAAAAAAACATCTTGAAGTGACACATGCAAGGTCACAAGTGTGATCATTCATACGCTGTAAAAATGAAAGTGTGTACTGCACACTAAATTGTCCCAATATACACACACTAAAAAAACAACAAAAAAACTGTGTGTATTGGGACAAAATAGAATGCAATAAACACTTTCATTTTTATAGTGTATAGTTACTATGCACTGAGTTATTTATAATGTGTGACCTTGAAAGTACAAGTTAGTACAGTGCAATATACATACGGATGTGTCATGTACGTAGCTGTACAAGGGTGTAGTAACCACATTGGCAAGTTAGTCTACATAAATATAATATGATGTTCTTATACCATTCCAAAAGGTATATGCCTCATCTTCTCATATCCCCTCCCCCCACCATGCACCACCAGTCCACCACACACACACACATACAGGCTTCACAGAATAATTAGGTAATACAATATCAAGTAGCCAGTCAGCTCAAAATTATTTTAAAAAATGTGAGCATGTGTGTAGTTACACTGTAAAAATGAAAGTGTTTAGCTACTGCACACCATTTTGTCCCAATGCACACACTGTTTTGTTTTTAGTGTGTGTAGCTATTGGGACAATTTAGTGTGCAGTACACACTGTGTATACGTAACTATTCACTTCAGCTCTAGTCTTTTGCAGAATCTAGGGACTGAATATTGGTGGTCTTATGATAGTGTTGAGGTACATACGCATGAGGTGGTATCTGTATAGCTGCTTTGTTTGTGTGCTTAATTCATGCAGGGGATCTCATAAGGTATTGTTTGTGTATGTATAGCTAGCAGCTATCCATCATGATTATTTTAGACATAGCTAGCTAGCTACGTATTCTGTAATCACAAGATACATAACTAATAATTGAATGGCTTTATAGCTAGTGTATGTTTAGTGATGGAAACTATTATGCAGGTAGCTATAGCCCCCCTCCCCTCCCTCCTTCTCTCCCTCCCCTCCCTCCTTCTCCCCCTCCCCCCTCCCATCCCCACCACCACCACCACCACCACCAGATACAATATAAAATACTCAATCAGTATGTGACAATTCAGTATTTCCTTGTATCATTATTTTATGTTCGCATTGTTTTTGTGACAAGGTCATATAATTAGTATGCACGCATGCTCACAATCAGTTGCTTGTATGATTAAGAAAGTTATACTTACAAAATTGTGCAAGTGACTCAAAGACCCTTACAAGTACACAAACTACATAAGCTGTATTGAACACAATTTGCAAGAAATATAAGTGTAATTACGTAGTTATGATTCTTCACTGGATATATAATTCAAATGCTTCAATCACCACATTTTCATTATTAGCATCCTCATCTCTGCAAACTCTCATCTCAATATCATCAGTGGTGTGGTCTTGCAGCTGCCTATAGAACCATGGAGGGTTGTCAGAAGAAGTACAGTTGGTACAGGTTCCTTTATTCCATAGAGGTCTGGTAGTGTTACATGATGGTGATCCACGTGCACTCATTCCATCACAAAAAAAGTTAGGATTATTCCTTAAAAAGTGTCCTTCTGGTGGTAGTTTTTTTACAGGAAGAATTAGGATCAACTGCAAAAAATATATAAACATCCTATAATATGTATAATGGTGGATAGACTAGTTGTACACAGGGAGAATATAGTTATGCAGCAGCTAGCTATGTCTGCTATACATAGTTACCTGCTTCAACAGCAAAGGTCCAAATATGTTGTCTTGGGGATACCCCATAAATTAGACTAATGCCATCAACATAGTTGGAGTCTATGGAAGAGTTCCTTAGGCTTGAATTACCAAGATTACCAAATGCATCAGGTGTCCCAAATTGATAAGCTCTGATCATTCCACAGACTCTGGAATAGTTGAAACCATGTGTGGTAAAGAAGACTGATGAACAGTTAGCATTTCTAGACTTGATCACACAAGTGCGTGTAGGATTGCAAGCATTTCCCATCCTGAGAGCACTGGGACATTGGCTACTGTGGTCACTTATGTCCAGTTCAGCCACTCTCATCCACCCTCCAGTGATGTTACCACATGACCTGATCATGTCACAGTACACATGCACAGCAGAGCCATTGGAGGACCTGACCCAGTAGTGACCTGAGGAAGAGGAGGGAGCAAACTGGAGAATAGCAGCACAAGTTGGATAATTTTGAAGTATTGCCATGGTCTGATTTTTTATTGCTGAAAGGTCTCGACTGAATCTCATCTCAATCATCTGAATAGAACTGCGTATGTCATCCAGTGCTTCTTGGAAAGCTGTGCGGTTTTGGAGGTCACAGTACATATGCACAGCAGAGCCGTTGGAGGATCTGATCCAGTAGTGGCCTGATATAGGGGAGGGAGCAAACTGGAGAATAGCAGCACATGAAGGTGCAGGATGACTTGGAAGTAGACCTAAATTCTCTAACTCATCAGTTAATTGCTGGATACTGGTTTCGGCACTTCGAATGGAGGCTTGTAGTTGTGAAAGTTGAACTGTTGCTGTTATTGCTACTACCAGAGTTGCAACTATAGCAACTATCAAGAAAGCGATAGTAACCAAGACACATGCAAACTTCTTATCAGATTGCCAGTTCTTTTCATGGGAGCTCTTGACTTTATTTTCTCGTGGAGGGTCCTGAACAGCAACTGTTGTTGTGTTTAACTTGGAATACATGTTCTCCTCTGTCCCCGTGGATCCGGAGTACATTTGGTTATCAAAGGCCGTATTTTCACTCCTTGGAATGTTAGACCCGCCGCTCTGGGACTCTTGATTGATCTCAGAATACATAGGTATATCGGAGAGCATTCCAGGTGGATCAGCAGAACGACTTTTTGGCTTATTATCTCGAAGCACATCATAAGCAAGAATGCTTGGATCAGAATTGGACGCCATTAGCTAGTTGCAGATTACTCTGGAACGAGAAGGAAGTTAAGTAGCAGTGTATAATGCGCATGCTCAGTATTAAAGCCGGTGTACATTACAAATTGACCCCTTGATATATCCTGTACTTTGTACTTTCACTTTTATACAGGATCTGAAATCAAAATTTATAGCTAGACTACATTCTAGTATACCTAAGGCTAATTTATCAAGCGCCCAATGGGCCTCTATACTTCTGAATGCATACAGTTAATTCATAATGCTTCGTTGCCACATCTTCATTATCATTACTTCACTCCCCATGAGTACTCATGGGGGATAGTTGGGTGATAATGGGTGTGGTTATTGAAATCAGGAGGTTGGCTCTCTTGCTCATGAACACAGCATTTTATTAATTTCTTTTACTTGTTCATCACCTTTTTTGATGTAGTTATTCTGATGAGTCTAAGTGCATAATAGACATAGCTACTGTGAGGAGGCAATCAGCTTAATTTAAGTGGGCCCAACCAGAGCCACGTGTTTCCAGGTCTAGCTAACTATTCCAAAGTCCAAGTTCCTGTAGACATACTCTAATTCAACAAAGCATTTGAGAAATAGCTAGCAAATTCAATTTAAAGAAATTAATTTTGTAGGACTATATATATATATAAGTGAAAGGAAAAAAAATTATGCTAAATAAAAAGGCCATGTAGGGTTAGCCTGTACTTTAACAGTTTCTGTCAACAAAATGCTGCCTTCAATAGTAATCCCTACATCACTGCCTCCCACCAAGCT
The DNA here is from genome assembly GCA_963924555.1 of Crambe crambe. Classification (NCBI taxonomy): domain Eukaryota; kingdom Metazoa; phylum Porifera; class Demospongiae; order Poecilosclerida; family Crambeidae; genus Crambe; species Crambe crambe. The sequence goes on from OZ004589.1 coordinate 5,322,485, forward strand.
GCTTTAATTGTTCTTGTCAGTATAAAAGTGTTCTGCTTGGTTTAGGCAGTGATGTATTGAAGGCAGCATTATTTTGATTTTTGTTGACAGAAACTGTTAAAATACAGGCTAACCCTACATGGCCTTTTTATTTAGCATAAATATTTTTCCTTTCACTTGTTTCTTTACTTTTTGTATGACCTTTTTCAAGTAAAAATTAATTAATAGCTGGTTGGCACGCGCGTACGCGCACGTGATATATATTATTGGCGAGCGAGCGAAGCGAGCGAAGCCCCACACTAATTGGTCAAAATGGAAATTCGCGATATTTATATGTAACGTACGTCACTCAAAATGCGCATGCGCTTACGCATGCGCATGAAATAGCTACTAAGCAACGTCATAATAAGCAATCATTTTCGTTAAGCTTGAAGTTGAAACACTATTGTAGCGAGTATTATGGAACCCAGAGAACCAGAAAACAAGCGAAGGAGGGCCCCAGAACACCCTCTAGAAACTGACCAGCAAAGAAGAGCGAGACCTCATGAAAGAAGTGAAAGAGACAGAGCTAGAAGGAGAACAGAGTCAAAGGAACAGAGAAAAATAAGACTAGCAAAGAAATGCGACAGATAGAGCCAGCATAGATAGTATATTACCGCCCCGGGATTGGAAACGGAACCAATTCCACGGGCAATCCGTGTTATGAAGTCAACGCGCGCGCGCTTAAATCTAATAATTATTACAGAACAGTGATAATGTGCAATACATACAGTGCATGCTACTAGTGATGTGATGGACTCTTCTTCCTCTCCTTATTCATCAGTCGAGAAGGCTACTACACAATAATTATACTACACAATATAATAATTACTTTCTGGCTCAGATAGATTTGCATGCACAAGTAAGTGATCACAAAAATTGATGCAGAGTTGCTAATCTATATAATAATGTGCTTGTCAGTGCGTACATACGCACTACGTCACATTATGTCAAGGTATGCATCACAGTTAATAATTGAGAAAGAAAAAGAAAAAAACCTAATTGATTTGGGGCTCGAACCTGAGTCCTCGGACCTCGCCGGCCAACCCACTACTGCATGACTACAACGGCAATGCTATCAATATTTGATTTTTTTAAAGGTATTGCAAATCAGATATGCTATTGTTGTTTTTTTGGTATAGTTTTTTGTTTTTGACTGAATTCTGATAAGATAACACCAAAAGAGAAACAAATAAGGGACAAACAAAAAACAAAAACAGATCAGATATGCTGGGTTTTTTTTTATTTTTTGTTTTTGATTGAATTCTGATGATCATGATTGTGACCAAAAGAGGGACAAACAAAAAAACAAGTGAACAGAAACCAAAAGAAAAACAAAATAATTTTGCAGATCAGATATGCTGTTGTTTTTTTGTTGTTTTTTTTGATTGAATTCTGATGATATGAAACCAAAAGACAAACAAACAAGGGACAAGCAAAAAACAAGTGAACAAAAATCAAAAGAAAGATAAAATAAAACAACAAAAACACAACAGCAGTAAAACAAAGACCATCCAGTTCAGGGGGCAGGGTCGCAGCCATAAACTTGCATTCCCATGCCGAAGAGCAATGGCGACATGCCCGAAAAGGTGCTTGGTGGACGAGGTGGCATCAGGTGATAGCATCCTACGAGGCCACTTAGAGTTTCAGCCACAAGCAGGATAAATTCAACTCCCACAGAGTAGCAAGATGAGAGATAGGAAGTCAGCTTGCGATGAATGTGTGCATACTTAGAGGTTTGTCCTCTTTCAGAGTGTCCTTTATCAGAAGTTCTGCTGTACTTACGTAGAGTATTATGATCAGTTAATAATGATGCACACAGATATGCTCTGCTTGGCATGTGCCTCCAGAACAGAGCACACTTTTACCAGATGTTAGGCAAACATGATTTGGCCATCCCGGATTTTACAGAAGTACTAAGTGTTGCAGAGACAGTACATGGTCCCAATCACCTTCAGGTCAGGTTTAATTGTAATGCATGCAGGGACCTAGGGGTTCATCTAAAATTTTAGTGAAAATTCACCCCCCCCTCCCCCAATGTTCACCACAATACAGTATACGTAGCAGGGGCGTAAGAAGATGTTTTCTGGTGGGGGGGGGGGGGGGGGGCTGTGCTGATCTGCGCACTTGCGTGTGGGAAAATTTTTAGCTGACCACGCCCACTTTCCTTAACCACACCCATTTTGGATACCAGTGTACCATCAACTGGCTCAACAGTCGTGTTGGAAGCAAGATTCGATTGGTCAAGCCCAAAATCGAAACATAATTCCCCAGAACACCGAAGTTCTACAGTTTGCTATACTTGAGCATCATATGTGTTTAAGTTATTGATTGATAGCCACATAATAATTAATCCCAAAATATTTTATTATTGATTGATAGCCACTTAATAATTAATCTTATTTTTCCCAAAATATTGGTCAGGCCTGGGCCTGACTGGCCTTACCTGTTCCACCGCCTATGCAGTGGCGTCACTTGCAAATACAATAATTTTTATTTATAATATACATAATGCAATCTTACATCGATAGTCAATTTGAGAACTGAATTGGAGCGATGAATTCTCCTCTGTGCCATAGTAGAGCCAAGCTAACTGCTGAGTTAGGTGTTACTAATACTTAATTAACCAATATGCAATGTCATCTCATTCTGTGATGTTAATACTTATAATAGCTTAATACTTAGTTGACATGCAGCATCTGTTTTGCATATACTAATGCCTATGTGCAGGTACTATCCATTGAGTGGGGGGGCTGAAGCCCCCCCCCCCCCCCAGCCCCCCTGCTTCTTACGCCCATGTCTTAATGGAGCTGGTTCTGATCACTAGCTAATCAATGTTTCATTTATCTGATAGTTAGCTACTTGGGATAAAAAATACCCCCAACCAAATAGTCCATGCACCTTGATATCCCTTGCCCACCTACTGTTTGGATTCCTTCCCTCGTGCATGTTGTAGGTAAAGGGTTGACTATGCTACAAATCTTGCTTCCTTTCAGACTAATGCCTTTATCCAAAAATCAGCTCAATTTGAACACTGAAGAGTATCGTCTAGACATCATTATATAAGGCTGAAATTGAAACAATCACTACTGCTGCGTAGTCAATGTAGTCACTCACACACACACACACACACACACACACACACACACACACACACACATACACACACACACACACACACACACACACACAGCTGAGTAGCTTAGTCAAGGGTGTATACAATCGGTGGATTGGACTACTGGACTGGATTACTGGACTGCACTACTGGATTCACTAGAAAATTGCTGTTATTGCAGAACAAGGCTCGAATGTAACACTTGTCTGGATATTTTATACTCGAGACTTGACGGCTCTGTATCTGCTAGTGTGCTGAGCAGAAAATTTGAAGGGCACGCAAACTAGGGTGTCTGAATTTACTGGACTGGACTACTGGTATGGACTCAGTACTGGACTGCTTAAATTTGACCACATTATTGGCACTTAAAATACTGGAAGTGAAGTAGAGCTGGTAGCTACACTAGTAATTTGTAAGTGCTAGTCTCGTACATGTTACAGACCTGAAATTATTGTAGAATTTCATAAAATATAAAAGATAGACATCTACACTTAGTCTGGTGTCGCCAGCCCAGCTTTTCTTGCGACACCAGACTAGTCTACACTGTGGGAAACTCATTATGACTAGCTAACTCTAGTAAGTATAGGTAATCAGTGACACATCCTTTTGAGTGGAATTTGGGTATAATTGCATGAAAAACTGGTTAGGTAATTTCATGAGGTTACTAGGTTAGTCTGCTCATGCTCAGATGTAGGAGTGCAATCATAAACTAGCTAGCTACAGTAATAACTGCAATTAGGCATGCGAACTGATGAGGGAAGATGTAATATTAGTAATTGCAGTAATTACTGGTAGCTACACTAGTACCACTAGAAGTGCATATCATCCTGCATACCTCTGAATGACACTTGTCTTGCACAAAAAAATTAATGGTAAGGCCTACAATCTATAGCTACTAGATGAAGGTATATATGTTTGCTGCTTGTAAAAGCTATCCAAACTTTACCCTCCCCTCCATTCCGCTTCCCTCCCTCCCCGTACAAAACTATCCTAGGAAGTACATACAGGTTCAAAGCTACCATACACCAGTGACACCACCTGTATCTGGGTGTCTGACTGGACCACTGGACTGGAGGGAGGGAAGTGGAATGGATGGGAGACTAAAATTCAACTAGTAGCAAATTTATTTATTTTATGCTAGTTCTTACAAGCAGCAAACATATGGCTACCTTCATCTAGTAGATTCTATGGCCTTACAATTTTTTGTGCAAGACATTCAGCACTTCTAGTGGTAGACAAATTACTAGTTTACGCAGCTACACTTGTATAATTTTGAAAGGGCAGTCCAGTCCACTGATTGTATACACCCCTTAGTCAATGTAATATATACACACCACTGAGTACTATATTAAACCCTTGCACATGCACTGAGAAAAATCAAATTGGATTTTGACAACAGCTTCAGTTGTGATTAGACACTGTAACATTAATGTGAGGTGCATGTACGTAGGTGCAAGTTACAACTTAACTACAAGTGTATGTAGCTATGTACTAGTGAGGGTATTCGTTAATGAGCTAGCTAGCTAGCTATTATGATTTCAGTTGTTCTCTGACTTTATTCAGTACATCATTTCGATACTTGGTCATCCTCTTGACAGCTTCATCATGCTCCATCTGTACAATAGTGTTTGAATTGTGATAGTAGGTTAATATCAACCATTGTTTTTTGATGAAAATTTTTCTGTCCTGTGTTTTATAATGGTTGGACTATCTCCACTCCAAAGCAGTTATAGTGGTGCACTGATTTGTGTAACAATTATGGAGGTAGTTATGTATGTCTATCTACCTTAAACTCCTCAATTTTTCTTTCAAGGCTCAGTGCAATTCTCTCCACATCAGCAGTATACTCTGTTGTTTCAACCTCTAAAAACCTCGCCTCTATATCACTTCTTTCAGACTCTCTTTTCTACATCGATATGAATGAAGCACAATAGTTGTACATTTTGATTGAACTACATAATTATCTCTCAGTTCTTTTTTTGTACCTTTTTATATGATTTGAGATCTTTGATGATCCCGTCAGAATAATACCCAGGATATAATGCAAATATCTTGAGTTTAGTCAGCAAAGATATGAAGTACTGGCCGATGGATGCGAAAGGCTTGTACAATAAATGCTTCTTGCGAAGTGGAAGATGATTATCAATGTTCACCACCCAGTTCACCTATAGGAGAGAGTATCCATATAGCCATAATTAGTATGATTTATCTTGACTTATTCCTAGCCCTCATTGAGAAATAAAGGTGGCTGCACAATGACACAACCACACAATAGATTCTTGTTAAACTACATATCAAGGCTATACTGATCACTGCAAACCTGGATACCAAAAATCTTCTGAATGTGCTCCGAGACAATGGATAAGTGACCAAAAATAAGACCATCACAAAAATAAAGCAATTATTAAGGCATGACTTCCAAAGTTCACTGCATAATAACCTCTTTCATTCTCTATGGCATACATGTATCTATATACATTAATGATCTTTCAGTTTGATGCTATTAATTTGCAGATAGTGCATGCATGCACATGGAAACCCAGCATGACATGGGGATGAGTAGACCAATTAACAAGGAGATGAGGCCAAAGACTTACTCTTTCTGCCCTTTTACGGAGAGCTGCTTCATCTTGTATGTCTTGCACATCTCCAACAGCTAGACCAGTCTAAACACAACAGCATTTATAATGATTTTTGTCATAAAATAGTAAGCTTTACATTATAATTCGATACCTGTTATGTAGCTACCATAATTATGAAATTCAAAAATTGAGAAAATTGTCTCAATATAATTATAGTGTCAAATTGGGCTCTATTACCATCATCATGAAAGTGTGAATTCTGTGCACCTTATAAAAATTTTCCCTGCTATACAGTATTAGCTATGCTGCTCACCAACATATTGGACAGTAAAATAGGTATTATAACAAGGAATATGATCCATAAGAAGTTGGCTGACTGTGGGAAAAAAGTTAACATTCTATCTTGTCGCCGGGCTCGATCATAATAATGAAAAACCAAATATACTTTCGAAGTCCAGCTCCCCAGTGGCCATAGTAATTGTCTTCAATATGCCTCTTTCGAAGTTAAAAAATGACGACTCCTATTATAAACATTATGTAGGAAGTAAATTCATAGCTACGTAATATTAGGCCAAACAATGAATCTGTAGCATAATTTTAAGAGCATATTTAGTGGATCCTTATAGGAAAGTACTTTAATAAGTCTTTAGTTAATACTTACTGAAGCCTGGGGATTGAAGAATATCATTAAAAATACTGTAGTCGAAGCAAAGATCAACAGAAGACTGAATAGCACAAGCTTGGCAAAGGTCTTGACAATAGTGATGAATATAATACTATAAACTCCGATCAAAGGAAGCTTGGTGGTCAGAAAAACGAAGTAGATCCAACCATATAAAACACATATTAGTCCTACATGCCATTGCCACCTTGTCATGCATCCATTTTGTCCAGAGACTATGAAAACTGATATTGCTAAAACCAATGACAAAGCGTAGAGAGGTTCTCGGACAAACTTGACGCATATGACTCTCATAATGTATCCTTTTGGATGCTTGTACCTCTGAAGAAATATTAGCACTATGAGCACCACGTCTACTAGAAAGTGGACCAGGGTGATGGCAATGGTTAGTCCTGCTAGTTGTGGCCCCTCATTGGAAGCACCTACGTATGTAAAGTAATTGATTCTAATGACCATAACTTTGGGTGAGCAAAGTGAGTGTAAGGAAAAACACTGAAGTGCTAATTAACCCTCAGCACACACTAAGCTTTTAGCATCAATATAATTGTGTATGTGTTTGCAGATTGAGATCATCGATGAGCAAGAGGTATTTTGAATCATCTATTAAAATGGATTCCGTATTGCTGAGCTAGCTAGCAGTGTCTATACTACAGAGTCCACATTCTCATTGGACAATCATCAGTGCCAGCATGTAAAACTATTGCTTGGAGAACTGCACAATATGGCAAGACAGTAGCAGCTAGCATAAAGCTTGTCATAAGCAACACCGTCATAGATTTGTCACTACAAACACTCCTGACCAGCTAGCTATGAGTTTTCATTCATATTAATGCTGTTATTCTACACCAGTCTATGGTAATAGTCAGTACAGAGTGTGCATTATATGGAGTATAGGCTGTAGTAGTACAGAGTTGGAAATCTTGTCCTTTCCAGAACAATTGGCTAAATTTGGAGTCTTGTCTAAAGGCTGAAATTGAAGTGCATTCTACGCTACTGGCAGTGTGGTGAATGTAACACACACAAACACTAAAATGAGTACTGTAACCCTTGCACATGTGCTGAGGGTTAATTATGTTAGTGGGGGGAAAATATACTGTCATGTGATATGTCAGGTGGTACATAATAATAGTAACCAGCTACCAAGGTTGAAGTTCAATCAATGGTGATTCCAGAACCTCTCCAAGGGCCCTTTCAGGATGAGGCACAACTAGCTTGTTATTGTAGCCAAGAAATATTCCTCCTTCTAGCTACCGTGTTGTTTGATAAAATTTAATGGTGCATACTTTTCAGCTGCAACCATTTTGATTATTGAAAGTACGTACAGTATAATTACTACTCACTGTTGTTTCTTTTGGTCATATTAGGTTTTTCTGCATAATAATATAAAATACAATTGTTTCCACCACTTGCAGTGACAGTGGATATGAAAATTATAACTAGCGTCATAGCAAACACTAACAATTATTTCCACCATGAAAGATATGCAATGCCATGTGGAGTCATACAGTGAATATGAACAGTATCATAGCAACAGGAATAACAATTATTTCCACTCACGGCAAATGTTTTGTAATGGATGTTTTAGAGCCAGGATCATTGCTGTTAGTGAACCCATGAAGAACACGAATAGAAAGAGCTGGATCAAGTAGAGCAGAAGTCCAAGACCTATCCATTTGAAGTTCAATAGTTTTAGCACCACAGGGTGCTCCAAGAGATCCAAATGTTTTTTGTTCACCTGCATGCACATTATAGCAAGCACTAAGAAATCAAATCAGTATTTGACACATCCATTTGACCACTTCAGCTCTGCCTAACTTAATTATTAATACCTTTCTCATTAATTTTAATAATAATTACAGCTTACATGTAATCAAATATAATATTACTCTAAAATTAAAAATAAATAAATAATAACTTACCATGACTGACATTGGGTCAGGTCTCAAGTGTTTCCTTTTAGGAGACACACGCACATCAGAAGACTCGATATGAGGTTCAGAATCACTAAGAAGAATAAAAAACAGAGACACTTATTTTTTATTACCCCACACATTCATAATTATGACAATCACATTATTATGTCTTAAAACTCAATCGAAGAGCTGAACTTGATTGTAATTTGCCAAAAGAAAGCTGTCCGCCCATTACAAAGTTGACTAACATAGCTACACATGGACACGTTTACCAGTCAGGGCCGGGGGGTAGGAAACCAGTCTGCTGGTGAATCCCTACTTTTTATGAAGTAGCCCATTAATTATAACGACTTCATATCACAGAAGTAACTACATCAAAAGCCATAATTATAACTATGACTACCCTTAATTAATATGCACCTGATTCGATCTCTAGCTGACCCTAAAATCTAAAATTTTCCTGGAGGAGCATGTCCCAGCCATGCAGTATGATCATAATCGATATAATCACCCAAATTTAATGATTTGTTGTTCTGTTAGCTACCATTCCTAATGGTGGCAATAGAGCTACCTACAATACTCACTCATGATCTTCAAGATCCACATGTTGGCTTTCTCTTTCAAGTAATGTGAAATCATAGACAATATTTCCACTCTCATTCAAATCATAACTTCTATTTAATGCCTCCTTAGCAACACCTAAGATTATTCAAGATATACAATTATTCAGCTGAGATTAACTATACTTTTTTCCAATGCATTTGCAGCAGTTAGTCTTATTCTTACCAGGCATTTTTTGTATTAAACGATGGAAGAGTATTGTTTCTTCATTGTTTGATGAAGAACTATTAGGTTTAAGTTCTTTACTGAGTGGTACCAGGATATTTTCTCCATGTCGCACAAGCAAACGTGCCAGTTCCCTACAGATTGACTATAATAACAGTCATGTAATCATTGATATGCATATTTCTCAGTTCTCTTTAGTCACTGAAGTGTAGAGATCATTGTAGCTATGTGAATAGCTACACCTGCTGAAGGTCTTTCTATTCACAAGTTGGTTAACCAGATATACTTATACAAGATTAGGAGATTAAGTAGTAAGATGCTTTGGAAAATATGTAGCTAGCTAGCCATATTAAAATTTCTTCCGGTTCTCTAAAGGTCCCATCGAAGGCAGGCAGGGAATATCCCTCTAAATTTAGTGACATGGGCCTTTTGGAGGGAAAATTGACTTTTCCTTCCTGGATTTCTTCAGGCTATACTGTTTTTGAATGAAAATATCAATACATACTTGTCTTCCAATTCTTTAATCACTCTATGAAGAATGGAGTGATGGACTTTCACTCCATTAAGTAACAGCAGTTCTATGATATCTTCACGTTTGACACTGACTGCAGCATCAAGGAGCTTTTCCTGCTTGCATAATTAATGTTACATCAATGAGAATATTGCCCAAGGTTTGCATTATGTCACATAAAAACTCTATATCAATTAAAACTATAACTTACACCATTTTTTAGAGCACACCAGACCTTTTTTGATTGCTTTCTTTGCTATAAAGATAACAATCAATGATGTTAACTGATCGATATAATTATAGTTAATATAATTATTGATTACATGTGAATCAGCTGTAAAGGAAGTTTCATCAGTATTCTCATGGATTTTTTCATCACTAGTTGTACTTGTGATAGCACCGTTAGGACTGTTTTCTCTGCAAGTATATAGAGGGAGGGAGGGAGGGAGGGAGAGAGAGAGAGAGAGAGAGAGAGAGAGAGAGAGAGAGAGAGAGAGAGAGAGAGAGAGAGAGAGAGAGAGAGAGAGAAGTACGTACATGGAGAGATGAAATCATTACATGTACCTGCCACGCAAAATCATTTTTTGGATGATACTGTATGAACAGTTATGCTCTATAGCGAAATACAGGGCACTCTTTCCTTCATCATCAATTTCATAGACATCTACAATATAGCTGCCATCTGTGCAAGCATTTTATGAAGAACAGTGATAACAGACATCAATATAATTTAGCAGAGACTAACATACCTGAATCGTTTTTCAGGTCTATTAGGTGAAAAATATGAAGCGGTAACTTGGCTTCCATTGCCATATGTAATGGTGTCTTACGTTCATGGTTGGGAGTGTTAAAAATCCTGAATACCATAAATTAGAAAATTGCATTGGGGGGGGGGGGGGGGGGGGGGGGGGGGAGGGACACAGTTATTGTGGAGCTCATGACACACAAATAATTATACTTCATCAATTCCAGCTACATCTTACTTGGCTAGGTCAAGGTTTGATTCCATGAGCAAGGCTATCATTTTTTTGAACTCAATGGCTGGCATCTTGCTGGCAATAGCATTGTGAATGATGGTGCATCCTTTACCATCTACCTCTCCTGCACCTTTGCCTATAAAAATAATAAAATCAGTGATAACTAGATATGATAAATTTGAATTCTTCTTGAAATAAGATCCCTTTGATGTTTTTCAGCATTAGTGAGTCATGTCTGTACACATAATTTTAGGTAAGGTGGCACATATGCACCATAATAGGCACTCTTATCACGATTGTACCTTTACAAACTTCCAGGATTATATTGGCTCTTCTGGGCTTCCCCAGCTTCAAAGCAAAGTTTAATCCTGTCCGAGTGTCACTATTCAGCACACAAAGGGGATTTTTTGAAGATGGTAAGTTTTAAAGTTCTCATCATGTCTATAAGAAATAACAGATGACATACATAATCATGATGGTAAAGCTGACTGATAAATTTATGGGCATAGTATGGCAGCCTTGACATAAAATATTGTTGTGGTACACAAGGATAAGGTAGCTAGCTAGATTACTAGGGTATGTTCGTGTAACATATTCAATCGGTGAGGGAGCGAAGCAGTTGGTGAAAGTCATTTGTACTTTGGGCTAAGATATTGCAGTGGTTGTGACACAAGAGGCTGTATAATGCTTACCACAAGCACTTAGAAAGCCAAGCACCTACAATCCACTTAGTGCCTCTATGAATGCTGTAGAAAGCAATAAGCTCTAGCTGTTTGTTCTAAGTGCTATGGGCATGTTTCATTTGTGGGGTCAAAGGTCAAACAAAGTGCGCATGCGTATTATCAACTATGCCCGCTAGCTATTGACATACCAAATATATATATATATCACAAATCTCAATTTACATCACTAGTGTGTGGCTCCCTCGCTCGCCTAATTATGGTTGATAATTAATTTTAATTTTGCAAAAGCACAGAAATTAACTTTTACCTCATGAATTTCCCACTGTGTGTTACTGTAGCTATGCATGTCTATTCTGATAGCTAAAATACATTATGCAGCCCACTACCATCTGTCTGATCGGTGAAGGTTTTCATGAATTTTTTTTTTTCGGGGGGAGGGGGGATTTTTTTCATCCTGAACCAGTCAGAACCAGTCATACCCCACGCATTACATCCTCAGACTAAGCCTTATAAGTCATCTCATCATGTGTGTTTTTTCAGTATTGTAATTGTATCCCTGAGGAAGGCCACCGAAACATCAGATATTTTTTTGATATGAATTTTTAAGCTAGTATCTAGAGAAATTTTACATAGTTGTTGTTGTTGTTTTTTCATTATGCAGATCGATTTTAATAATAAGAAAATAATTATTATGCTTCAATACAATGGTTAATTGTATGGTGGCCAAGTGGCTTAGTGCTTATCTATTGCTATTGACACTCTCATAAAGTAAGTTATTTGCTTCTACTTTAAACTTGCCTTATATTTTCAAGTACCTCACATGTTTTCTCAAAGTCGCTGTCTGGTCCACTACACTTCACAGCAAGATGGATTGCACAGTTACCATCTTTATCTTGTTTAGCTACAATATTCATGATGAGAGGTACGTATAACAGATGCATGGTTGGGAACTCACTGATCATTTTATGATAGTAATCTTCATGATTAACTTCAAGTTGAAAGTAGGGAAACATATCTGAATTACATAATGGAAATATGAAAAAAGTGGGGAAAATTGATTTTGGACTGCCATAATACTTCAGCTCACTTGTGTATGCCTTTATTAGTATATCCAATTGCTTGAACTTGTTCAGTGAAGCTGCTAGCATTATAGGGGTCCTGTTTTCTCCATCTTCAAACTCAATGCTATTGAAAATTATTGTATAATGTGAATTTTTCATGGCAAAAATAATGTTAGTGTGCATTTCAAAGCACGAAATCCACAAAAAAATTTATCCCATAGTTAGCTTATCAGCAATAATTATCACCATTAATTTCACACCTTGGTCTTCCAAGCTTATTCACAACTTTGGTAAATTCTTCATCAGAATACACATCACTTCTCACTATTTGGTGCAATAGAGTGTTGCCTTTCATCACATACACTATATATGATGATGATAATGATGATGATCATAAAATAATAATAACAATAATAATAATAATAATAATAATAATAATAATAATAATAATAATAATAATATTAATAATAATATTATTATAATAATAATAATAATATTAATAATAATAATAATGTATAATAGTAACCACTTCTTTTTGACAGGTTAACAAACAATTTCCTGTTTATATCGATTGATTCTTGCCATTCATTGCTGATTCTGAACCAAATTCATTAGCTGAATTCTTACAAATGCAGTTACCAGAAATTGCAGCTGTATTTGCAGGATTATGAATTTCTTCTTTAGTTACTGCTTTAGAGGTTCTTTTCCACCTTGTGGGACAAAGTCACTTTCCAAGAAGTGATGGACTAGCACAAGAATTCATGCTTTAGAAGCTCTTGAAGAAGCTTACAGCTAACTGAGAACAAAATTCCCATACAATTGGTGGACTGGACTACTGGACTCACTAGAGAATCACTTGTTATTGTAGAACAATTAAGGCTTGAATATGACTCGAGTCTAGATATATACTCGAGACTGACTGTCGTGACAGCTCTGCATGTCTGCTAGTGCACTGCAAACAAAATTTGAAGCACGTGCAAACTAGCTTGACAAAAAACTGCTACTTTTGCAGGGTGCTATGTGGCTATGACATTGAAGTGGGTTTATACATCTATACAGTTGAAAAATAGCTCCAGTCAGGAGATAAAAAAAATTAATGTGCATTTGTTTTAAATTGGGAACATTCATAGCCATGAATGATCTCAGTGAAGGAGGTGTTTGCTTCTCACCAACAGGTAACTCTGTGAGGCTCTACATGTATATTGATGATTGTTCATTTTAGGGAGGTTGTCTGCTTCTGGGAAGGTCTGAGTCCGCTAATATTGTATTCTAGCCCAATCCAGTAGAACCTATGCCATAGATATAGCCATATAGCGCCCTGCAAAAGTATGTCAGGCTAGTTTGCACGTGCTTCAAATTTGCCACACAGCACACTAGCAGACAATATTGTATACAGAGCTATCAAGTCTCAAATATATATCTAGACAAGAGTCATGTTTGAGCCTTGCTCTATAATAACAAGTGATTCTCCAGTAGTCCAGTCCACCCCAAAGGAAGCCACCAGTTGTAATTCCAAAGGAAGCCACCAGTTGTAATCCCAAAGGAAGCCACGAGTTGTAAATCTAATACATCCCACAGGAAGCCATCAGTTGTACTCCTAATATATCATGGCTACATTAAAGACCAGACAGGATATGACCTGCGTACTTTTATTGCATGTCTATAATAATTGAATTTTATGGTTTGTGAAATATTAGTTGGTTTGAACTATTATATTGCTCAGGGAAAAGTTTGATTTTTTTTCTTTGCAGGCTCAGCCACCATTTTTGCTCCAAAAAGCAAGATTTACAAAATGGAAAAATCTTTCAGTCCTCCTATGCAAAATTGGTTTCAGCTTCTTCTATATTCAATAAAGACGGTGTTATTGTTGGCAACATTGATATAGCTCATTCCCAGATTTACCACCTAGTGCAGCTGGTTGCACCTACTGCAGCTGCATAGTTACCTTACTAGACATCATTGAGTACAGTGAATCTTGCAACCTTCGGAACACCAAACCAAAATTTATATAGCCTCCTTTCAAAGGACTTAATTGTGGCTTTAGAGTTGGGCTGCTTAAAGAAGCTATGTAAATTTTGGTTTGGTGTTCGTGCTGGCAAGATTGTAAACATTTACCAGACAGTTGTAAAGTTATAGCAAGCCTTTACCTAGCTGACCAGACCACCCATCTAGCATAAACAAATGGTACTGTATAATGGTTAATGAATGAATCATGGTATGCAATAATTACTCTTTGGTGCTAGAATAATGCCACCCAGAGACTACACTAGCTCCACCCAAGTCACATCAGGGTGTAAAATCTAGAGCTAGCCATCCCTCTTGTAGCTATATATAGAACCTCCACTGTATTGTATAACTTACATGGGTCATGTTCAGCAAGAATGGCCAGTACGATTTTTGGTCTATCAAGGTAGACAGCTACCTTTAGTAGTGGTTCCAGCTGGTCCATGGTGCTTAATAAAATAAATCAAGCAGGTGAGTGCTTGGCCAACTCAGACTAATTGCAGCGAGCGAGCGAAGCGAGTGAGCTGACTCTCAGGTCATGACTCATTGAAATTTTAAATATATATATATATCTAGGTCTACACTCCAAAATGCCCCAGGCGTACGTACGTACGTACGTACGTGTCGTGCAATAGTAGCGCCCCTGCGCGTGCACTTATGCGCATGCTCCAGTTGCAATTGCTTGATTGATTTCTACATCGCTTTGTATAATAGCATGGTGGATAGTAGGGCTAGGCTTATCTAAGTGGATTGTAGGCACTAGACATATCCAAGTGCTTTGTGGTAAGTACTTAGCTTTCTATGCATGCAGCTGCTTGCCACTTAGCTACATAACACAACAGCAAAGCACAAATGAACTATCAGCTCAACATTTCTACAGCCTTTTGGGCAGCAGGCACAGGAGGCTTATCTAAGCGGCTTGTAGGCACTAGGCTTATCTAAGTGCTTTGAGGTAAGTATGTATGCAGCTGCCTGCCACCACTTACATGACTCTTAGCAATATCAAGCACTGAAGCCTATCAGCTACTTTAATTGCTCACTGTCAAATGCTGCACATTGCTACAGATACTCAACAGCAAATGAAAATCGTTGAAGAATACTTACTTGCTCGCTCGCTGTCAACTGAATGTTGAACATTGCCCTAGTTATAATAATTACAATGATTTTGTAGATAACTATTATGAGAGTGCATTCTTCTGCTCCATTTAGAATAGCCAATTCAAGTGGTAATTGTCCTCTTTGATTAGTCACAGTGTGATCTGTGTATTATGTGTATACAAAATTATATGCCAGTAAGAATGATTATTATACTCACCTGCTCCATTGTCCAGCAATATCTTGACATTAGCTTTCATGTTATTTTTACAAGCAAAGTGTAATGCTGTCATTCCCTTGCTATCACTTCCACTGATATCCAGTTTTCTATAATTGTGAAGGAGCATTAGCTGGCTATGAGTACATCAACCTCTAATAATGAAAGTGTGTACTACATTGGTCAGGCAAATAGCCTGACTGTCTCTCTCCTATAATACCTTGAAGAATGTGGGAGGTGTTGGACTAAACAGCATTAATGGACCATATACAGTTGTAGCTACCAGACTCTCCCTGGAGCGAGACCATCGGATGTGGCAAATACCTGACCTGCCTGACCCAGCACTACACCTATGCTAGGAATGCACTCTGTAAACAGTAAGGTATAAACTGTATACCCTTAATCTTGTAAACTGATTACAGCGCGCATTCATTAATGGTATAAAGTGCAGTCTTGTTTTGTTTTGTTTTTTGGCAACTGTGTAGGATTTCCTTTTGAAGAAGCCCATTCAATAAAAGGTGGAACTGAATAGACCTCCTTACATTTGCTCTTGATGTGGAGTTAAGATTTCTTTCACGACCTCAGGAGATGAGAGACTTGCAGCTAGATGCAGGGCATTTCTGTGCTGATCCTCATCACAGGCACTAGGATCTGCAGTCATATCATATCAAATTTTGTCTCATGAATATAGTCAAGTTATTTTCTTTTTGCTCTAATGGTCCACTGACTCATGAGAACACGTACAATGGCGTGCCAGCCCAATCATTAAAGCCTTGTTTATACTATGGCCCATGAGTGGATACAGTCTTAGCATACATAAATGGTTATTATATCGAAAGTGATGACCAGTTAATGCAGTAGAATGAACCATGGTATGCAATAATTACTTTATAGTGGCACCAGAACAAGCTTACTATAATGCCACCCGAGACTATACACTACACACCCAGCTAGGTCACTTCAGGGTACAAAATCTATAGCCAGCATACTACATCTGGTTCTGCCATGCTATTTCAGAGCTATAGCACACACAAAGGCCCTCTTTTATGGCTTTGGGCATAATTAAACCATGTGTTTTGGCCACAAATAATGGCCCTGTGAACTAAGAGACAATCCTTAGACCTTAACATGAGATCACGTTCCCTATGCTCATGACATCTTTTCGAATCAGAACCTAATTCCTTCTGCCCTTCACCAAGGAGGATAAGTTGATTCCACAGCTCAGTGCAACCCAAACCTATGAGCTACGTAGCTCATGCCTAATACATTTACTATTACTGATGTCGCAGACTCACAGTACACATTCCTGTAGAACAAATTTACTATGGAAATGTGACCAGACCCTCTGCCTCGAAAAAAAAATTAATGAGGCCTACGTGAGCAGTGGACCACTACGTACATACGTAGCTAGCTATACCTGCTCCATTATCCAGAAGGATCTTAACTACTGCTTCATTCTTGCTTTCTGACGCAAAATTGAGTGGAGTCCAATTATATGCATTTGGCTTATTAACCAACTCTCTGCATTTCTGCTCCCTTAAAATTAATGAATTAATAATAAAGTTAGTTACTGTTGTTAATACGTATATTCAAACTTTTATACGTTAGTGAATGTAGCAGCAAGTCCACAATTTCTTCTGTTCCACGTATACAAGCAAAATGCAAAGCATTCAACATTGAATCACTATCCATCAGTAATGCATCTTTATCAAAAATAATAATAATAATTGTAGCAATGCAATTAGGTACTTTAGCTATACCTGCACCATTCTGGATCAAAATTTTTATCATATCAACTCTGTTGTATAAGACAGCATAATGTAGCAGAGTGAACCCTGTCCTTTTAATGCGATGGTATCTATACTGAAAAGATCTCTCAACGAAACCAAGTCTTTCATCTCTGGCATTGATAAAAATTGGAGCATTACAGTTCTCTTCTACTATGTGCAAGGCTTCTTCATATTTCCTCTTCTCTAAAAACTTTAAAAAGAAAAAAAAACAATTTTTAATATTGCTGCTCCTGTTGGCTTCTGCATGTAAGCTTAAAATATTTCACCTAAGATTCTATATTCTCACTATCCCTATCAATTGTAGCTACCCATTACTCCCTATGGCAAGTTTTGCTAGGGCCCGTTTTGCTAATAATTATAATACCCTTTGTGTTTATCACTAGCCTCACCCTAGTAGTATAGTGTTATGGGTGTGTCAGGTGTGCCAAGTTTAGTCTTTAGGTCAGACATGACTCAGTCAGTCTTTCACTTCAAAAATAAAAAAACTCAACGTGTGGAGAGTGATGTTTCATTTCCAGTGAGGCCATGCAAGCGTTGAGAATGCAAGCTAAAGCAAAACTCCTGTCTGATCTAGCTAAGTGCCAAAAATCTCCGGAAAGATGTTCAGATTCCTACCGGTATAATATGCAATTATAGCCTAGTCCTTAGTCTGGCGTAGCGGCGACCCTTGCCGCTACGCCAGCTAGTCTTAACGTTACGTACCTCTATGGCTTGATAGAATAAAGGTGGAGTAGAGCCTTGGGCTTCCATGATACTGCAGATTTCACTTGTGTTTGAGGTTACTGCGCATTGGAATTTTATACAATGGTAATTAAGGGTCAAAGGTCATATGCATGCTGCGCGCGTGCTATTCGGGGTCATTGCGCGCGCATGCGTAGTCTATCTGGTGATCGCCACGTGAGCTTAAGTTTCTTGGTAAGGGGTTGCTGCTCAAGGGGAAATTTGGTGATATTATAGGTGTGGTTATTGAAAGGGCTAGAAGTGTGCATGTGATAGGTATAGCTATGGCTATCCCTACTTCACTTTTTAAAGAAATTTTTTGTGCTCACTTGTATGCAAAGTTTTCATACTCGTAATAAAGTTCTCATGGGGGGGGGGGGGGGGGGGGGGGGGGGGTAGGGGAAGGGAGGCAATGCTCTGGGTAGCTAGGAGAAGTTAAAGGTAAGATTTGACATTGTAAGGAGAAAATTTTCATACCATTAATCACATGTACAGGGCTTTCTATTTGTACTGTTTTATCAGATAGTAAAATAGTTAGGTTTATGCTATATGCACTAACCATGCATTCTCATTTTGAATCCCCAGCAATTATCAGTGCCTGCATGTGCATATAAAAATACTGTTTGGAGATGGCCTATAATGGTTGTACATATTATGCACTCTATCATAGCATGCAGGTAATTTTATGTAGAAGCTAAATTTTCAGGAATAAAGCTTTTATCCAAAAATAGCTAACACTGAAGAGTATTGTCTAGGCATGGCTAGTTGATGTAACAGATACACACACACACACACACACACACACACACACACACACACACACACACAGCTATTAGGAAACCCTAGCTTGCGGCAGAGGGTCAATATAATGGCTGTAATTGAACTATGGATGTGACTAGTGCATTCATGGGAAGACAGTTGTGGAATGAAGCCATTACAGTCATAACTTAGTGTCATAGGCTAATCCTGCATGTGGTACGTATAGCTCAAGTATAATTCCTGTGTTGGCTGTAGTTATAAAGTACAACAACCAGATCAGAGACATTCCTTCCCATAATGCCCAAATAATAACTGCATGACATCACATCCAAAAACTGTAAGTGCTCAAAGGCTGTAAGTGCATATATCCTGCAGGAGTGGATAATTGCTACATAGCTAGCTACATGCAAGTACAAATTTAAAGTGCTCAGATGTGTATAATTAGCCATTAGCATTTGTATAAGTTCCTTTGTGCAGGCTAGCTAGCTAGCTACCACTCTTGCAACGAAGTAAAAATTCACTGGGACAATAACTATTCTGGTTGTTTTTTTTTCAGGATCCTATCAAGTGGTCATGGAGAAAGATCAAGACTTCAGTTCACTTTTCTACCAGATTATTAAGGTACTCAATATCTTAGCTAGCTGTAGCTATAGTTAATGATTCATTATACTTACTTAGTTTTTCGAAACAAGAAAGCATGAGGAAGCATTGCACATCATACAAGAAAATTGCAACATTCCAGAATTTATTAATGCCACAGATGAAAGACCTGGTTTTGTTGAGGAATGTTTTCAGTATAGGTATGATCGTATCAAGAGAAAAGGTTTCACTCTGCTCCATTATGCTGTTCTCTATGAACTAACTGACGTGGTGGACATATTGATTAAAAGTGGTGCAGGTTAGTTTTTATTTCACTTCAAAGTAACAATGATTATTAATATCGTTGTTAGACTTGCAATATGATTATGACACACATTCAAGTCCTTTGCATTTTGCTTGTATGCTCGGAACAGGAGAAGTTGTGGAGCTGCTATTACATTCATTACCGTATGTTTCCAGCAGTGTAGCTAAGATCTCGATTTTCAAGCAATCATAGCAATTTATGGCCCCTCTGTTCATCTTGTTGTTGTTATTCGTTGTTGTGGTTTTTTGTTGTTGTTGTTTGGTTTGATATCAGTATAACAGAGTCATTAGCTACATAGCTAATATGCATAAGAACTATTATAAGAATTAGTTAAAAACTTGGAGTAGCTGATTAATGCATGATTACTCTCTTGACTCTCCAAACATTCCAACTCCCCACCCAAGCATTCCAACTCCACGATCCAATTTTGTCAGCAAAATAATGATGTGGTATTTCAGACAAAAACTGAAAAAGCCTCAGCATTTTGCCCTTAAAAGTAGGCTCCAAAGTGCAGTATTAAAAACTGATAGCTACCAAGCTTCTATTAAATTTTGAACTTGCAGATTTAGATGAACCATATTTAGCTAAATAGCTAAAGTTTCTCTCTCTAGCCATTGGTGAGCTATCTGTGCTCTAATGTGCAATTTTCCAGTGGCTGATATGGTGTACAAATTTTCTGATATTGATGACACAGCAGCTCAGTTGACCTAGTGGGGCTATTTATTTTTTGTTATAGTTTTAAAGTTTATAGAGTTCTATAATTAGGCCAGTATTAGTGACATTCATGTTTCTGGTCAGGATTTTTCCTCACAACCATGCCGGCAGGCGGCCATTATTATTCATGTCAATAATGTCCATTTTCTAGCCACAAAATCATCACAAGTAGCTACAAACACTTTAAGTCTGCAGCTCAGCTGAAATAGCTGTATAATTAATTGGGTTTTTGGAGCGGTGCCAATCTTCCAATGCGGGCGGTTGACCAGAAATATGAATATTAACACCGGCCTAATGCCCTGCATAGCCATGCCATGTCCATTATAAGAGGTATAGAGATTTGACACATACATGCGTGCACTAGCTACTTATAATGTTGTTGCTATGATTAGGGAAGAGAGATGCAAGGAGTTAGTGAATAAGCCAAACAGACACAACTGGACTCCACTCAACACTGCATTGGAATCCAATAATAAGGATGCAGTTAAGATACTTCTAGATAAGGGTGCAGGTAAGAACAAATAGCTATTACAGAGGTGGAGGAAGATTGTTTCGTTTGGGGGGGGGGGCACTTAATTGATCGATGCGTATAAGTGTGAAGAAAACATTCTTATCACAACAATTACAAGCTAGCATGCAAGATATACAGCACATGCAGCTAGTTATTATTAGTAGCAAATTTTTGGGGGGCACATTGCTATTGTGAAAAAATTTTTTTTTGGGGGGGGGGCACATGCCCCCTGTGCCCCAGTGGTTCCTCCACCTCTGTATTATAATACTGAAAAGGCATACGAATTGTAGTAGTTGACTGTATCATAATTATTAATGTAACTATATAATATGATACAGATCCAAGTGTTCGTGATAAAGATCAGCAAAGAAATGCTCTACATCTGGCAGCATGGTTCTCATCTCCGGACATTGTGCAAGATATCTTATCTTCTCGTCATGGAAAAATGTAGATAACTAGTCTAGTCAATACTTAATTCAGTTGGCTACTCAACATTATTAAAGCTATCTACAGCTAGCTATGTAAAAATTCTATTCCACAATAATTATAGGAAACTGGGTATCAATGGAGGTGATATTGAAGGCATGACACCACTACATATTGCTTGTAAAGAGAACATGAAAGCTAATGTTCAGATATTGCTTGACAATGGAGCTGGTGAGTTAATTCCTAGCTAGTAATCAAGAGTAGTAAAAGGCATTTGCTGCATACGCATTATTACAGATCCCACTGTGATCAACTATCAAGGACTAACATCATGTGAAGTGGCCATTTTGAATGGAGCAGAAGAATGTGTCCTTGTACAGCTGTCACACTTCAAAAAACCATTGTAACCCTATAATAACTATAGCTATAGCTGATCTATTGCTATTACAATGCAATGTACCCACCAGATCATTGGCATGTGTGGAGCGTTTGATGAAGAGGGTAGTGAAACTTGACAATCCAAAAATTTTACTCAGCTTTCTTGCTAAGTGTAATCCAGGTATATCACCTTAAGTACCTATACTTTATTTATTCTACCCATCCAAAATCACTATGCAGTACATGTGATAAAAGCATCCACTATCCTGCACCAAATAGTGAAAAGTGAATCTTACTCAGATGAGGAATTTGCTGAGGTCGTGAATAAGCTTGGAAAACCATGGTAACAGTAGCTATTATCAGCACACACTAATTATCATGTCTGTAACATTATGGCATATTATATTGTATACTGTATAGCATTGAGTTTGAAGATGAGGAAAAAAGAACCCCCATACTGCTTGCAGCTTCACTTAATAAGTTCAAGCAACTTGATATAATGTTGAAGGCCTATACAAGTGAGTCATTATTATGTTTAGGTGGTGATAATAAATCATTGTACATAAAAGGAATTTTAAGGACAAGACACTGCGAACACAAGCATGATAATATGATCAGTAAGTGACACATAATTATGTGTAATTATTATTCAATAGTGTTATGTATGTTACTACAGCTAAGCAAGATACAGATGGACTTTGTGCAATCCATCTTGCAGCAAAGTGTTCTGGACCAGATATTAACTTCAAGAAAACCTGTGAAGTTCTTGAGAGCTTAAGGTAGCTATCTGCATCCATACAATACATGTGATACAAGTAATAGAAACAATGATAGCTACGTACTAGACAGGTGAGCTTCTCATTGGCCAGCTATTGATTTCAAATGTCTGTAGAATAAGTAGAGACAGAATTTACACACAGGAACTACTGAACGAAGTAATATTCATGATTGTGGTAATTTCTAGGTAGCACGTGGACAATAGCAAATCATTGATTTGTGCTAATCTAGTTTCAGTTCTGCCAAGATCAAGAAAGTCAGTTAAGCTACATAAAATTGATTTGCATGACACATGCTTGGTCCTAATAAAATTGATATTAATGCCTACTGTACTGATACTCCACAGTCTCGGGTAGAAATTATGATGCATTCTTTTTGGCCACCTTTAGCTCTCAATAATGACTATAGGGCTGAAAATTTGACTATTCAACCAAATTTCAAGTTGTATTATTACAGCACTCTGGATATATTCCACACATGCAGACATGTAAAATCTTTGACATTGTGTCGCGATGAAGATCTTCTCTCAATGGTCAACAGAGATGGTCAATCAGGAGTCAATTTTGCAATGAAACTTGGGAAGGCCAGAAGAGCAAATATGATTCTAGAAGTTTCCAAATGTAAAAATAATGTTATACACTAGCTAATACATATTTTGCCTCTATAACAGTTCCTGTTCATGCACATTTCTAGCTTAGCTTTTATCTCCTATATTATTATTTGCTATAGCTAGCCAATTGATGCCAGTGAGTTTATATTATGTACATAATCTTTTCAGGCAGAATTGCAGGAGAAATAGATGGTGAAGGGAACACTATTATTCACAATGCTATAGCAAGCAAAATATCGGCCCTTGACTTCAAAGAAATGATAACCCTGCTATTAAAATCAGACCTTGACCTAACCAAGTATGTCCAAAAATTGTAATGAGCTCAGCTGTATCTTTGTATGCAAATGACTTTAGCTAGCTATATATTGAGAGTTCTCAATAATTGCTAGCTATATGTATAAGACAACATAAAGTCGATCTGCTTTTAAACTAGTTACTATAATAAAATGAAAGACTTAAATTAAAAATAGCATGACTTTCAACTTATTTTTTTTTCTACGAAGTACCACACAGTAGCTAGCTATGTCAATTCCAATAGGATGGCTTCTAAGTATAGCTACTATGTAGCCTGGGTACATGTGGATGTACGTATGTATTTGTAACAGTCACATGTTGTGTTTGTGTTAATCCTATGATATAGGATTTTCAATGCTCGTAACAATGAGAAGAAAACTGCACTACATATGGTCCTGGAAACCAACCTACCTCTCCATATAGCCCTTCTGGTAAACTTGAAATTCAGTTCATGTAAGAATAATACACATATTTTACAGTCCTATAATAATTATGTCATATAACCAACCACCTTAGTTATAATTTCAGATAGCATCAATTCTTTGGTCATTAAATTTATAGATTTTGATATTGGTGCAAGCTCTATAAACCATGATAGAGGCTACATTGTAGACCTCAATGTGATGGATGGACAAGGAAAAACTGCACTGTGCCTTGCAATTGATCACAACAGTTCCTACGATATCATCAGAAGACTGTTCATGCGTGACAGGTACCTATTATGTATGATTGTCTATGTATGTAACTTTACTTTCTTTGTTCCTTCTTCCTCTTATCCCACTCCACTTTGCATGTCTCCTTTCCACAAGATCCTTAAGACCCCTCCCCTCCTAATACATAAGCTCCACTCATCTAAGACCTCTCCTCTCCACTCTTTCCTATAATTGGCTATGTACATACTAACTACACTTGTATTACAGCACTATATCTGACAATGGAAATATGCAATTAAGTTTGCCCCAGAGAACTGTTATTACAACTGATTTATGTGTAAGTTTTGTGGGAAAATCATTACAATCATGATAATCTAGCTAAAAGACATCCAATTATACACCTGGTACTATTATGGATATTATCGTTGTCATGTTCAAGAACCAAAAATGATTGTGATTTTACAAGGGATTTATTATTATACTTGAAAGTTTCCTGGTAATCAGTTTTAGTTAGTTTGCTGTGTTGTAGCTGATCTAGCCACCACAGATAAGGAAACTGTAAAACATTGAATCAGGTGTTGTGCTAGCTAGACTATTATAATTAAAGGCCAATGATATAAACAAAAATTACACTGAAGGAAATTGACTGATTTTACAACAAAAATATAGGAAGCAATTCTGAATGCTGCGATAAGTGTCAGACGAAAGGATGTCATAGAAATGATGTTAGTCAATGGAATGCAAGTCCACCACTCCATTCTTAAAAGGGTGATCATAGACTTGGAAGACAAGTAAGTATAACACCAAGGATTACAATGAGTTTTTCACTCACATCTGCATTATGAAGAGAGCTTGCATATTTGTTTGTGAGGCATGGTGAAGATATCTTGACACCACTAAGTGAAGTACTTACCTCAAATGATGGCAAAGAAATGGTATTATTCCACAAACTAATACGGAAAATGCCAGGTATGTAAGTTTGCATCATACAATTTCATTGGATGTCTACCAATATAGCTACGTATTAGTTCTAATGACTATTGTGTTGATTACTATTGCAGATGTTGCCAAAGAAGCGTTAAATAGAAGTTATGATTTTTCAGATGATACCAGAGAATCTGAAATAGTGTATAACTACAAGTTATTAGACAAGCATTATGAGCGGTGAGAAGCATATAACCACAATGAATAGCTATCATTATGACATATAATTACACTGAATACTTTTAAACATGCATGATAATAAATATATAGATAGCTAGTTACTGTATTTAGTAAGTCTGATGTAGAGACATTATCCTTCAACTGCAACGACTTCTTGACACAATGATTAGATCTCATTTTTCTTATGCTAATAGTAATGGTTGTCCTGATACTGAATCTCCAAATGCTTCAAGGAAAAGAAACACTCAATATATCATACCACATCCTATGGAAGTCATGGTTAGTTGATGGATATTTCTAACAAGCAATAGCTAGCAAATCAACTACCTACAGTTGCGTAACTAGGCTTGATTGAGGGGGGTTCACAAAGGGGGAAAAATATTGCATGCAGAAAAATTTTGACCTGGCCACACCCATTTTTGACTAACCACACCCATTTTGGAGAACTGCACCCACTACACAGCCAAAATAGTCTCGCAGGTCGGCCCGCGAGATACTCTATTGTACCTACAGACAGTAGTTTACAGAACAGTTGTCAAGCATAAGGTAGCGGCTCTGGAATAGCTAGTGGGTAAGAACAATAGGAACACTTGTTACCCAAGCCACAAATACTTCAAGCCACCACCTATCCCTGCCTGATGCAAGACAATTGTTCCACAAACTGCTGTATAACCACTATGGCCATACTTCAGTGCATTGAGAGTTGGTGTTCACATGCAACCTGTGAACAATAGTAGTTATGCCCCTGACCTATATGGTACAACCAACTACAAAAACTGACAACTTGAGCAATTAAGCTGCCACAACCACAAGGTTGATAAAGGGTTACACAGTATCATTACATATGTCACAACAAATGATCGATGAACTTTGTGCGGGGACTTTGTGGGTACACTAACTTTCGTTGAGGATTTGATACTTAATTGTTAGCCATGAAGTCATCTATACTGCATTATAGCTATAGATACCGAAGATGTATGTAGCTCATTTCAAAATTACTAGCTATCCAGCGTAATATATCTCCAGATTGTATCCTTTCCTTATCATCACTTCTTTTTTTATACACACCACATATGCACACGCATGCACACACGCACACACACACAGGTTGATAAGAAACGATTGGCTTTATTGGAACATCCAGTAGCACACGATTGGTTGCAGTACAAGTGGTTTGGTTTTGGCTTCATTCTCTACATCATCCAACTCCTCGCATACTTGTGCTTCCTCTGTTCGTTATCGGCACTAATTCAGGTTCTAAACCACCCGCTAGATGAAATTTGCAGTGAGTTTTAGTTGTGGGTACATACTTACATGCAATAAATTGTAACCCTACGTGCTATGTATAGCTAGCTAGCTATTAGGGCAAGATTTCATACTCTGCATTCTAATAGGCATGATAATTATACCTGTATGAACTGAAAAAATGAACTGAAGAGCTATAGAATTGACAGCTGAATAGATACGTGTTCACTTGCAATAACCTGTGCACCTTCATATATTATTGCAGGTTCAAATTCATCAAATTTTAACAACAATAGCACTGAAAATGATGGGAATGTTGGTAAGAAACACATAGAGCTATGGGTATACTAGGTCATAGTAGTGAGTCATTTGACATTAGCTATAAGGCTCATTATGAATGCAAAAAAATTTCTTTCCAAAAAATCTGACTGGATTTACTGCAGCCTCATATCAAACCAATCTCTATTATTGTCTATAACTAGTCAGCTGATATAGGGCTAACTCTGCCAGTGAGTCATGCAGTACTGCATTTATAACAACAGTGAAACTGAGGTATCTAAGTCCTTTAGCAGCTAATGAGTTTCGAAGTTTTAAACATATATCCCTCTCCTGTGTATAGCTATAGTATATTTTATTGAAAATAAATGCATCTAACTGGGACATTTATCCACATCAAGATCTTTTGGATCAAAAAAGTAAAAAAAATTAGCTATCCTTTTAAAATTATTTTGTTTCTGATAGAGACCATCCTTCGGACTGCAGCTGTCGTTATCACTGTCATCTTGTTATATCTCTTGGTGGATCTGTTGTTCATAATCATATTGTTTATCCTCCAGTGGCATCAAAAGATATATATATTAAGAAATGTTCTGAGTAAGATGGTCCGTGTGCCTGCATTCATTTGCTCACTGGTTCTTGTAGTAACATTATTTTTGGCTCCTGGCAATGGATGCCCGACTATATGGCAATTGCATATAGGATTATTCGCAGTCACATATGGATGGATCTACTTTATATTACTGACATCTAAGCTTCCATTAGTTGGAGTTTATACCATCATATACTCGACTATCACTATAACCTTCACCAAACTCATACTATTTGGTTTACTCTTAAGTTTGGGGACATCTGTAGTATTTTCAATAATATTCTATGACTCCCAAAAACAGGTAAGTGGCTATGAAATATGCAGTTCAATAAATATCTTGTGTGCTTTTCCCAAAAGAAATCACCATTTTTCCAATTTGGAAGTACTCTTTTGAAGGTGTTCACTATGACAACTGGAGAGCTTCAGTATGAAAGTATATATGACCTATCTTACAATGATGTGAAGAGAGAAAACCCTTTGTCACCTGTCGGACAAATAAAGACGTTCCCTACAACTGCACAGATTGTATGGGTTGTCTTCATCATTCTTACACCACTTTTGCTCTCAAATATGCTGGTAACTTGGTTGTAACTACTGTTAATAGCTAATTCACTAAACTGACTCTATTTATATAGACTGGTCTAGCTGTTGGTGATGTGAAGGATATACAAGATAATGCAGATCTCACAAAAAAAGCAAAAAGGGTAATTATATGTAGCTACTATTGCGTGTGATAGATATTAAGTGAATAATATGGAGAGATAGCTATAGCTCACCATATTATTCATGGTTATAATATCACACCAAAATTGTAGCTATTTTACAGTCATAGTATCAACCTGCTGGCTGTACACATGCTAGGTAGCTACATGCATGCCTTCTGATGTTGGAAATACAAATTTCTGGATCAGTTTATAGCTGGCCACAATTAATTTTATTTCCATCATCATGCAGGTGAAGTGGGTGATTGACATTGAGAATCTAGTTCCAGCCAAGAGCAGAAATTTGTTTTGCAAGTGCTACAGAAAGATTGCCGGCTGGATGGATTATCCATTTATTACTAAACACCTTGAAGCCAGCAAGAAGATCATTGAAGATTTGCAATCCTATAAAAAGGTAGTGTAGCTGCATATTAGCTAAACTCTTTAAGTTATGCATAATTATGATCCATCTATTATAGCTATATAGCTGGCCCCATTCTCCTCAAGTGAACACTGATATCTTCTAGATGGATCTTTGGATCTTATTGCCATCTTATTGCCAATTGCCAATTGTGGGGGAGGGGGGGAGGAGGAGAGGGAGGGAGGGTGGAGGGGAGTTATAAAACCATTATGTATTCTGATCATAATAATTATCACAACAGTATCATCATGAAATGTTATGTAATCATTACAGAAAAGAGAGAGTGAAATAGAGGACATTAGGAATGGACTCTCTCCATCCATTCAAAGCAGAGATAAAACTGAGACCACGGACACTACCGATGTGGAGAAAACTGTATTGAATTGTGAAATAAAAATAGAGGAGTTCAAGGTACAGCTTGTTAATTGGAACAGAGTCTCCATGCTGTTTTAATGTGATAGTCCTTAATTACCCTGTTTTCAATTCTTAAAAATATGCTTTGGTGAAGAAGTCAGATTATCTCTAGCTACATCAAGTTTTCATGGTCAACTGCTATGAAGAATGCAGTGCTCAAAATTTAATTAAAAATTTCTAACCAAACTGATTTGTCAAATTTTTAGAAACCATTCAATATTATAAGGAGAAAAAAAAGAAAAAAAACATTTCTGTGAAATGGAAGGAAAAAATGTAGGGATGACCATTGCTCAAAAAGATGGAAGGATGGAAATGGGATCAATCTTTATTCTGTATATCCAGCCAACAATCCCTACATATATGTCGAGTATAGCTTCAATGGACGTATAATTATGTAGGGATTGTTGGCTGGATATACTAAATAGATTGACCCCATTCCCATCCTACCCTTGTTTCTTTATTCTTTCTTCTTTCTTTTTTTTTTTTTTTTTTTTTTTCATTTCATGGAAATATTTTTTCCCTTCATGGAAATATTTTTTTCCCCTGGTATTTTTTTCTCTTTCTCTCCCCCAAGCTGAGCATAATGGAACTTAATTACCTTAATATATTATTACTTTACTAAACTTATTATCTGATAAGTCATGGATAATCAACCACTCACTCAGTGGTGGGTTGCCCCTCTTTTGCAAGAGGAAGACAAACTTCAATTTTGGCCTGACAATGTCAAATGTCAGACCATTAATTTGAACACTGTGAATGTATACCAAAGACACCTAGTCTCACTCCTAGCAAGGCTAGGGAATGTATGCCAAACTGAGACTTCACAGTGCTGGCCTGATATTCGACCAAATTGGACAAAGACACCTAGTCTCACTCCTAGCAGGGCTAGGGCACACCACCAAAGTTGAAATTTTATTTTCCTGTTGGCCTAGCTAATTCTTTGTTGCAGTGTTATTTTTGTGTATACAGCTATTACATAATGAAAACCTGAAGAAGATGAAAGATGAACTTAAGAAAGACTTACTGGCTGAAATAAATCCAGAATCAAATTAGTGTGCTCAATACTGAGATCAGAGTAACATGCCTCTGTTAGTTTTTATTGCTACAGTGTATTTTATCTTTTAAAAAGTTATTAAAGTCAGACGCGATCACGTGCGATCACGCGATTTACTACGACTACGCATGCGCAATGAAATATAGTGCAGATCTGCTGACCGGCGCTATCAATTAGCATGGAAGTCCAAGACTCTACTCCACCTTTGTTCTATCAGACCGTAGAGGTACGTAACAACTGGTCTAGCCAGCTAATTTATCTTAGGCTACAGCATGCACATCATGCTATAATCTTGGGCGCTTAGGCAGACAGGAATTATGCAAATGCTGTTTTGTGAGCTTGCATTTCAACACTTGGTCTCACTCTTCAGCCTACACATTGTGAAACTTCACTCCACAGCCTGAAATCTTAAGTCTAGTCTGGCTGTAAAAACTGTACAAGTATATAGCTAGTCTGTGGTGGATTGTGATGAAAAAGTAACACTGTGCCATAGTGGAAACAGGTACTAGCTACCTAGCTAGCTATGGTGACACAATCCAACAGTTACGGCACACACTCCACACCTTAACACTGTACTGTAGTGGAGACAGGTACTAACTATGGTGACACAAAGGGCATGGCAATTATTAGCAAACTAAATTGAATCTTTGGAAATATGGTAGCTACAACTGAGGGGCCATGTAGAATGAGAATCTAAATCTTATAGGTAATTATTTGAGCATAATCTGCAAGAACCTAGTTAGCTACTTAGGAGCAGCAATAAAAATATTTTTTATAAAGTTTTTAGAGAAGAAAAAGTATGAAGAAGCCTTGCACATAGTAGAAGAGAGCTGCAATGATCCAATTTTAATTAAAGCCAGAGATGAAAGACTTGGTTTCGTTGAGAGGTCTTTTCAGTATAGGTACCATCGTATTAAAAGGACAGGGTTCACTCTGCTACATTATGCTGTCTTATACAAAAGAGTTGATATGATAAGAATTTTGATCCAGAATGGTGCAGGTATAGCCTATATATAAAGTAGCTAATTGCATGCATTGCTACAATTAGCTATTATTA
The DNA here is from genome assembly GCA_963924555.1 of Crambe crambe. NCBI lineage: Eukaryota > Metazoa > Porifera > Demospongiae > Poecilosclerida > Crambeidae > Crambe > Crambe crambe. Next base: position 5,353,589 of record OZ004589.1, read on the forward strand.
TTACTTTTTGATTTCTTGTAAAGATGCATTCCTGGAGGATAGTGATTCACATTTGAATGCTTTGCATTTTGCTTGTATATGTGGAACAGAAGAAATTGTGGACTCACTACTACATTCACTAACGTATGAAAGTTTGAATATAATAATTATTAGCAAACTAACTTTATTAATTTAAAAGGGAGCAGAAATGCAGAGAGTTGGTTAATAAGCCAAATGCATATGATTGGACTCCACTCAAGTTTGCGTCAGAAAGCAAGAATGAAGCAGTAGTTAAGATCCTTCTGGATAGTGGAGCAGGTATAGTGGTTGAAGTCTCACTTAGATGGAGAGAGGGAAGGTTCTACAGGAATGGTGTGATAATTAGACAACTGTGAGTGTTTGTGACATCGTGTGCAATATCGTGAGCTACGTAGCTCATCTAGTGCCATTATTGCATATCATGTTTCATTCTACACCATTTGAGAGTGTAGGCCATGGTGTAAACAAGGCTTTAAGTGTTTTAAAGGTGTTATCATGTAATGAGATGGTGAAGGAGGATTGAAGAAAAACTGGCAACCCAAGTGACCCCGTAACCCACCAGCTGAGTTTGAACCCGCAGCATCTGACTTTAGCCGTCATAGCCACAGGACCCAACCGAATGAGCCACCAGGCACCCAGGAACCAGCTCTCTCCAATCCACCTTATATACTGCATTGGTGGTACTGCAATACTGCAGTCTCACACCAGTGCAAGCCACTTAGTATGTGCCGTCAGAATCCCGCTAGGGATCGACCGGAAACATCTCTCTATCAAGAGAGAAGCCATACTAGTAGACCCTCTGAAAATTCACAAACGATGGTTATCTCTCATCTAAGCATGTTTTAAAGGTGTTATCATGTAATGAGATGGTGAAGGAGGATTGAAGAAAAACTGGCAACCCAAAACATGCTTAGATGAGAGATAACCATCGTTTGTGAAGGCTTTAAGTGATTGAGCTGGCACGCCATTGTACAGCATGCTAGGTGTCAATGATTATTCTCATGAGTTAGTGGACTACAATCGTACCATTAATTGACTATAATATTATATTAATGAGACAAATTTGATTTAGATCCTAGTGCCTGTGACGAGGATCAGCACAGAAATGCTTTGCATCTAGCTGCAAGTCTCTCATCTCCAGAGGTTGTGAAAGATATCTTAACTCCACGTCAAGATCAAACGTAAGGAGGTCTATGTAGTTGAATATATTGTATTCCAAGCTCCACCTTTTTATCAAAAGGGAAAAGGCTTCTTCAAAGAGAAGGAACCCTACACTGTTGCTAAAACAAGAATTGTGTACTTTAATTATGCCATTAATGAATTTCACTGTAAAGAGTTAATTATAAGAGCAAGGGTATGCAATTTACATACACCTTACAATTTATAGAGTTGCATTCCTCTGATATGTAGTACAGACTTTCATTTTTAGAGTGTGTACATGGAAGATTACTATACTTCTATAATACACATGCATTGAGGGTTAAAATTGATGTACTCATAGCCAGCTAATGCTCCTTCACAAGATTAATATTATAGAAAACTGGATATCAATGGAGGTGATAGCGAGGGAATGACAGCATTACACTTTGCTTGTAAAAACAGCATGAAAGCTAATGTCAAGATATTGCTGGACAATGGAGCTGGTGAGTATAATAATCATTCTTACTAGCATAATTTTGTATACACATAATACACAGATCACACTGTGACTAATCAAAGAGGACAATTACCACTTGAATTGGCTATTCTAAATGGAGCAGAAGAATGCGCTCTCATACAGTTATCTACAAAATCATTGTAATTATTATAACTAGTCTGAGTTGGCCAAGCACTCACCTGCTTGATTTATTTTATGCATTAAGCACCATGGACCAGCTGGAACCACTACTAAAGGTAGCTGTCTACCTCGATAGACCAAAAATTGTACTGGCCATTCTTTCTGGAAATGACCCATGTAAGTTATAAAGTCATCAGAAGCAAAAAAATTACTAGTCTAAGAGGCCATTCTTTTATTGTATTTGTTGGGAGACTATTAAACAGAAGTGTTTTTGTAGTTGTAGTTGTTGTTGTTGTTTTTGTTGTTGTTGTTGTTGTTGTTGTTTTGTTGTTGTGGTTGTTGTTAATAATAGTAATAATTTACTATTATCATCATATATAGTGTATGTGATGGAAGGCAACACTCTATTGCACCAAATAGTGAGAAGTGATGTGTATTCTGATGAAGAATTTACCAAAGTTGTGAACAAGCTTGGAAAATCATGGTGTGAAATTAATAGTCACTGTGATACAATAAGCTGCCATAGGATATAAAATGTGTCATGAATTTCGTGCTTAAAACACACAAAGGAACACTTAAATTTTTATTAAAAAATATTATGCCATGAAAATTTCACACTAAATAATAATTTTTCAATAGCATTGAGTTTGAAGATGGAGAAAACAGGACCCCTATAATGCTAGCAGCTTCACTGAACAAGTTTAAGCAATTGGATATACTAATAAAAGCATACACAAGTGAGCTGAAGCATTGTGGCAGTCCAAAATCACTTTTCATATTTCCATTATGCAATTTCAGGTATGTTTCCCTACTATCAACTTGAACTTAATCATGAAGATTACTATCATAAAATGATCAGTGAGTTCCTAACCATGCATCTGTTATTATGTACCTTTCATTGTGAATATCGTAGCTAAACAAGATATAGATGGTAACTGTGCAATTCATCTTGCTGTGAAGTGTAGTGGACCAGACAGTGACTTCAAGAAAACATGTGAAGTACTTGAAAATATAAGGCAAGTTTGCAATAGAATCAAATAGAATATACCCATAAACTTAATCAAAGATGGTTGACTGAATAGTCAGCCCGTTACCATCATAATGTCTACTAGGGAAATGCGAAGCATTGTGTGGTGATCACGCATGCTCATCACAGAAATAGACTGCTGCTGTAACAATGTAATTAGGACGTACAATAATAATAAGGGAAAAAACATTTCAATGAAATGAAAAAAAAATGTAGGGATGACACATTGCTCGAAAAAGTAAAGAAACAAGTTTAATGAAGGTTGGAAATGGGATCAATCTTTGTTCTGCATATCCAGCCAACAATCCCTACATATGCGTACATTACTGTGAAGCTACCTGACGTATAATAATGTAGGGATTGTTGGTACTTTTCGAACAATGGTCATCCCTACATTTTTTCCATTTTCATGGAAATATTTTTTCCCTTACTTGTTCCTGGTATTTTTTTCTCTCTTTATGGTTTTATGTACGTACGCTTTAGAATGTGTATGCAGGAACAGAAGCTTCTTGAGATGTAGCTATAGTTCTCCAATAGCATAGCAGCCAAATGATTATTTATCAGCTTGAAATGTTGAGCTAGTTAGTTGGACGTTGAGAATGCTGATGAATTTGAAATAGAGTCTACTGGTAATGAATCTAAAATCCCCGAGTTGTATATAGCATGCACATAATTATAGATCTAGTTAGCTAGCTGAGTAATATTATAATTATTGGATATCAAATACATATGCATGCGTATTATAGAAAAAATGGCTTCCAAGAATTAAGTTAGTTGAGTGCTGTGCTTGTAATGTCTCCTTTTTCATCGACTCTTTCGAGGATTGACGAGTACAAAAGATCGTAGCTGGTAGAATTTGGAGTAGTAGAAATCATAGCTGTAGCTTGAGTGTTTTGAGAGATATGGTTGAAGAAGAATAGAGAAGAAGAAGACTCCAGCGACTTACCTGCTTGCCGTATTTCTGAAACAGTAAGCTCCCTGGTCCTGAAACTTGGTCTGCACATTGTAGTAGGCTCTAGTAGGTTGGATAATCATTCACAGTAGCTTTTATTAAGTCTAAGGGGTGGAACTAGAATTTCACATGCCGCCATCTGTGTCATCCCTACTGCTCTCTCTGGTATTTTTTTATACATCTGCATTATGAGGGTGAAGGGTCATCATCACTGTTAGGGAATCGCAAATTACCATAATTATGTATGTATCCATTATTTTTATAGACATGACGAGAACTTTAAAATTTGCCATCTTCAAAATCCCCTTTGCGTGCTGAATAGTGACACTCTATCAGGATTAAATTTTGCTCTGAAGCTGGGGAAGCCCAGAAAAGCCAATATAATCCTGGAAGTTTGTAAAGGTATACAGTGTGTTTGATGAAGACAGTGTTTATTACAGTGCATGTGTTATAACTACTGTACACAACTCACTAATTCTAATGGGATCTTATTCGAGAAGAATTCAAATTCTGTCATAGCTAATTATCACGATACACCATGGTCAATAATGCTGTGATTAATTTTTATAGGCAAGGGTGCAGGAGAGATAGATGGCAAAGGATGCACTATCATTCACAATGCTATTGATAGCAAGATGCCAGCCATTGAGTTTGAAAAAATGATAGCCTTGCTCATGCAATCAAACCTTGACCTAGCCAAGTAAGATGTGCTAGCTTTGGAAGAACTAAGAAATGATGAAGTTAATGATTATAGCTGATATTTGTCTGTCATGCGTTTTCATGAGATCCACAACTGTCCTATGAAATTTTTTTTTATGGTATTCAGGATTTTTAACACTCCCAACCATGAACATAAGACGCCACTACATATGGCAATGGAAGCCAAGTTACTGCTTCATGTTTCTCACCTAATAGACCTGAAAAATGATTCAGGTATGTTAGTCTCTGCTAAATCATTATTATTGATGTCTGTTATCATTGCTCTTCATAAAATGCTTGCTCAGATGGCAGCTATATTGTAGATGTCAATGAAATTTATGATGAAGGAAAGAGTGCCCTGTATTTCGCTATAGAGCATAACTGTTCATACAGTATCATCCAAAAAATGATTTTGCGTGGCAGGTACATATACGTATATAATGATTTTCATCTCTCCATGTACTTCTCTCTCTCTCTCTCTCTCTCTCTCTCCCTCCTTGCAGAGAAAATAGTCCTATCACAAGTACAACTAGTGATGAAAAAATCCATAAGAATGCCAATGAAACTTCCTTTACAGCTGATTCACATGTAATCAATAATTATATTAACTATAATTATATTGATCAGTTAACATCATTGATTGTTATCTTTATAGCAAAGAAAGCAATCAAAAAAGGTCTGGTGTGCTCTAAGAAATGGTGTAAGTTATAGTTTTAATATACAAGATATTGAGTTTGTGACATAATGCAATTAAACCTTGGGCAATAATTATTCTCATTGATGTAATATTAATTATGCAAGCAGGAAAACCTTCTTGATGCTGCAGTCAGTGTCAAACGTAAAGACATCATAGAGTTGCTGTTACTTAATGGAGTGAAAGTCCATCACTCCATTCTTCAAAGAGTGATTGAAGAATTGGAAGATAAGTATGTGTAATAGAATTAATTTTTTCGTTCATGGTTCTATGATAACAGAATAGCCAGAAGAAATCCAGGAAGGAGGAGTCATAATTTTCCCTCCAAAAGGCCCATGACACATGACTAAATTTTATTTTAGAGGGATATTTCCCTGCCTGCCTTCTATGGGACCTTCAGGAAATAAAGAACAGATAGAGAACCATGTTTTCCCAGAAGGAATTGTAATAAAAAATAGCTATTATTTCATAATCCATCTGGTGTTGCAGCAGGTGTTATTGTATGCAAAATTAATAGCTACACAATGATCTCTATATGCTGCACCTCATAAAGTGACCTTTTAGCTAATCAGAGAGAACCGAGAAATGCGTACACATATCGATGTCATGATGACATGACTGTTACTATTCAGAGAACTGGCATATTTGCTTGTGCGACATGGAGAAAATATTCTGGTACCACTCAGCAAAGAACTTACACCCAAATGTTCTTCGTCAAACAACATACTCTTCCATCATTTAATACAAAATATGCCTGGTAAGAATAAGACTAGCTACTTGGCATAGCTCCATGTAGCTAGTTAGTTACTCTTAGCTGAACAGTATGTATATCTTGAATAATCTTAGGTGTTGCTAAGGAGGCATTAAATAGAAGTTATGATTTGAATGAGAGTGGAGATATTGTCTATGATTTCACATTACTTGAAAGAGAGAACCAACATGACGATCTTGAGTAAGTAGCTATTGTTGGTAGCTCTATACCATAAATATGAACAGGAAGGAATGGTAGCTAACCAGGAACAAAATTGTATATTAACATGAATGATGTGTAGCAAGGTGCAGGTGGGGTAGGAAATAAATTTGGGTGATTGGATGTATGATCATACTGCATGCAAAGCATGCCATCTAGGAGGGGGGGAGGGGGGGGGGGCATGCTCCTCCAGGAAAATTAGATTTTAGGGTCAGGTAGAGATTGAATCTGGCACATTTTTGAGCTAGCTATTGGGGTTGATTTTTATGTTAGTTAACATTGTAATAGGCGGACAGCTTTCTTTGGCAAATTGCTATTGAGTTCAGCTCTTCGATTGAGTTTTAAGACACATGTGATTGTCATACGTACGTAATTAAGAATGTGTGGGGTAATAAAAAAGAGTGCCTCTGTTTTTATTCTTCTTAGTGATTCTGGACCTCATATTGAGTCTTTTGATGTGCGTGTGACTCCTAAAAGGAAACACTTGAGACCTGACCCAATGTCAGTCATGGTAAGTTATTTTTTATTCATTTAAATTACAAGACAATAGAACAGTGAAACAGTTTTTATTTATTTATTTTCTATTGGAGCAATAGTTCAATCCTGCTAGCATGTACGTAATAATGATGCCTAGCTGGAACTATACAATTGTATTAGCATGTAACCACTACAGTAAACCTAAGGATTAAGAATGGTTGAGTTAGAGCTAAAGTATACTGAAATTGTTAATGGATGTAGCTTGCTTTACATGCAGGTAGACCATAAGTGTTTGGATCTCTTGGAACACCCTGTGGTGCTAAAATTATTGAACTTCAAATGGATAGGTCTTGGACTTCTGCTCTACTTGATCCAACTCTTTCTATTCACATTCTTCATGGCTTCACTTTCAGCATTGACCCTGACTTTAAACCATCCATTACGCAATATTTGCAGTGAGTAGCTATCACTGTGAAGTGTGCATGTAATGTCTACTGATAATACCTATAGCATAAACTTAGTGATAGCGACAGTAGACCATAGCTAAAATCTAATTAGAGCAAGGACTAACTCAGGTAATTAGAGGAATAGGAGAACATAGATAATTAGAGTAATTGGTGTAAGGGAGAATGTAGGAAAGGGGAAGGATGATTAGAGAAATAGGGAAGAATATAAGATAATTAGGAGAAGGGATACTTTAGATGATTGGAGGAATAAGGAGAATGGATAATTGGAGGTAGAGGAAGGGATAGTCCGAATAATTAGAGGAATAGGGAGAATGTGGGTAATTAGAGGAAGGAGGAATAGGTAATTAGAGGAAGGGATAGTTCAGATAATTAGAAAAATAGGGTAAAGGGGATAGTTCAGATAATTAGAAGAATAGGGAGTAATTAGATGAAGAGATAGTTCAGATAATTAGAGAAATAGGGGATGTAAGTAATTAGAAGAAGAGAGCACTTATTATTCTTATTATTATGCAGACTCTAGTAATTTGACCAGAAGAAACAACCGTGAGTATTAAATTAATTATACAGTACAGCTACTGTATTTTCAATAATCAAAATGGTTGCAGCTGAAAAGTATGCACCATTTATCAAACAACACAGTAGCTAGAAGGAGGAATATTTCTTGGCTACTAGTTGTGCCTCATCCTGAAAGGGCCCCAGAGAGGTTCTGGAATCACCATTGATTGAACTTTGACCCTGCATGGTATCCAAATGCAAATGCATTATTATAAGTCCATGTGCATTATGTTCTACCACACATGATTTTCCCCCCACTATATAACACTATTAGTGTAAGGACTGCTCACCCAAAAAGTTACGTATAAGAGGATCAGTTATGGTCATTGGTATTATTGAATCATTACACAGGTGCTTCCAATGAGGGGCCACGACTAGCAGGACTAACCATTGTCATCACCCTGGTCCACTTTCTAGTAGACGTGGTACTCATAGTGCTAATATTTCTTCAGAGGTACAAGCATCCAAAAAGATACATTATGAGAGTCATATGCGTCAAGTTTGTCCGAGAACCTCTCTACGTTTTGTCATTGGTTTTAACAATATCAGTTTTCATAGTGTCTGCACGTAATGGGTGCATGACAAGGTGGCAATGGCATATAGGACTAATGTGCGTTTTATATGGTTGGATCTACTTCATTTTTCTGACCACCAAGCTTCCTTTGATTGGAGTTTATAGTATTATATTCCTCACTATTGTCAAGACCTTTGCCAAGCTTGTGCTATTCAGTCTTCTGTTAATCATTACCTCAACTACAGTATTTTTTATGACATTCTTCAATCCTCAGGCTGCAGTAAGTATAATTGTAAGCACTGCTACAAGGGCCATCTAAAGGATTAATTAAAAAAATAGGCCGAAGGGCTTATTTGAATGGCTATTATTAATACTGCACATTGGAAATTGGTACAGCCCAAGTAGCTGACCTGCACATGTCAAGATTTCAAGTTGGGAGAAAAAATAATTATTATAAATAATTATCATATAATATAATAGGACTCGCCATTTTTTAACTTCGAAAGAGGCATATTGAAGACAATTACTATGGCCACTGGGGAGCTGGACTTCGAAGAACTATTTGGTTTTTCATATGATCGTGTCCAGCGACGAAATAGAATGTTAACTTTTTTCCCACAGTCAGCCAACTTCTTATGGATCATATTCCTTGTCGCAGTACCTATTTTACTGTCCAATATGTTGGTGAGCAGAATAATACCATATAGGAGGAAATGTTTTTGTGAGGAAAATTTTAAGGATGGCTCGGAAAAAATCCATACAGGGAATTTGAGTGCTGCACACTTCCAATTTTTAAAAAAATATCCCCACACAAATCTTCATGCTATAAATTATGGTAATAGAGCAAGCTAAAGTCCATTGCATTCACTTGACATGTTATTTTAGCCTCAGCCCGAGGCACTTTTTGCAACCTGTCTAAAAGAGAGCCTGGTATCAGTTGTACGTGTTAGTCTAGGAATTCTGAGGCTTCCGTATATTCTTTGTACACTCTCCATAAATGGATTGAAAAAATAGTCTGAGCACCAAACAATAAAACCAGTCTTTTGGAGCAGTAGCGAATGGTACAGAAAAACTGGAAAAAACAATAAAGAAAAGGAGAAAGGAATCTCACTCAGTAAACTTTCAGGTATATTGCCTCTATACTACACGCATGCGCAAACAATTGATACCAGGCTCTTTTTTCAATAGAGCCTGGGGACGAGGCTAGAGATAAATTCTGAATTTCATGGTTATGGCAGCTCAGCTAGCTACGTACTTCATGTATCAAGTGAATTTAAAGCTTATTTTTCATGATGAAAATCATTATAAATGCTATGTAGACTGGTCTAGCTGTTGGAGATGTGAAAGACATACAAGATGGAGCAGCTCTCCGCAAAAGGGCAAAAAGAGTAAGTCTTTACCTTGTGTAGTGTTCGTCTACTCATCCCATGCACAGGCCTCAAGCTGGGTTTCCAAAATAATAAAATCAAACGACAATTATTGGAATGCATGCCATAGAAAATTAAGAAGGTACATGAGAAGGTTATTGAATGCATTGAACTTCTGAAGTTTCATCATGCCTTACTTCCTCTATTATTATTGTAATGGTCATATCGGTCACTTATCCATAGCTTCAGAGCTGAAATAATAGTCCAACCTTTATGAAACACATAAGTTTGGGACACTTTCAATAAACATTGTGAAATGGCAATAACATTAAATTTTGATTTCTACTGGGCATTCTCAATGAAGGCTAGGAACAAGTCAAGATAAATTATGACTATATGGACACTCTCTCCTATAGGTGAACTGGGTGGTGAACATTGATAATCATCTTCCACTTCGCAAAAAGCATTTGTTATACAAGCCTTTTGCATCCATTGGCCAGTACTTCATATCTTTGCTTACTACACTCAAGATATTTGCATTATATCCTGGGTATTATTCTGACGGGATCATCAAAGATCTCAAATCATATAAAAAGGTACAAAAAAGAACTGAGAGATAATATGTAATAATTATGTGCAATTATTGCAAGTGCTTCATTCATATCGATATAGAAAAGAGAGTCTGAAAGAAGTGATATAGAGGCAAGATTTTTAGCAGGTGTTGATAAGAATGAAACAACAGAGTATACTGCTGATGTGGAGAGAATTGCACTGAGCTTTGAAAGAAAAATTGAGGAGTTTAAGGTATAGACACTCAAAGGAACCTCCAATAAAGGACGTATGTACACTCTGAAAGAGGATTAACCTCTCACAAAAGACTATCTAAAACTATAAAAAAAAAAACCTCTCTACAAAGGACAAAAGGCTTAGTCTCAACTCCACATATGTACCTTCTATTATAATTATAAGACTTAATTGTTACACCAGTCAATATGTGCCACTACTTCCTTAGCTACTAGTAACCTTGGGGCTGAAATCTGGAGTGGAGATAGTCCAACCATTATTATAAAACACAGCTAGAACAGAACAATTTTTTTCATGTATGGGAAAATGGTTGATATAATACAGATGGAGCATGATGAAGCTGTCAAGAGGATGACCAAATATCGAAATGATGTACTGAATGAAGTCAGAGAACGACTGAAATCATAATAGCTAGCTCATTAACACGAATACTTACACTAGTACGTAGTTATACTTACACTTGTACAGTAAGTTGTAACTTGCACCTACATGCACCTCACTTTAATGTTACAGTGTCTAATCACAATTGAACATTGTCAGATTACACTGTTGTTGTTATTGTTGTTGTTGTTGTCATTGTTGTTACAGTGGGTGGGGGGTAAGGTATGTCAAGGTGGACTATTTTGGTTGGGGTATACATATGGAAATTTTGTTGGACATCCCTACAATGTGTTGAAATCATATTGATTGGCTATATAGCTAGTATTGTGACCATGCAGTGTTTTATTAGCTACGTACCAGCTCCATTAAGGTTATAAAAATAACTACTACCAATTAATTATAGTCTTCCCTGAGGCTCAGTTTTGTCACACATGGTCCAATCCAAGACTGAGGTAGAGTCTTGATCAAACAATAATGGTGGAGTATAAGGACTATGTGTGATGAAACTGAGCACTCCACCATTATTGGATCAAGACTCTACATACCTCAGTCTTGATGTTGATATTTTTGTGGGCTAAACAGTGCATTGTATATGGTGGAGATAGATTCAGATAGAGGAATGAGTATTGAGCAGAGAGTAGGAAGTTCAGGAGCAGGCCGGGGTGGTTTGGCTCTCCATACGTGTTGTGGGAGCTAGAGAGAAGATGGAAATCAAAAGGGTTTGTGTGACCGTGAAATGGCAGTACAGAAGAAAAGAAATATGATGTTTAGCTACATCAAGTAGCTATGCAGCCAGTAGCAATCAAAACGTTTTGATTTCAGCTCCAAATTTCCTGGGGAAGCATGCCTCCAGATCTCCCTAAGTGCATACAGTATCTAGGTCACAATCTGAACTATACTCTATTGACTAGACTATAGACATTCAAATTGTACAAGAAAATTTGAACTTTGAACTAGCTATATCTAGTAGCTATACCTATTAACTAGTCAAAAACCACTAGCCACATGTAGCTACATGCAAATGAAATTATTGTGGATTCAATAAGTTATGTACGTACGAGAATAGCATACCAATCGCAAGCCCTACATATGAATCAAGAGTTCAAAAAAATGAATTTCTCCACTTTTGCCACTAACTATAATGACTACAAGTAGCTAGCTATAATTATTGTATCATAATATTTGAAGGATATGATAACTATTAATAACAAGTGAATGCAAAAAATTTCTTCGAAATAAAAATGTGAAGTAGGGATGCTATTATAACTGCAGCTTCATTATGAAAACCAAGTACTGCAGCATCGAAGCAGTATGGCCCAAAAATCTAGCTGGAATATGTATTATAACTGCATGCAAGAGAGTGAACTTAGTGAAGTGACCCTTACCCATCATCAAGTACGAGATACTATTCCTACTTCACTCCCTTGGCCCTTGATCATGGGAGTGAAGTAGGAATAGTATCTTGTACTTGATGATGGGTAAGGGTCACTTCTAGCCCTGAGCTAATTATTCATATATAGATGCCCATTATTCAAGTATTTTATTCAACATTTTGCTCCCTATTATTCAAGAGACAGCCCCCTATTATTCAAGAGACAGCCCCCTATTATTCAAAACAGAGTGATGACAACACTCTGACTGACTGACCAATGTGGCTAGAGACAAGTAATAAGGATCATTATTAAGGATGTACATTGACAGGATTGACAGTCATAACTATTACATAGTTCATTAACTCATCGATTATTGTACTGAAGCATCAAAGATGTCTCAGAGCCTATTATTCAATTTCTGAAAGAAGCTACCTATTATTCAAAAAATTATTCCTGAATAATTAGCTCAGGCCTAGTCACTTCACTAAGTTCACTCTCTTGCATGCAGTTATAATACATATTCCAGCTAGATTTTTGGGCCATACTGCTTCGATGCTGCAGTACTTGGTTTTCATAATGAAGCTGCAGTTATAATAGCATCCCTACTTCACATTTTTATTTCGAAGAAATTTTTTGCATTCACTTGTTTGCATTCTTTTTCTTTGTGATTATGAAAATTGATAGACACTAAAGGCTTCCTTGATTGAACTAAATTTATTTAATGATCAGTATTTCATTCTGTTCAGGGAGGAGAGTTTGAAGGATGATCATCTGCAGTGTAATGGAGTACTGAAAGGAGTGAACATTTTAAAAAGTGAACAGCATTAGCTAATTGTTACATATGTGATCACTGAAATAATTATTGAGATGGTACGTATGTCTTGCTTGAGGGAGGAGTATGGGGAGTTTATGCATTTGGTGTAGTGATCATAATAGTGGATGCCATCAAATGGCCACATCCTGTGCAGGTGTTATATGAGGAGAACTGCTATTAATTGCCCCACCCCTTTTATGAGGTAATATCGCGAAGATTTTTTTCATACGAGGCTGCAGCACATTATAGATAGCCCAGCTAGATTTTAGGCTATCCCTACTTAACCTTTTTATTTGAAGAAATTTTTTACGCTCATTTGTTTCTATCCTTTTTCTTAGTGCTTGAAGTTGAATGAGGGAGGCTACAGTACAGTACTATACAAAGCCAGCTCTACATAAACCTCTTTTGTAGGTACATACAGTGTCTCTGGTTGAAGAATTTGTTTAGCTATTTAAGTTTTGTTGATATAAAACTTTACAGCAACAGCAATGTAAATGACATGTACACGGCATGGTGAAGTGAGCTGACTACACTACAGCCAAGTACTGGCTATAATGATGAGCATCTGTACTGTAATTCAGCAAGGAGTGACTGGAACATCATCAGATAATGAATGAAGACCTTGGCTATAGCTAAACTTAAGCTTACGTGGCTCCGCCCACAAGCCCCGCCCCCTTCAAAATGGCGTAGAAAGATTAGCAGCTGTGTTCTGAGTGCTATCGAATAGTGAAGTAGAGCCTTAGTCAAAACTAATAGCAAAAGATCAGCCTCTAGGTGCCGCTCTAACAGATGGCCAAAGCAGAATTTTGATGACTATAGCCAGTAAGTCGGTAGGTCGATCTTATTATTATTATTATTATCCTTATTATTACAAGTGAATGCAAAAAATTTCTTCGAAATAAAAATGTGAAGTAGGGATGCTATTATAACTGCAGCTTCATTATGAAAACCAAGTACTGCAGCATCGAAGCAGTATGGCCCAAAAATCTAGCTGGAATATGTATTATAACTGCATGCAAGAGAGTGAACTTAGTGAAGTGACCCTTACCCATCATCAAGTACGAGATACTATTCCTACTTCACTCCCTTGGCCCTTGATCATGGGAGTGAAGTAGGAATAGTATCTCGTACTTGATGATGGGTAAGGGTCACTTCACTAAGTTCACTCTCTTGCATGCAGTTATAATACATATTCCAGCTAGATTTTTGGGCCATACTGCTTCGATGCTGCAGTACTTGGTTTTCATAATGAAGCTGCAGTTATAATAGCATCCCTACTTCACATTTTTATTTCGAAGAAATTTTTTGCATTCACTTGTTTGCATTCTTTTTCTTTGTGATTATGAAAATTGATAGACACTAAAGGCTTCCTTGATTGAACTAAATTTATTTAATGATCAGTATTTCATTCTGTTCAGGGAGGAGAGTTTGAAGGATGATCATCTGCAGTGTAATGGAGTACTGAAAGGAGTGAACATTTTAAAAAGTGAACAGCATTAGCTAATTGTTACATATGTGATCACTGAAATAATTATTGAGATGGTACGTATGTCTTGCTTGAGGGAGGAGTATGGGGAGTTTATGCATTTGGTGTAGTGATCATAATAGTGGATGCCATCAAATGGCCACATCCTGTGCAGGTGTTATATGAGGAGAACTGCTATTAATTGCCCCACCCCTTTTATGAGGTAATATCACGAAGATTTTTTTCATACGAGGCTGCAGCACATTATAGATAGCCCAGCTAGATTTTAGGCTATCCCTACTTAACCTTTTTATTTTTTACGCTCACTTGTTTCTATCCTTTTTCTTAGTGCTTGAAGTTGAATGAGGGAGGCTACAGTACAGTACTATACAAAGCTAGCTCTACATAAACCTCTTTTGTAGGTACATAGTTACAGTGTCTTGCTTGAGGGAGGAGTATGGGGAGTTTATGCATTTGGTGTAGTGATCATAATAGTGGATGCCATCAAATGGCCACATCCTGTGCAGGTGTTATATGAGGAGAACTGCTATTAATTGCCCCACCCCTTTTATGAGGTAATATCGCGAAGATTTTTTTCATACGAGGCTGCAGCACATTATAAATAGCCCAGCTAGATTTTAGGCTATCCCTACTTAACCTTTTTATTTTTTACGCTCACTTGTTTCTATCCTTTTTCTTAGTGCTTGAAGTTGAATGAGGGAGGCTACAGTACAGTACTATACAAAGCCAGCTCTACATAAACCTCTTTTGTAGGTACATACAGTGTCTCTGGTTGAAGAATTTGTTTAGCTATTTAAGTTTTGTTGATATAAAACTTTACAGCAACAGCAATGTAAATGACATGTACACGGCATGGTGAAGTGAGCTGACTACACTACAGCCAAGTACTGGCTATAATGCTACTATAGGATGAGCATCTGTACTGTAATTCAGCAAGGAGTGACTGGAACATCATCAGATAATGAATGAAGACCTTGGCTATAGAGCTTACGTGGCTCCGCCCATAAGCCCCGCCCCCTTCAAAATGGCGTAGAAAGATTAGCAGCTGTGTTCCGAGTGCAATCGAATAGTGAAGTAGAGCCTTAGTCAAAACTAATAGCAAAAGATCAGCCTCTAGGTGCCGCTCTAACAGATGGCCAAAGCAGAATTTTGATGACTATAGCCAGTAAGCCGGTACGTCGATCTTATTATTATTATTATTATCCTGATTATTATAAAGAAAAAGAACGAAAAGTCAATTTTAGAACTCGTTTTTTTCTTATGTTGGCGAATGAATTTTTGGCTTTTGAACATTCTCCTCTCTTCTTTGTAGATATAATAATTCACTGTAGCCTTCTGAGAACCTGTAGAGTAAGGGTAGAAGAGAAAGAAGAGTTTTTAGTTTATACTGTCCTATGGACTTTGACCTGCCATCCCTACTTAGAGAGTGCTACCGCACTCTCTGATTATTATAAAGAAAAAGAACGAAAAGTCAATTTTAGAACTCGTTTTTTTCTTATGTTGGCGAATGAATTTTTGGCTTTTGAACATTCTCCTCTCTTCTTTGTAGATATAATAATTCACTGTAGCCTTCTGAGAACCTGTAGAGTAAGGGTAGAAGAGAAAGAAGAGTTTTTAGTTTATACTGTCCTATGGACTTTGACCTGCCATCCCTACTTAGAGAGTGCTACCGCACTCTCTGAGAGTGCTACCGCACTCTCTGATATTCCTTCTCATGTAGTGAACCCAGTGAGAGTGTTGACTGAAGTGGACCTGTTGGGTTTTCATTCGTGAGCTAGCTAGCTATAATTAAGTTATAATGATAATAGCTATTATTATAAAATAGAAGCATGTTACTCTGATCTCAGAATTAAGTGGCAAACTAATTATTTGATTCTGGATTTATTTCAGCCAGTAAGTCTTTCTTAAGTTCATCTTTCATCTTCTTCAGGGTTTCATTGTGTAATAGCTGTATATAAAAATCAAATAGGTACAAGTCCACACTGACTGCAACAATAGAATAATGTCCAAAAAAACAAACAAAAAAACTCTGGTGGTCTAAGCATGCCATTTTCCCTATAGCTTTGCTAGGAGTGAGACTATAGGTGTCACATAAAAATAGGTCCCTTTTTGGTAGCTAGCTATATACATTCTGACAGTGCTCAAATTAGCTAATGGTCTGACAACTGACATTGTCAGGCCAGCCCCTTAGTTAAATGTTTGCATGCTGTCACACAGATGGAGAAGTTTTGAGTGTGATATTGATAGGCTTTGGTAGACTAAACTCAATATTATAGTCTAAAGATTCCGGTATTTAAAAAAATTATTGTTTAGTCTCAATTTTAATTTGAGCACTGTTATCATAGCAGTTGACCATGAAAAATTGATGTAGAGATAATCCGACTTCTTCATCAAATCATGTTTATTAACAGAGTAATGCGTATTAACTAAGGACTATCACATCATATCATGGAGACTCTGTTCCTTTAGGCTAAAAATTAACAAGCTGTACCTTGAACTCCTCTATTTTTATTTCACAATTCAATACAGTTTTCTCCACATTGGTAGTATCCATGGTCTCAGTTTTATCTCTGCTTTGAATGGATGGAGAGAGTCCATTCCTAATGTCCTCTATTTCACTCTCTCTTTTCTGTAATGATTATGCATATCATGATACTGTTGCATGGCTGGAATATCCCCCCTCCCTCCCTCCCTCCCTCCCTCCCTCCCCTCTCCCATAGGATATGGATGGTATAACCAGATCCATGACTGAACAATATTTAATTGGTCTGTCATTTTTGGCTACCAGAATTTAAAATTAGCACTATACATAACCTTTTTATAGGATTGCAAATCTTCAATGATCTTCTTGCTGGCTTCAAGGTGTTTAGTGACAAATGGAAAATTCATGCAGCTAGCAATTTTTCTGTGGCACTTGCAAAACAAACTCCTGCTTTTGACTGGAACTAGATTCTCAAAGTCGATCACCCACTTCACCTGATGATGGAAATAAATTAGAGACAATTATCGTAACAGTTTCATAAATCTATTTCCCACACCAGAAGGATCACCTATGGTGGATGGTGGTACATGGTATGTATGACATCATGTCATGTACACCCACGTAGCTAATACATTGCACGCATGTGCAGGTGTGAAGAAAGAAAAAAACAACAAAAAAAAACAACAACAGAGTATATATACCTAGCCACCAGCCGTTACTTCAGTGGATTCAAGCAGAACATGTACAAATCTCGGAGAATGGACCAAAGAAAGTAACAAACACATAAACAACAGAGACGAAAGAGAAGAGAAATTCGACTACATGCCAGAAAGGTGAGGGTGATGAGATCAAAGACTATACAGACTTTGCATGGAAGTGAACATTTGAGAAGCCAATCAGAGGGAAATGAATATATCACTTCTCAAATAAGTTGATAAATTGTAACTCGTCACAGGAATTGGCATTTGAATTATCTATTTGACATTAAACATACATGAGTCCAGACCCTTCATTGATTAGCTATAATTGAATTTCAACAGTGTGCATTACTCATATTTCCTTATAGCTACGTAGCTAGCTACCATTGCCGAGGCATAAGTCTTTTTTAAAGACTAACTTGTTATGGTGATTATAACCATGAATCAATATGGCTTTTATCCTAGAAGTAGCTATCACACACAACATAATTATAGCTACATGAATAGCTAGCTATATACCCTTTTTGCTCTTTTTCTGAGATCTGCATTATCTTGTATATCCTTCACATCACCAACAGCTAGACCAGTCTACATTTAAACAGAGTCAGTTTAGTGAATTATTAACATGTAGCTAGCTACAACCAAGTTACCAGCATATTTGAGAGCAAAACTGGTGTAAGAATAATGAAGACAATCCATACAATCTGTGCAGTTCTAGGGAACGTCTGTATTTGTCCTACAGGTGATGAAGGGTTTTCTCTCTCCACGTTATTATAAGATAGGTCAAATATATCTTCATACTGAAGCTCTCCAATTGTCATGGTGATCACCTTCACAAGCGTACTTCCGAATTGGAAAAATGGTGATTTCTGTTAGGAAAAACACACAAAATACATGAGAATTGCATAATTTATTTTCACATAGATACTTACCTCTTTTCGGGAGTCAAAGAATACTACTGAAAATACTACAGATGTGCCCAAACTTAAGAGTAAAGCAAATAGTACGAGTTTGGTGAAGGTTATAGTGATAGTTGAGTATATAATGGTATACACTCCAACTAATGGAAGCTTCGATGTCAGTAATATAAAGTAGATCCATCCATATGTGACTGCAAATAATCCTATATGCAATTGCCATACAGTTGGGCATCCACTGCCCGGAGCCAAAAATATCGATAGTACAAGAACCAGTGAACAAATGAATGCAGGCAGACGGATCATCTTACTCAGAACATTTCTTAATATATATATCTTTTGGTGCCACTGGAGGATGAACAATATGATTATGGACACCAGATCCACCAAGAGATGTAACAAGACGACAATGAAAGTGATGGCTCCAGTCAGAAGGATGATCCCTGTCAGAGACCACATAATTTTAAAAGGATAGCAGGATAGCTATTGTTTGCTAGTATTTTGCTATTAAGATATCCAAGGGGAGATGAATGTTCCAGGTAGCATTTATTTTCAACCCTCAGCTCTCAAAATAATTATTATCAGAGAGAGTGTTAGCATTCTCTATGTAGCTAGGGATGGCAGGTCATAAGATAGAAATCCTTCTTTCTCCAGTGTCCTATACAGGTTCTCGAAACACTATAGCTAGCTACTTTAGCTACACAGAAGAGGGCAAAACTCATTTTGATAGTATGAAAAATCAGATTTGACTTTTGTTAGCTATAAAATGATAGCAGTAGCTACGTAGCTAGCTACTGACTCAGATTCTAGCCCTACATTTCAGCTCACTTGCTATATAGACAGTGATCCAGCCAGAAATTCAGGGCGTAATGATATCCCTATGAAATTATTTTATTTGGAGAGATTTTTTGCACTCATAATAGTTATGATAGCTTTAGGGTGAATATGGAACACACATGTCCTTAGCTATAATATTTAAATGATCATGAATTATAGTATACCTATAGTTCTGTGTATTTCTTACCAACATCCCCATCAATTTCAGCGTTATTGATGGTAAAATTTGATGAATTTAAACCTGCAATATAAAGATGCATAGGTGATTGTAAGTGAATACTTATCTATTCAGCTCTTCACTTCATTTAATTAGCATGCCTACAGTGTAATAGCTATACACAGCATGCATGATTGTTTACTGTTTAGAGTTATGAAATCATTTATTGTTGTTAAAAAGTGAAGTATGTACCCATGACTGACTCACTGCAGATATCCAGTAATGGGTGGTTTAGAACCTGAATTAGTGCTGATAATGGACCGAGGAAACACATATACCCGAAGAGTTGGATGATGTATAGAATGAAGCCAAAACCAAGCCACTTGTACTGCAACCAATTGCGTACTATTGGATGCTCCAATAAAGCCAATCGTTTATTATCAACCTGTGTGTGTGTGTGTTGTGTGTGTATTGTGTGAACATACGTGCGTGTGCGTATGTGTGTGTGCATGCATGTGAATGTGTGTGCATACGTATGTGTATGTGTGTGAAAAAAATAAATGATCAATGAACTTCATGCAGAGACTTGGTGGGTACACTAACTTTCATTGAGGACTTAATGCTTATAATAATGTACCAGCATTATTAACTATGTAGCTAGATAGCTACAATTTTCAAACTATCATTATTTGATGCTGCTCTTAATTGTCAGTGGTTGTAGCTAGGTTGTATTAGCTAGCTAGAAATAATTAGCTATATCAATCTTAAGTTTATGAACTAACCATGACTTCCATAGGATCTGGTAAAATATATTGAGTGCATCTTTTCTTTGAAGCTTCACAAACATTTGGAGATTCGGCATCATGATGATCATCACTATTAGCATAAGAAAAATGATCTCTAACAAGTTTGTCTTTAAAAAGACTTGATGCCTCGGCATGTAGTAGACTTAGCTATAATGCATTATTATTTTGATTTTCTTTTGTGCTGTGTTTACCTATATAATTATACTGAAGAAGATCTTATTTTATTCTATAATTATCACATCAATGACTTTCTATGCTGTAGCAAACTAATATAGTTAGTGGCTAGCTATAGCTTGTTTGCTTAGCTTTGTTGGCTCTTTCTGCTTTTCCTCAGGACTTTTAACCTACTTGTGACTTTGTAGCTTCTGTTCTTGATTAACTTTCTTGTAGGCTCTCTTGCTGCCTTTTCAGACGATCATCTGTCATAGCTTTCAAGTTTGTACTAGCTCTCGTTAACTGCTGAGCTGAAGGTCAAGGTCACGTGCATTCATTTGCACGTGCTACTAATAGGACGTCCAGGAATAGGGGGGCAGGGGGGCCACTGCCCCCCCCCCCAATAATAATAGGAAGAGCTAACTTGAGTATATTGAAAGTAAAAATATAGCACCAAGGACCAAGCACCAAGCAATTAGCTACATGCATGAATGCTGTCATTGCAGTGTGATGTTATCAATTCCACTGCTGACTGTTATCTAATCCATTTTTCGTAAAGAAAAAACTGAAAATCTTAATTTGTGATATTGCCAAAGAATTTATTCAATGTAATGACAGAAGGATTTACTTTGGACATTTTTAGATATTAATTTTGCTGCTATTATAATTATTACTGTGATTAACTTCTTATTGTTCCTGCCCCTCCAATAAATTTCCTATTCCTACTCCACTGCATTGTGTCAAGAAGTGGTTGCAGTTGAAGGATGATGCTTAAACATCTACATTAAACTAGTAGCTAGCTAACTTACGTAGTTATCATGGATGTCTAAATTACATGTCATAATGATAGCTATTCACGTACGTATTATGCTTCTCACCGCTCATAATGCTTGTCTAATAACTTGAAATTATACATCATTTCAGATTCTCCAGTATCATCTGAACAATCGTAACTTCTATTTAATGCTTCTTTGGCAACATCTGCAATGGTAAGCAATACAAATAGTCATTAGAATTTATTTAGTCTAAGAAGTGGAATATAATGGTAGACGTCCAATCAACTTGTATACATATATGTAGGGACATCAGTTTTCAAGGAACCAAACCATACTGCTAGTATTGAACCTTTGAAGAGTGGAAACCTCTTTACGTATTAAGGAAAATAAGGGCAGACAAAGTGTCCACCATATATAGCTTCCACTGTATTTGCACAAGAGTCCATAGCTATACATACATGCATGTGTAGCTAACTTACATACCTGGCATTTTTCGTATTAAGTGGTGGAATAATACCATTTCTTTGCCATCATCAGAGGTAAGTACTTCACTTAGTGGTGTCAAGATATCTTCACCATGCCTCACAAACAAATATGCAAGCTCTCTTCATGATGCAGATGGGAATGAAAATTCTTTGTAATCCTTTGTATATTAATGGTGTGCTATTATATATACTTACTTGTCTTCCAAGTCTATGATCACTCTTTTAAGAATGGAGTGATGGACTCGTATTCCATTGACTAACATCATTTCTATGACATCTTTTCGTCTGACACTTATTGCAGCATTCAGAACTACTTCCTGTATTAATTATACAGTGTGAAGTTAATTTTAGCTGTCAAGCTGCCAAAGGAAATTAGCTCTAGACTGTCATGTTGAACAACTTGTATGGTCTGCCACAAAGAAGCAGTGTTGTTAAGCTACATCTGCACAGAAGTCTATCATACTCTTTTTAGATAATGATAATACACAGTTTCCTCCTACGTATGTGTACAAAATAACTATTATGGTTGAGTTTCCTTCAGTATAATATTATTGGTGCATGATTTCCTTTACGTATAACAGTCTAGCCAGCACAACCTGATTCTTTATCATCAATGTTGTACTGTTTCCTTATCCGTGGCTAGATCAGCTACAACACAGCAAACTAGACCTATGAAGTAATTGCATTAAAACTGATTACCATAATTATCGGGTAACTTTCAAGTAATAATTCATTTTCGGTTATTGAACACAACGATGGCGATGATTTTTAATTATGGTATGGATATGAAGCTTATCTGAAGAGAGTGGTGTACTATGGATGTCTTTTAGCTAGATTATCTGGTCTGTACATAACCATGTGATATAGCTAATGATTTTCCCACAAAACTTACACATAAATCAGTTGTAATAACAGTTCTCTGGGGCAAACTTAATTGCATATTTCCATTGTCAGATATAGTGCTGTAATACAAGGGTATATAGTTAGTACTTAGCCAATTATAGGAAAGGGGTCTTAGATGAGTGGAGGGACTTTGGAGCTTATGTATTAGGAGGGGAGGGGTCTTATAGACATGCAAAGTGGAGTTGGATAGGAGGAAGAAGGAACAAAGGAAGTAAAGTTACATACATACAATAATACATACCAAAACAGTCTTCTGATGATATCATAGGAACTGTTGTGATCAATTGCAAGGCACAGTGCATTTTTTCCTTGTCCATCCATCACATTGAGGTCTACAATGTAGCCTCTGTCATGATTTATACAGTTTGCACAACTATCAAAACCTATAAAATGAAGATTTAATGACCAAAGGACCAAAGATTTGGTGCTATGGTGATCTAATACTATGACGACACTGGGACCTTTTTATATACATATTACTATAATGCAAGAATCTGACATTTAGGACTGTAATTTAGAAATAGCTATATAAACTGTATTATTCTTACTTGAGCTGAACTTCAAGTCTACCAGAAAGGCTACATGGAGAGGTAAGTTGGTTTCCAGGGCCATATGTAATGCTGTTTTCTTCTCATCGTTACGAGCATTGAAAATCCTATAGGTATAACACAAACACTGTTATGTACTTCCTTTTTACTACAAGAGTACAAGGACACCACATGTACTCTGGCTACATAGCTGTCTGTGCTTAGAAGCCAAATTGACATAGCTACTGTGTGGTGCTTTAATTAAGTTAGAAGCATGATTTAAAATCTTTTTTTCATTTCTAGCTAGTTTGAAAGCAAACTTCACATTGTCTTATACATTGTACATAACTTGCAGACTTAGCAGGAATTTCTCAATAATAGCTATAGTCAATCAACCTTTGCATGAATTACACAATATATCACTAGCTGCATGAGCTCCATTAATTTTGGACTTACTTGGTTAGGTCCAGGTCTGATTTTAATAGCAGAGTTATCATTTCATTGAAGTCAAGGAACGATATTTTGCTTGCTATAGCATTGTGAATAATAGTGTTCCCTTTACCATCTATTTCTCCTGCAATTCTACCTGAAAAGATTAATATAAACTGACATCATCAATTATTAGCTAGCTGGCTATAGTTATTGGAGTGGAATAAAAGCAATGTGTGAACAAGAGCTGTTATGGAGGCAAAATGTTATGGCTGTGAATGCTAGTGCATGTGTATTTGCTATTACATACATTTGGAAACTTCTAGGATCATATTTGCTCTTCTGGCCTTCCCAAGTTTCAATGCAAAATTGACTCCTGAAAGACCGCATCTATTGACCATAGAGAGAGGATCTTCATCATGGGGTGATGTCAAAGATTTTACATGTCTGCATGTGTGACTGTGATAATAATTAATGGAAACATTTAGCTATTATATTTTCTATAATCGTTGAATTATCAAATTGCAACCTCAATATACCTTAGGCTCTCAAGAACTTCACAGGTTTTCTTGAAGTCAATATCTGGTCCAAAATACTTTGCTGCAAGATGGATTGCACAATGTCCATCTGTATCTTGCTTAGCTGTAGTAAAACATACGTACAACACTATTGAACTATTGAACAATAATTACACATGTGTCACTTACTGATCATTTTCTGATAATTATCATGTTTGTGTTGGCAGCGACTTTTCATCAAAGTACCTTGTAGTAGATTACATGCAATAACTTATCAGGTTCTGCTAATATATATATACTTACTTGTATAGACCTTCAACATTATATCAAGTTGCTTGAACTTATTAAGTGAAGCTGCAAGCAGTATGGGGGTTCTTTTTTCCTCATCTTCAAACTCAATGCTACAGTACATTACAATAAATGAAATAAATATGGCACTCATGTAAATAATAATAATAATTGACTAGCTACCAATCTTTACAGACTTAATATTTTTGTGGAAAGTGGCAAATTATAAGACTAATCATTAGCTGTTACCATGGTTTTCCAAGCTTATTCACGACCTTGGCGAATTCTTCATCTGAGTAAGATTCACTTCTCACTATTTGATGCAGGACAGTGGATGCTTTTATCACATGTACTACATAGTGATACAATTGGATGGGTAGAATAATCAGCTATTAAGTAGCTACTTAGGTGATATACCTGGATTACACTTAGCAAGAATGCCGAGTACAATTTTTGGATTGTCAAGTTTCACTACCCTCTTCATCAAACGCTCTACACTTGCTGATGATCTGGTGGGTACATTGCATTATAATAACAATAGATCAGCTATGGCTATGTATAGGGTTACAATGGTTTTTTGAAGTGTGACAGCTGTACAAGGACACATTCTTCTGCTCCATTCAAAATGGCAACTTCACATGATGTTAGTCCTTGATGGTTGATCACAGTGGGATCTGTAATATTATGCAGGAAATACTACTCTTGATTTCCAGGAATCAACTCACCAGCTCCATTGTCAAGCAATATCTGAACATTAGCTTTCATGTTCTCTTTACAAGCAAAATGTAGCGGTGTCATGCCCTCAATATCACCTCCATTGATATCCAGTTTCCTACAATATTGTGCAATAGAAACTTTCACCTATAGCTAGTACGTAGCTAGCCTTAGATATAGCTGTTTGCAATAATAGTATTTGAGTAACCAATTGAATTACGACTATACATTTTTCCTTGACGAGGATCTAAGATATCTTGAATGATGTCTGGAGATGAGAGCCATGCTGCCAGATGTAGAGCATTTCTTTGCTGATCTTTATCACAAACACTTGGATCTGTATACATGGATGACAGTCATTTAACATTCTACATGACTGTATACCTTTCTGTTATGAATTATATTAGCTATATTTATTCTTACCTGCACCCTTATCTAGAAGTATCTTAACTGCATCCTTATTATTGCATTCCAATGCAGTGCTGAGTGGAGTCCAGTTGTGTCTGTTCGGCTTATTCACTAACTCCTTGCATCTCTCTTCCCTGTAATGATGTATAATGATGTAATCATAATATGTAATTAACAGAGATGCTTCAGGATGAGCAGAAAGATTGGCCGAAAGATTCCAGTCTGAGATAACACAACCAAACAAATAGCAACCAACAAAAAAATTAATAAGCAAATTGGTCCATGCATGTATCATCAAATATCTATCTAATGTAATGGACACAGTAGATATGAGTATGAACTACCATGCATACTGATATGGGTAACTTTAGAAGCTGAACTGAGACTAATTACCTTTCTAAAAAGCAATGAATATTGTTAACACTGGCAAAATGTTGCATCAAATAAGGTGCCAAGAATGTGTCAACTAAAAATTAATTATTTTAATGCCAGACTTCAGTCGGTCACTGAGCTGAGGCTGCTAATGCTATAATATTGTATAATTATAAAACTATTCCAAGAAGCAATAAATATGATTAGCTATGTGGCTACCAAGAATAGGTGAATAATAATACTAATGGCTTGAGTGACATATCAGACTTTAGACACTGAGCTGAGTTTATCCCATAATGCTAATTCTGATGGTAGCTATACCAAGAAACAATAATCATAATGGTAACCAAGAAACGGCTAATCATAATGCTACGTAATTATAAATTCGAAAAGTATGTAGCATGATGACATGATGACAATAGTAAATGATAATAAATCAGGATCTAGAAGTTGTTATATATAATACGTATCTAAAGTAGAAACATACGGTAATGAATGCAATAGCAGCTCCACAACTTCTCCTGTTCCAAGCATACAAGCAAAATGCAAAGGACTTGAATGTGTGTCATAGTCACACAGAAAATCTAACAAAGTATTAGGCATTCATTGCAGTCAAATGAAAAGAATGAGCTAACCTGCATCATTTTGAATCAATATGTCCACCACATCAGTTTGTTCATAGAGAACAGCATAATGGAGTAGAGTAAAACCTTTTCTCTTGATCCGATCATACCTATACTGAAAACATTCCTCAACAAAACCAGGTCTTTTATCTGTGGCATTAATAAACTCTGGAACGTTGCAATTTTCTTGTATGATACGTAATGCTTCCTCATGCTTTCTTGTTTCGAAAAACTAAGTAAGTATAACGAATCATTATCTATAGCTATAGCTAAGATATTGAATACTATACCTCAATAATATGGTAGAAAAGTGAACTGAAGTCTTGATCTTCCATGCCCACTAACTTTGATTTATGATAGGATTCTACAAGAAAACTTGCTATTGTCCCAGTAAACTTTAACTTTGTTGTAAGAGTGCTAGCTAGCTTGCTTGCATAGAGATATAACTGCTAAACTGCTAATGACTAGTATATTTATACTGGATACATGCAGTACGACACACATATGTAGCTATACGTACACTGTATGGTTTTTTGATTATCCACTCTGCAGGATACACTTACAACTTTTGGGTACAATGTCATGCACAGTCATTACTATTTGGTTGCAAGTATTATGGCACGACGCAGGAAGGAATGTCACTCTGTTTATTGTAGCTACTCTATACATGCAGCCAACCATACAGGAAGTGACAATAATTATTACTTACTAGCATGCTCACTTGTGTCAGGATTAGCCTATGACACTTTACGTAGTTATTATGTAATGGTACAACCATCTTCCCACAAGTAGCTACATGTATATACTAATGATAGCCACATCCATAGTTCATGCTACAGCGCTAGCCTACAGCCAAGAATTCTTGTTTAAAGTATACCTATTACTATGAATCTTATCAGACCTATTACTATCATGCATGGTACAAGAACTTAGGACAGATGTGCACATATTTCCTCTTAAGAATGTGTATGAATGCACTCCATAGAGAATAGAGATATTTATAGCATCTAGCATCAGTAGTTTTTTGAAAGCTCTCCTGTGGGAATCTATTACTATGAATCTTATCAGACCTATTACTATCATGCATGGTACAAGAAATTGTGTCAAACTTAGGACAGATGTGCACATATTTCTTCTTAAGAATGTGTATGAATGCACTCCATAGAGAATAGAGATATTTATAGCGTCAGTTTTTGAAAGCTCTCCTGTGGGAATCCTATTACTATGAATCTTATTTAATTCTTAATCATGCATGATACAAGTCAAACTTGTGAATGTGTATGAATGAGCTCCATAGTAGAGAAGAAATATTATAGCAGCAATTTATGAATGCTGTCCTACATCAGAAACCATGGAAATTTCACAATCCAAATCCAATAGGGAGGAGAGTTGGAGAGTTTATTCTCACTGTATGGGTCTAAAATTACACCTGATTCATCATCCTATACTAGTGTCCTATATATTTGTGTAGCATTCCTCGGCTCTATTGCATGGCTGAAATGGAATCAAGAAGAAGCAATTGCTTTGTGATAACAGAATGATATGATCAACATTTCCAGACATCACTCCTGTGGAATCCTATAATTAGCTATCATGTGACATAGTACTTACAGTATGAAAGGTACTAAAATTAATAAGTTTTAGAGATATTGGCATTCGGATGCAAAGTTGAGTGGAGTCCAGTTGCATGTGTTTGGCTTATTCAATTCCCTAATGATGTCAATAGCTACACAGTAAAATTAGCTAATGCAGGTTCAAAAAGATGTTTCAAGAAGAGCAGAAAGACTCCAGTCTGAGACAACACAACCTAACAATTGTCAAAAAAATTGTGCATGCAGTAGCTATATCATCAAATCTCTATCTCATGTAATGGAATGGAATGGACATCTCATTTTTCACCACAGACTCCCTCATTGGCCCATTATTAACATAAGCAATGACAATACAGTAAGTAATTTTATATGTGATGGGATTAAAATATGTATATGAAGCATATGAGGTCAAAAGTACAGACATCTTGCTTGAACATAATATTATGGTAATACACATTAACCATATGAAGTAATCAGTTGTGAAGATCTTGCTGGGGCACAGGATAAAGGGATTCGAGTTTATAGCCTATAATTTTTAACAAAATTAATGTAGAGGTAGTTTACGAAGCTGCTCCATTTTAGTTCATCTAGCTACAGCAGTTTACTGTGCATTCATACATGTTTATAAGAGGAAAATGCATGTGTCCTTATACTAATGATGAGATAGTACATCATACTACATGTAGGTCTGATAAGATTTATAGTAATAGGATTCTCACAGGACAGAATTCAAAAATTGCTGATGCTCAACTACCTTAAAGCATGTCCAATAGTAGCTAGCTCTTAAGATGTGGCTGATACAACTTCTTGCAACATAATGAAAATTGATAATTAACTAAGTATAGCTATAGCTAATACATGCATTAGTATTCCCACACAGGACAGTTTTTAAAATGTTGGTGTTATAGCCACATTATAGCTAATAATTATCTCTAGGCTACACTTTCTATGGAATTGTATAGCTAAGAGGAAAATAATATGTAGCTATGCTAGTTTGAAGTTGTTGTTTTTTGTTGTTTTTTTTTCAAAACAAGAAAGCACGAGGAAACATTGCATATCATACAAGAAAATTGCAACGTTCCAGAATTTATTAACACCACAGATGAAAGACCTGGTTCTATTGAAGAATGTTTTTGGTATAGGTATGATCATATCAAGAGAAAAGGTTTCACTCTGCTCCATTATGCTGTTCTCTACGAACAAACTGACGTGGTGGACATATTGATTCACAATGGTGCAGGTTAATTAGCTTATTCTTTAATGCCTAATACTACCTACTTCTTTGCTAGATTTTCTGTGTGACTATACACCTTTGCCTTTTGCTTGTATGTCACCGTTAATGTGTCTCTGAGTGGAAATCTAGGAATGCTCACTTGGAACGGAACAAGTTGTGGAGCTGCTATTACATTCATTACCAAAATTATGTTTCTACTATAGAGAGGCTAACCACTTCTGTCACTTATTGTATAAAATAATCATGTCATCATTGTTGATTTTTGTGGTTAAATCTGTGTGCATGTGTTTAATTACTTTCTAGAGCTTGCTGTATCATGTTTCTTTCTATCTCAGTCAGTCAGTGTTGTGATTCATGCATGCCTGTATTTCTTTAGTGTATGAAATATTGATTCCAATAACTTCTTTATAGCTAAACTGTTACTGTATAGGCAAGTATAGTAGCTATTGAGATTTGATGATCACTGCATTCATGGCCCTTCACCTTGGAGAATAATTAGCTGTTTCTTGGTAGCCACATGATTATTATTTCTTGGTATACTATCAGAATTAGCATTATGGAAGCGTCTAAAGTCTCATATGTCACTCATGCCATAATTAACAGAGTGTCTAGAGTACCGGCAGACTAGGACATCAAATTAATACTATGAACCTATTCTTGGTATTGGTAGCCACATAATCATATTTATTGCTTCTTGGAATGGTAGCTAGCTATACCATAATGTTTGATATTATAATACAATATTATAGCATTAACAAATTCATCATTGGTAGCAGCCTCAGCTCAGCGACTAAAGTCTGGTATTAAAATAATTAATTTTTAGTTGACACATTCTTGATACCTTAGCTATTAGCTAATTTGATGCCAGTGTTAACAATATTCATTGTTTTTAGAAAAGTAATTAGTCTCAGCTCAAAAGCCATCACCCATACCACTATGCATGAGTTCATACCATACTGGGGTGTCTTTATTCGGTGGAATAGAACAGTGGAATGGAGGGATGTTGAATTGAGCATGCGCACAGTAGCTAGTCTAAACTGGTATAGCTAGGCTGAATGTAAATATCTAACTAGCTACGTACATCAGCTGCCAGAAGAGTTTACTACAATTATATATATCCAGATATACAGCTGCTGCATGGCTACATTAAATTAAAGTGTCCCTTTCCTACTAAATAAAAATTGATGAAGAGGGGTTGCAACATTCCAGAGGCTTAAATTATAGTTCCAGAGGCTTAAATTCCAGCCAGAGTTCTGGAGGCTTATTAAGTTATAGTTCCTTGACTTGATGAAATTCTTAGCTAGCTAGTCATCATTGATATCTCTCAATCTCTGTGGCAATGCAGCCTGTTAACTTGAACGTCCACTTTCTTTTCCCTTTGCATATGCACAGCTGATACCATGCAGCTAGCCTTTTTATTAATAAATAGGCATGACTAATCTACGTACAGTGGCAGGCAAATACTTATTATGCTGTTACTAATAATTTAAAAACTGTTTCTTGGTATGCTATTTGCTGGTAGCAAATAGCTATAGCTTCAGCTGAGCATCTATAGAAAGATATGACCTAAAATGCACATGCGCAGTAAAATCTTTAGGGGGCGGGGGCGTGATTGCGATCATCTATAAAAACCAAGCGCATAACTGATTTTCCATAACTTCTTTGGATCGGTCCCAGATATCTTACCAACGTCATGGCCACTGATGAAAGTGATTCGTCTCCACAGATACAGCTCTCAGAAGATGAGCTTAAAAAATACTTCGAGAATATTGTTGAGGTATGTTAGTACGTAGTGCTACGTACGTAGATAAGCATGCAATACCGTCGAACCGTACGCGTAAATTCGCGAAGAAATACACAACGTCTGCTTTTCGTAAAGTCGGCGTTGTTAAATTATTATTATTGCTTTATAGCACGAGATAAAGTGAAGAAAGAGAATAAAGGTAGGAGGGAAAGTCCGTGAAGGAGATTTGCGAGAGAGCTCATAAACTTTAAGTCCTGATGGAATGTATTTCATCAGGACTTAAGGAATGTCATAGGCGAGGAAGACGCTACGGAATATGGGGGCAAGATTGGGTGGTGGGAGAGCAGCTAATCTCACTAGCGAGAGAGAGTAGATATTGAAAATTATTAGCAAATCCATCATCAATATAACTTAGCTAGTTCTTCTTCTTCTACTTCTTTTCTTTTTCTTCTTCTGTGACCGGCAATGCAAGTACTCTGAGTAAAGGACACTTTGGGATCAGCCACTTTATCCTGGACTGCAGGGGCGGATTTAGCCAGTCTTCTTACGGTCAATTATTTTTATATTAGGTAAAGATCGTCAGCGCATGCGCAGACTGATCCTACACTCTTGGAAGCATAGTTTTCGTCTGAGAAAGAAAGGTAAGCACTTAGCATTTGGTTAGGTTTCAGCCAGTACAGTTTATTGCTAGCAGCTAGTTACAGGCTACAGCTACTAGAATGCTATGAAGCTTTAGACATTGAGGCTTGGTAGCTAGCTAGCTACAGGATGTTATGAACCTTTAGAGATAGCTGGACCATCTTCAATGCCATCTTCATCAGCACCAACTTCTACCTAATGTGTTGTGAAATGGGCGTGGCTGAGCAAAGGCGGGCGTGGTCAGATAAAAAATTTTCCGGCGCGCTTGCGCGCCGGGTAGTACTAAATGGAAGACAGTCTATTTCAAGGGATAGATCCGACCGCCCCTGGAGTCCTTGTAGAAGGGTTGTCCTTTCCTTGGACGTTAAAAATGTACTAATGCTATGGGAAAGGGGCTTCCAAAAGCATCCTTCATTCCTTTTCTTGGAGGCGTTCCACTGTAGCAGGACAGCTTGGAGCCAGAGATTCATATCTGTCGAAGGAGGGGTGGTCTATGAATGAAAATGTTGTTGCACACAAATTCGTGCCTGTAGATTATTAATCTTGTTGAATTTTTGCTTCATGCACGATGCTTAATTATTTAAGTGAACATTGTATCATGGAGCTGAAACTAAAAAAAGTGTAGTGGAAAGACTCCCAGCTTCATGTGCATGCGTACGTGTGCGGTTCAACTAAATCTAATCACGTATTAGGGATGGAGAAGTTAAATTCGACAGAACTATTAGCACGAGGTGAAGCCAGAGTGTTATTTACTACATTATAAGTGCGATCACAGCTTGTGGCAAACTTAGCCTGTCGAAGAATGATGTATATTTCTGGGCAGAAGGACATGTATGATAAAACCACAACATTCTTGTATATAATTGGTTGTTGTTTCTTGGTTGATGATGAGTACGGGTAAGGGGTTACTTGACTCACTTGTTGCTGAAGGGGGAGTGAAGTAAGGATTTAATTTTGGTGATATTGGTGTGGTTATTGAAATTAGGAGGGTTAGTAGTGATAGGAATTGGCAACAAGGCTAGCTAATCAGCGCATGCTCATTGAATAAGTGTGCTATTACAGTTCTTCGTAAGTGTGCTATTTCAGCATTCTCTGTAGTTAGTTTCTATAGTACAGCTTAGCTATATAGCTAATGATTATAATTATGGTAATTTTTTGTTGTATAAAATTATAGAAAATCGAAAGTGAATGTGGTGGCAAAGAGCAATTTAAAAAATTTTGTGATGAATATAGTGGAAATGTCTCTAATATGGTTAAGTTTCGAGATAAAAGGAAGGAGAAAAATGAGGGATTCATATTTATGGGCAGAACTGAAATAGAGAGAGAGAGAACTACTCTGTTACATTATGCAGTAATGAATGACGATGTAGAAATAGCAAAATTGCTGATTGAGAAAGGTGCTGGTAAGTATGGCTAGTTACATGTATCCATGGTTTTCAAAGGGAGCCAGCCATGCTTATATTTCTGGGTGGATCCAATTAGTAGCTATTGTGTATAATACAAGTAGCTAGATAATCACATCATTCATTAATAACCTTATAACCTTATAACCTTATGACCATTATCAGATATTGCTGCAGAAATGGATGATGGATCAAATGTACTTCGCTATGTTTTTTCTTATGAAATGCTCGAGAAAATATTTACTACTTACAAATCAAAAGAAAAGAAAGAAATGTATGTAGGTAATTTACCATGGAGCCAGTTTGATGTGTCAACTTGATAGATGCATTGTCTGTAGCTGTATACATGTGCATGGTTTTGGTGAACACATGGAAGTTATTTGCTATAACAAAAGCAACATTAATTTTATTATTAACAATGCATGATAGCAATAGCCAGATGTCATTAGCTTGTGTGATGATTTTACTTTTTATAGAGAAAGTGAAGTAGTTAATAAAAAGAACAGATATGCTTGGACTCCTTTATCATATGCTATTAAGCAGAAAAATGTCTCAATGGTGAAGTATCTTCTGGATCATGGTGCAGGTATAGCTATAACTATTATAGCTATAAAATTAATTATTATAAAATTAACTTTCAGATGCCGAAAGAGAATATGGGCATTCTACTTTCCTTTTTGCTGCTAAATTTTCATCTGCTGAAGTTTTTAAGACTATGGTTGAATACTATGAAGAGTAGGCTAAAGCTAACTGTTGTTAAACAGAATAATGCATGTTTTCATTAATTTTTAGAAAAGAAAATGGTTTCGATGTATCTAAATATGTTAATGAAATCAAGGATGACAATGACAGGCCAATAGAAGTAGCGAAAGAATTTGAAGGTATTGGATTCAGAACTTTATATTTTGCTTGCTGCCAGAAAGCCAAGAAGAGTGAAAGAATTCTAAAGTTGGTGGAAACATTATTGAGCTTAGGAGCAGGTACATGCATGGCTATTCGTTACCTGTGTATACTGTCTAATTTTGTATTTCCTTCATTATACAGATCCTTCAAAATGTGATGATAAAGGACAGACTGGTTTGCATTATGCAGCAAGGTGTTCTGATGAGTCCATACTTCAAAAAATACTTGAGAATGAGAAGATAAAGTGAGTTTTAGGAATAGTAGCTAGCAAGTTAATACAATGTGTGTTGCTTAAGATGAGGTGTAGATGGTGTCATCCACTCAATTCTGTTAACTACTTTATCTGATCTGCTGTAATTTTAGAAGATGCAAAGGTCGTCTAGTCAATATGAAGGACAAGGAAGGTCATTCACCACTGTGGTATGCATTCTATCACGGACAGCCAAAATTTGTGCAAATTTTGATGCAAAATGGAGCTAAAATTCAAAAAGAGCCAGGTGTGTATAATTTCATGTTTTCTCTTGAGTACACTGAAGTACATTAGCAAAGAGGCAAATTTAAATTGTACAACCATAGAAAGTGAAATTTAGCCGGCTTGTGTGTACATTTAAACCCAAAGTTGTGCTACTCAAAAGCATGCATGTGATAGTGTATAAGTTATAGCTAATCCCTAAAACATGTAGAGAAGCAATATTATTTATTGTTGCTTAGTAATTGTAATTAAAACAAGACTATAAGAATATAATGTAGGTAATGTTCCGGATATGTAGCATTGACAAGTTAATTATACTGCAACATTTTTATTTATATCCTTATAGAAGAATCATTAGTTGAAATTTTGGTGACACTTATTGAGAGTGATAGCTATGCTGGGGAAATCTTTGAAAGCATTGCAATGTGTGTGGACATAACCTGGTATGTTCTTTATTTGGGTCTGGTATTAGAGCTACAGCAAAGTGACGACTCTGATGAGGGTTGAAAGAGGGGCACTATTATTATATCATTGTACATTCTGTCCTAAGCTTCACTCACTACAATGCTTGCATTTCCCTTGTAGTAATTGACCTTTGAACTTAATTAGTCCTAATAATATTGGACGTGCTAAGAACCCGACCAACCCGACCATTTGCTATGCCCTTGATAACCAATAACTAGCTACTGTACTATACTTTTACGGATAAATCATAATTATTGGATAATGCAGTAGCTATTTAGCTATTTTCTGCAGTTTTGAAAAGGAGCTGGATTTACAACATCAGGAAAAATGCCTGGGTACGAGGTTAATTCAACAACTACAGAGTCAAGATAGAGATAAAAATATGAATATGTTTCAGCTTGCTGTTGTATTAAATCAGCCTGCTAAATTGAAAATCTTGTTGAGAGCTTATGAATGTAAGTGTATCTTTACTTCCCATGTATGAATCTAAGAAATCTTTCATGCATAGGTACGTATACAATTATCTATACTATGTTATATCAATGTAGGTAGCTATTATCATTAACACTTCCTTCCAAAACTGATATCTTACTTATTCAGCAACAAGTTAGCTTAGCTATATATGGAAAACATAGCTAATGTGATAGTCCCAAGTAGTTATTAGCTTAATTGAACTTATCATGTGTTCTTAGTTGCTACACCAAATTTCAGCTACTTGTTATAGTCATCCAAAATGAATGTCTAATTTCATTCCTGGGACTGTACAGCATATTGAATTGTACTTGTTGTATACTGTTACTGCAGTTATTCTTATAAAGCTCGAGTTTTCTGATGCAAGTACATTAATTGGTGAGTATGAGTCATATAATAATTATGAATTAGCTTAATGTTGTATTTCCTCAATAATTCTGCATGTGCGTGTGTGCACGTGGGTGCGTGCGTGTGTGTGCATGTGCATGTGCATGCATGTGTGTGTGGGCATGCATAAATGTGATAAAAGAGGCCTTGATCACACACAACACACCTGTTCCTGTTTGACAGCTGCTGTTAAACGGTCATGCTTGCCCGCAAAGTCTCACCCCAGCTTCCCAGCATGCATTTATGAAGAGCCAATCCTCCTCTGCTCTTAAACCAGCACGCACTGGACTGCTCCATGCTGCTCATTCACAGGCTTCTGTCTCTCATTTAAACACTTGTGTCTCTTTCTCTACTGAAACTCCTGGAGCACACCTCACACACCACATCCCTGACTACCACCAAAGCCTGAGTAGCCTACAGCTCTCCAAACCAGCACAATACAGTGTCCTCCATCCTGCTCTAGACTTTCTGGCTTCCTCATACCATTCACTCTCTTCAACTTCAATGTCCTTAAGGTCCTTGCGCACCACATCTCTTCATCTCATCCTTGGACCACACCTGGGGCAAGTTTGAGGTAACCAGTTGACTTTGGCAGTCTATGGTCTGACATCCTTGCTACCACTCTAATCTTCTCTTCCTGACTTTTTCTTCATCTCCCCATCTCCTTCTCACTTCAGCCATGGTAGCTGTGTTCAGTCCACTGTTTTCTGTTGGAGATACCCAAAATGATCCTGATGCATCAATGATGAAAGGTGTTCAACTTCTTGATGTGCTTCCTGAGAGGGGTCCAGCATTCCGCTCCATACAGCAGCACTGACAAGACGCAAGCATTTTACAGCCTCCTCTTAGTGGAGCTCAGGTTCCTATCCAGAGACAGCTTTCCTCAGTGCACCAAAGCCTTTGATGCCTGAGCCACTCTTTTGTCTACATCAACATCCATTCTCCCCTAAAAGACCTAGCTAGCTAATCCTCCCAACCATCAGCTTTGCCCTTAATAGTCTGATCTGTGATCTGTGTTGCAGTCAGCTCCACGCATCACAGATATATTCGTCTATGGGCCTTTCTCATACTATACAGTGTCACCTCTTGGACTTCGGGTGCTGCCAGGTCTGCTTGCAGATATCCCTCTTCTTGAAACAAGTGTTGCACACTGTGGCCTTGTTTGTAGAGAGTAAATATAACAGTTCCTCATTGAGCTCACCATACCCACCACTTATCAACCACACCTCTGGACCCCACACAAGCATTGAAATTATCCAGCATTGGTTACTGTCCATCTGAAAGTTGGAGTGGGAGGAGTAGTCACCTGCATATTCTATCATGCTATGCTCCAACTTTTGCTGCTAGTAGGAATGAGAAGGATGGTAGTCTGCAAGATGCTCTATTGTCAATTCCATCTGATGAATGCTTTGTGATACCTTGAGTTCCAAGCCTTCCATTGGCTACTGCCTGCCTTCCAAGCACTCAATGCAGGACCAGTGTATGCGATGGCATGCCATCAGATGGCATCACATAATCATAGTTTGCTACAAAGAATCAACCTAGCATGGTAATTTGTAAACCAAAAGTTAACTGATACAATGCTAATTCACATGATGTCACACAGAAATCACAACCACCTTCATAAAGAACTAGCTCAAGATGCATATCCTACAATGACACAGTCCAGACTCCTGTGGGAGTGGTCCCACCCTTTTCGTAGCTATAGCCATAGGTCAAAAGACTAATAGAACTGAAACCTATGGTTGGCAATAATCTCTCCAGATAGAAAATCTAGGCCTATTATCATAAAGACAAACACTGTACATGTACACAACACAACACAACACACACTATTAATTTTGCTATAAAAGCATTTGATATTGCTTTGCAGTTTTATAATTATGTATTATCATGTACATAGATAAACACTTCCGCAATCGATTCCCATATCATTTAGCCTTGTACTGGGGCTGTTCACCTGACCTTATAGACCAGCTGAACAAAAGGTAAGAATTATAATAATAATTGATAGCTGAGGAATTTATTTTCAAGGATTATACACTATCTTTCAGTGGATGTACCAAAAACGTTCTTGATTGCTCAAGTGAAACTACTCAGCCTGCAGCAAAAAAGAATTCACCACTTAATTGCTTAAGTAAAAAAACTCAGCTTGCAGCACTTGAAAGATATAGGGATATTATGGGTGTAAGTGAAGTTACTAGCAGCTACATAGCTCTCAGTGAAAGTGGTCCTAGGGAACCATTAACCAACCCTGGAGAGGGGTTATTTTGTATGTCATTTTAATGTTTTAGCAATTTTAAATCATTATCTGTTTTCATTATAGCTACTTGAGTGCCCCATTGAATGATTTGTTCTATATACTTACAAATAAGCATTTGTATTGTTACTATCAGAGAGTGCGGTAGCACTCTCTATGTAGGGATGACTCGGACGGCCGCGCGCGCCGCCTATAGACTAATACACAAAAGTGAAATTCTAGTTCCCCCACTTAGACCTAACAAAAGCTACTGTGAATGATTATCCAGCCTACTAGAGCCTACTACAATGTGCAGACCAAGTTTCAGGACCAGGGAGCTTACCGTTTCAGAAATACGGCAAGCAGGTAAATCGCTGGATTCTTCTTCTTCTCTATTATTCTTCTTCTTCTTCTTAGACAACCATATCTCTCGAACCACTCAAGCTACAGCTATGATTTATGGATAAATCCACTCCAAATTCTACGAACTACGATCTTTTCTGCTCGTTGATCCTCGAAAGAGTCGATGAAAAGGAGACACTACGGAGCATAGCACTTGACTAATTCAATTAGGAAGCCATCTTTTCTATAATACGCATGCGCATGTATTAGATATCCAATTATTCGAAATTATAATATTACTCAGCTGTCTCTAGCTAGCTAGCTAGCTACACAGCGAAAAATCTACAACTTGTAAGCATTCTGTAACAGGTATGTAACAGAACAAAAATCCGTAAACCCTAGGCACCGGAAGTACTAATTTTTGATCTGTAGGCAGTTGGTGGGGCAGCAGGTCTGATACAGTCCAAAAATACAGACCTGTTACAGACTTGTAGATTTTACTGACCCGTTACAGACCTGTGTACAGGTCATAACTGGTATGTGGGGCAGTCCAGACCTGTTACAAGTTGTAGATTTTTCGCTGTGTAGCTAGATAATGATGATAGACTACTGTATCGACTCGGGGATTTAGATTCACGACGGTAGACTCTATTTCATCTTCCTTCGACCTCCAAGTATAGCTCAACAATAACACAACACCTTGACTCGTTGATAATGATTGGGCTGGTATGCTGGAGAACTATTGGAGAACTATTCTTCTTTCATCTGTCCCTGCATACACATAGAAGAATGAACTCTATACATAGCTAAAACCATAAAAGAGAGGAAAAAAGACCAGGAACAAGTAAGGGAAAAAGCATTTTGTGAAATG
The DNA here is from genome assembly GCA_963924555.1 of Crambe crambe. Taxonomy (NCBI): domain Eukaryota; kingdom Metazoa; phylum Porifera; class Demospongiae; order Poecilosclerida; family Crambeidae; genus Crambe; species Crambe crambe. Next base: position 5,392,819 of record OZ004589.1, read on the forward strand.
AAAAAAAAATGTAGGGATGACCACTGCTCAAAAAAGTAAGGAAACAAGAAGGATGGAAATGGGATCAATCTTTGTTCTGTATATCCAGCCAACAATCCCTACATATACGTACATTACCTGAAGCTACCCGACGTATATGTAGGGATTGTTGGCTGGATATACAGAACAAAGATTGATCCCATTTCCATCCTTCTTGTTTCCTTACTTTTTTGAGCAGTGGTCATCCCTACATTTTTTTTCATTTCTTGAAATGCTTTTTCCCTTATCCCATACATTATGGCTATATAGCTAGCTAGATTTTTAATACTGAATTGTTTTTCTTTTTTCTGTTCATTTGCTTTTTTGTTTGTTTGTTTGTTTGTTGTTTTTTGTTTGCTTGATGTTTCATAATCATGATCAATTGTTAGGAGAGTGAGATTAAGAAGATGCTGAGTTCTGAAAAAGTAAGACTTTGCTGAAGTATCATCCTACGTATCTTCAGCATTATGGGTAGCTGGCCTGCTAGAATACACCAACATGTAGCTGATAGATAGAAACTAGCTATACCTGGATAACTAATAATTATTATAGGAAAGACAAAGACCATTGGAGATTGCTATAGAATGTGAACGTCTGGATATACTGGAGTTGTTTGTGAAACATTGGAAAGTTGATATATATCCTTCTACACTGATATATGCCATTAAAAAGCAGAAAAAAGAGTAAGTAGCTATATATATTTTTTAAACAAAATTTTCAGTCCATAAATGAACTTTTATTTCATCCATGGGTGTTATTGCAAGCAGGAAAAGTACAATTAGCTAAACTAGCTAGCTAGCTAGCTAGCTACAGGGAATTTAGATATAGGAACTCTCCAATGAGAAGATTAGAATAGGCCATAGCATAATTATATATGCACATAAAGAAAATGGTAGCCTATGTTGGCCGAGAACTATAGTGCCAGCTACCATAATGTTTTTACAGAGCCTACAGTGGTTGTTTGACTCTGACATTGGAAAATCATGCAATGTCAACTGTGAGATGAAAGGAGTTAAGATACTATAATTATATTGAAAACTTTCCTATGTATCTGAAAAGTAAAGTTTCAATTTCTCCATCAAGAAATAATACAGCAATGATCAGATTCATTTCACTAGTACAACAATGACGAAATCTCTGATGAAATCTCTCTAACTGCAGGACAAACTTATTATAAAGCTTCCATTCATACTTCATACTTGCTAGCTATCATTATCGTCGTTGGGGGGTACCTGTACCACACTAGCAAGCATCCAGTTACCTACAAAATAAAATAAATCTAAAACGGGTAAATGGATAAGTAGGAATGGCTGTGTGAAAAGTTCTGAGTTAGCCCTCCTAATTAGCCTGCCCCTTATTACCAACTACTGGTAAGCTACATACCTATCCTTACTTCACTCCCCATGAGAGGCCAGGATAGCTAATTACAGGCTCAATAGAACCAGTGTAGTTAGCTTAAGTAGTTGGTAATAGGAGCAAGGAGTACTTGTTCATGAACTTTTTTGAACTTTATACCTACTTGTCTGTTTAGTGCAGTGGTAGCCTATAGAATTTGGAAGTGGTACATATGTAGCTAATTCAATTGACTTTGATGGGTTACCAAATTCATGAATGATAACTTTTTTTAGATACTGTGAAATTATTGTGAAACATGGTGAAAACATTTGTCAAATGTTGAGTATTGGTGCATATGCACCTTGTCGACCTTCGATAGCAGAAAATGACACAGAAATGTCCAATCAGACATCAGAAAATGGAAAAAATGAAAACCCATTCATACAATTGATCAAATCTATGCCAGGTTAGTATTAATAGGAACAATGATACATATAATTATAGCTGCTGTATGGTACTTCAATAGATATGGCCATAGAAGCATTAAATCGCTGTCATGAGAAGGATAAAGAAGATCAAGATGGAGTAGAGAATAGTGGTAACAAAAAAAAGTACACAGATCAATTGGTCAATGATTGGTAAGTGATTTATAACTAGTATAAGCTATTATTATTCATAATGGTATTAACTACAGTCATTATAGTAGTGAGTCAAAAAACGAACATCCACTGGAAGCGATGGTAAGTAAAATGCAAGCTAATCCTCTGGTCAAAATACTCAAAAATAATAATCCCCATATGTTCGCATACACATACTTGTTAGAATAATATGTACTTGCATATAACTACAGTGATTCGCAATATGGGGGTGTTTAGTTGACACTGTGTATTGCTACATTTTTATAGGTTAAAGACAAATGTAATATTGAGCTTTTAGAGCATTCAGATGTGGCTCGAGTCATAAAATCCAAGTGGCTTCAATATGGTTTGTGGTTTTATATACTGAACTTAGTGACATACATCATCTACCTTGGGTTTCTCTCTGGTCTATCACAAATACCAAGAGGAAGTGTGGTGTGCCATAGTAAGTTCCTTTAATTTGCATATGTAAGATGATACTACTATCTACTGTTTCTTTCAGCTCCTAATTCCACAATGATCACGAAGAACAGTGAAAAAAAAGGTATAGCTAACTAAATGCTTTGAGAATTAAACATCCATTGAGGGACGATAAAATATTTTATTCCAGTTTTCCACCCCAATCATAATTCTATCACATTAAAAATTAGTTCCTCATTAAAATATAGCTAAATTTGATAATTAATGATTATAAGTATGCGAAAGAAATCTGAACCTCTAATTTTCATTTCAGTGTTAGCATCACTTGTCATCGTTTTTGCTATTATTCGATTAATCAACGAAGGGATCCAATTTATCCTGTCTCTGAAAAAAATTTTCTGCAAAAAGATGCTTCCAAATTATTTCTTCCCCATATTTAACAAACTGGACAGCTACTTGGAGATGTTTATTTTCATATCAGCCATTGTGATTAGTGGAATAGTGCTTTCAAGCAACACCAGTGGCTGTCTTACATCCACGACATACAACTTCACAGTGTTCATTGTTGCTTTGAGCTGGATAAACCTCATCCTTTTCTTATCAAAATTGCCTTTCACTGGAGTTTATGCCCTTATATTCATCAGCATGGTTAAAACGTTTCTCAAGTTAGCACTCTTTGCCCTACTTCTGGTAATTGGATCCACATTGGTGCTAGTGATGCTATTCTCCAATTCTCAAGCCCCAGTGAGTTGAATTAATTACTGGATCACTACAGTCTCTACAATTATTTTAGGTAGCCACCTAGAAAAATCTGTTAATGTGGATAGCTAGGTACTCTGCATATTAACTTGTCCTCCTATGTGTGCCCACAAACAGCACGGCAATAATGATTATAGTGCATGGCTCCAATACAAAGTGTAGTTGCTAATTTCGACAGAGTTTAAGCTGTTAAATGCTCAAAATTAGATACTCGAAGTTCATGTGCTAACTGTTAAACTTCCACTTACTATAAAAGAACCAAGTGAACTCTACAATGGAGAAAAGGTGCTTCAATTGCCTTCTTTGTCAGTTGAGTTCCTGCATCTAGTCAATATGAAGTACGTATTTTCCTTTGTGAAGTATTGTCAGGCTTTGTTGGCTTGCAAAAGGTACTCTTTGATCAAAAACACACTTGCTATAATAATTGTACACAGCATACAGGTGAAGACTGAGCTAGTTTAGATGCTTACTCAAATAACACTTCAGTTCTACATATAGCTACTGTGGATTATATTCTCCATCAGTCCCGTGAAACCACTAACTGTCACTGTCACTCGAAGACCAAAGTGGGAGGACACGGATTAATTATGTTACTATGTACGTGTGCAGGAGCATGTGGTTTCCTATCCCAGTGTACATGTATGTAGTCTATAGTATCTAACAGTTACTGTGGAGGGACGGCCTCACATGAACCTCCTGTGTGTATGTGTGTGCGTGTATGTGTGTATGTGTTTGTTCATCATTATTCTATTCTGTGTCTGTCATCCTTTATTCATTGTCACCTGTATGTGTGTATGGGTGTGTTCATCATTATTCTAAGTATCATTGTTCTGTCTGTCATCCTTTATTCATTGTCACCTGTATGTGTTTAGCCTATTCTTTTTGTCACCCTTCCAGTGTGTGTTCTAGAAGTTTCTGTTAAAGTGTGAATGTTACTATATTTAGCCATCTGTGGACTTTAGTATAAAAGGAATAGTTTGTGTCAGTTGTGTGTCCTCTGTTTTAGTCTTGTATTTATCTATAAGAAGATTTCTTACCTACACTCAGTGTAAACCCTGTAGCTGTAGCTAGCTAAGACAGGACCTGGTGGCAGCATACCAATCTTACTGGTGGCAGAGTGACTAACCCCTCACTCATCCCATCACAGTTACGAATTAGCTATACCTATCATTGGTTATCCACATCGATGGCTTGACTGGCAGAAGAATCATAAAATATTACATGATTGTTAGCTATGTATATTATGTGTATACTTTAAAATCCGTAGAGGTCACCATTTACACTTGACTTTGGAACAGCCATGGTAAAGGTTATCACCATGGTGACAGGAGAACTAGGATTTGAGGATATATTTGCACTTTCATATGATGTTGAGGATCCACTTAGCACTGATAGTAGCATTGTGGGAATCAGCAGAAGACCTTTGCTGAGTTCTGGAGTTGCCTATTTCATGTGGATCGTTTTTCTCGTTTTCATGCCTATTCTCCTCTCCAATATGCTGGTAAAGAATTTTAAGCTGCTATAAACACATATAAAAGGTAGTCATGACTGAGTCTTATTATCACTTAGACTGGTCTAGCAGTTGGTGATGTCGAGAAGATCATCAAGGATGCAACTTTCACAAAAATTAAAGATCAGGTATACGCTAGTTATTTTGAAGATCAAGATTCATTCTATTTACCCTATGCAGGTTGATTTTATGATGAATATAGAGCAGTTTATTCCATGGCGTTCATTTAAGGAAGTGAAAAGAATTGAATGGGTGGAGTCCTGTAATAAGTTTTTCAAACGTGTTTTGTGGGATGATGATGAAGAGTCTGAAGATACTCCCAAGAATAATAGAGAAGTATACAATAATGAATTACTTAATTGACGGGGGGAGAAGGGCTCTATAAATTATAGATTTTATAGAATTCACAGATAGTTAACATTATTCTTCATATAGCCACATGGCATATAGTTCTTTCAAAAGTCCCCTCCCCCCACAGAAGCATCTTCCTATGTACACTTACAGTTAGCTAACTATCAATATAACTTTCGAATTACTATAATTATAGTTGATTTACAGCTAGGTATACCTACAGTGTACATAATTTAGCACAAATAGCTATTTTGTAAACCCAGAAATTGATACATAGAGCACACAAAGACAGGCACAACAATAAGTTAACCAAGTCATGATATCAAGGACTTATATATCAACTGCGAGTGGGCATGCAACTAGTGTAGACAGCATATACCTAGTATAAGATGTGATGCTATACATAGTACAGTTAACCCATTATTAAATATTGGGGCATTCAAATTTAACAAAGCTTTTTCTAATTTATTCAAGTGGTTTATGTGCTATTAACCCTCAGCACATGTGCAAGGGTTATACGTAGTACTCAATATGTGTGTGTTAGAGCATTTCAGTGTTTAAATTGAGCCGATTTTTGGATAAAGGCTTTAGCTAATCCTGAAAGAAGTAGTCTGTACTATGTACATATCAAGTAATGTGCACGTGGCACTCAATATGTTTGTCGACCACTACAAGCTCCGTGTCTGTCTAGCTGGAGTGTTGTAACTAGCTATAGCTTCTACAGTAGTCTAGTGCATATATCTATGCACATTTTGCTTTAAGCTTTTACAGCCATTAGATTTATCTTACCTGCATGCTTTTATAGAGTGCATCTGTACAACAATCATTAGGCCATCTCCAAGCCATGCACATGCAGACACTGATGATTGAGAATGTGGAGTGTGTGCTTATTGTCAACTAAGTCGACAGACACTGCTCGCTCATACAAATGCCAATTTATAGATGATTCAAAATGAAAATGTAGACTGTTGCACTCATTATGTTCATCAGTGATCTATATCTGCAAACATAAAATTATGCTGATACCCATGCATGCACTCTTAGTAACTCTGTATATGCCCTATATATGTGTGCACTGAGGGTTAGCACTTTAGTGCTTTTCATTATTTTAATATGTAGGATCAAGGAGGTGAAGCTAGTGCAGAGGAGCACAATGCTGATGTACTTGAACTTCAAAGTGTAGCTAACAACAATTAATTATTGTAGCATTAATTACGGCTGAACTAGAACTGTAGAGCTATAGTTAATTTAATTACTTCATTGCACCATACACAGTTTTTATACCCATTAATTTTTGTATCCAAACATAATGTAGCTAGCTATTGTACATAGCTACAGCCTACAGTGCTGCACTCTATTGTAAGATTTGTTCTTTTTCTGTTAGTTGCTTCTGTGGTGGAATTGTTGTTATTGCATAGGCTAGATATTACAGTGGAACCTCTGATAAAGGACCCTCCAAGAAAAGGACAACTTCCCAACACTCTTTTAGGCCCCTTTTCTTTCCCCGACATACCATTAATTAGTACACTTTTAACCTCTGAAAGGCCACATCTATTGACCATAGAGAGAGGATCTTCATCATGGGGTGATGTCAAAGATTTTATATGTCTGCATGTGTGGAATATACAGAGCACTGTAATAATGCTACAACTAGCTATAGATATTATTTTTTCTATATGGTTGAATAGTCAAATTTAAGCCCCAATCCTGATCATTGAGAACTAATTTTTAGCCACTTTCTCATACTTTGATTTCTGTACCTACGTACATGTATGTAGGACTGTAGACCAAGCATATATGTGTCATGTAGCTATCAATACATAATGTAACATAACTGTTCTCGATTTTTGCAGAACTGAACTAGATATAGCTAGCACTAATAATCAATAATTAAGTAGCTAGCTACTGTCCACATGCTAACCTATAGAATTTACAATCATAAATGATATTAATTATTAGTAGGCGTAGAGACAGGAATCCTGTCTCTACACATACAGACATTATTTGAAATTCACAGCTGGCCTATAATTATTGTTTCTATTACCTATACATTATATGCATGTAGATGTAGATACCTTAGGCTCTCAAGAACTTCACAAGTCTTCTTGAAGTCAATATCTGATACAAAATACTTTGCTGCAAGATGGATTGCACAATGTCCATCTGTATCTTGCTTAGCTGTAGTAACATATATACATATCAACACTGTTGAACTATTGAACAATAATTACACGTGTCACTGATCATTTTCTGATAATTATCATGTTTGTGTTGGCAGCGACTTTTAATCAAAATACCTTGTAGTAGATTACATGCAATAACTTATTATCAGGTTCTGCTAATGCTTACTTGTATAGGCCTTCAACATTATATCAAGTTGCTTGAACTATTAAGTGAAGCTGCAAGCAGTACGGGGGTTCTTTTTTCCTCATCTTCAAACTCAATGCTACACAGTAGCTACATTACGAAATAAATACGGCACTCATGTGAATAATAATATTATTTATAGTGATAATAATTACTTCACTGACTAGCTACTAGTCTTTGCAGACTTGATAATAATTTTGTGTAAAGTGGCAAATTATAAGGCTATAATAATTATTAGCTGTTACCATGGTTTTCCAAGCTTATTCACGACCTCGGCGAATTCTTCATCTGAGTATGGTTCACTTCTCACTATTTGACGCAGGGCTGTGGATGCTTTTATCACATGTACTGCATAGTGATTTTCATAATAATTGGATGGGTAGAATAACCAGCTATTCAGTATGATATACGTACCTGGATTACACTTAGCAAGAATGCTAAGTACAATTTTTGGTTTGTCAAGTTTCACTGCCCTCTTCATCAAACGCTCCACATAATTATGCTGATGATCTGGTGGGTACATTGCATTATAATATCAATAGATCAGCTATAGCTGGTTATAATAACCTAAGGGTTACATTGATTTTTTTGAAGTGTGACAGCTGTACAAGGGCACATTCTTCTGCTCCATTCAAAATGGCCACTTCATATGATGTTTAGTCCTTGATGGTCAGTCACAGTGGGATCTGTAATAATATGCAGCAAATGCCTTTTACTATACAGCTAGGAATCAACTCACCAGCTCCATCGTCAAGCAATATCTGAACATTAGCTTTCATGTTCTCTTTACAAGCAAAATGTAGCGGTGTCATGCCTCACTATCACCTCCATTCAGGGTTTCATCTAAGGAGGGGGGCGCAGGGGAAGCTTCCCCTCCAAACAGCTCAACTTCCCCCCCCCCCCAAACTGACCCAGCTTCCCCCCAATATATTACCAAAAGAAAGACTTTTAGGACAGAAAATACTTGTAAGTAGTATATTTTTAGGATCCAAGCATTAAAAAAAAAACTTCTAAGTATAATTTAAGCATTTTTGGCTTCATGCTCTGTGCAAGAGGGGGCATATCCCCCCCCCTCCCCCACCATGGCCTCATGGCCACACATTCCACGAGCTTCCCCTCCAAGGTGAAATTCCTAGATGAAACCCTGCCATTGATATCCAGTTTCCTATGCACAATATCGTACAATAGAAACTTTCACCTATAGCTAGTAGCTAGCCCTAGATATAGCTACATATTTGCAATAATAGCATTTGAGTAACCAATTGAATTATGACTATACATTTTTCCTTGATGAGGAGATAAGATATCTTGCACGATGTCTGGAGATGAGAGCCATGCTGCCAGATGTAGAGCATTTCTTTGCTGATCTTTATCACAAAGACTTAGATCTGCATAGGTGACAGTCATATCTACTACAATCCTTAACATTCTACATGACTGTATACCTTTCTGTTATGAAGTTATAGTAGCTATATATTTGTTTTTACCTGCACCCTTATCTAGAAGTATCTTAACTGCATCCTTATTATTGGATTCCGATGCAGTGCTGAGTAGAGTCCAGTTGTCTGTTTGGCTTATTCACTAACTCCTTGCATCTCTCTTCCCTAGCTGTAATGATGTAATCATAATATGTAATTAAATGCAAGTTTAAAAAAGATGCCAGTTTGAGATAACATAACCAAACAAATAACAAAAACAACCATATTGGTCCATTCTCTAGATACTAGCTCTAAATATTCTGACATGTGTTTTTTCAGTTTTGTGATTCTATCCCCTGAGGAAGGCCTGAGCACCAGGCTGAAATGTCAGATGTGATAAGAATTCTTAAAGTCAGTATCTAGAGAAGTTTTATGCAGCTTGCTGAGAATAGTAACAACAATATTATTGGCCCATGCATGTAACTCTCTATCTCATGTAATGGACACAGTATAGCTATGGGCATGAACTACCATGCATAGTGGTATGCCTACCAGACTTTAAAAGTGAGCTGAGACTAATTACTTTTCTAAAAACAATGAATATTGTTAACACTGGCAAAATATTGCATCAAATTAATCAAGAGTGTGTCCTAAAAATTAATTTTAATACCAGACTTTAGTCGCTGAGCTGAGGCTGCTACCAATGATGTTAACTGATAATAATAATAATTATAATTCCAAGAAGCAATAAATATGATTATGTGGCTACCAGTACCAAGAATACGTTAATACTAATGGCTTGAGTGACATATCAGACTTTAGACTCTGAGCTGAGCATATCTCATGCATATTATGCTAATTCTGATGGTAGCTCTGATGGTAGCAAACAGCTAATCATAATGCTAACAACGTCTTGATGACATGATGATAATTATAAATCTAGAAGTAGTTATAGCCTATGTATCTATAGTAGAAACATACGGTAATGAATGCAATAGCAGCTCCACAACTTCTCCTGTTCCAAGCATACAAGCAAAATGCAAAGGACTTGAATGTGTGTCATGGTCATACAGAAAATCTAATGAAGAAGGTAGTATTAGGCATTGATTGGAGTGAAATGAAAAGAATGAGCTAACCTGCATCATTTTGAATCAATATGTCCACCACATCAGTTTGTTCATAGAGAACAGCATAATGGAGAAGAGTGAAGCCTTTTCTCTTGATACGATCATACCTATACTGAAAACATTCCTCAACAAAGCCAGGTCTTTTATCTGTGGTATTAATAAATTCTGGAACGTTGCAATTTTCTTGTATGATACGCAATGCTTCCTCATGCTTTCTTGTTTTGAAAAACTAAGTAAGTATAATAAATCATTATCATAGTTATAACTATAGCTAATTAAGATATTGAATACTATACCTCTATAATCTGGTAGAAAAGTGAACTGAAGTCTTGATCTTCCATGCCCACTAACTTTGATTATGATAGGATTCTACAAGAAAACTTGCTATTGTCCTAGTAAACTTTATGAGTGCTAGCTAGCTTGCTTGCATAGAGATATAACTGCTAAACTGCTAGTATTTTTATACTGGATACATGCAGTACGACACACATATGTAGCTATACACTGTATGCTTTTTGATCATCCACTCTGCAGGATACACTTACAACTTTTGGGTACAATGTCAGGCACAGTCATTACTATATTTTGGTTGCAGGTATTATGGCATGACACAGGAAGGAATGTCACTCTGCTTGTTCATCCAGCAAACTACACAGGAAGTGACAACAATTATTACTTGTTACTATATTATGCTCATTTGTTGTGTCTCTCATATGCAGGATTAGCCTATATGTAGCTATATGTATGACACTTTAAGGAGTTATTATGTAAAGGTTTCATTCCACAACCATGATCTTCCAAACATTACAGAACCGTACGTAGATAGCCACATCCATAGTTCAGCTACAGCACTACAGCCATTATTAAATAAAAATTCTTATTACAAAAAGTGTATGTAGTTACAAAAATCATCACCTCATCTTGAACTCAATTATAAAATTCCTGAAATGGAATAGTCATCATAATAGCTAGCTATATATACCAAGAAGAGGTGCATTTCAGGATATCAAGAAATGTATATTACATTTGACAGTTATGTTTTCCTCTTGAATGTGCATGAATGTACTCCATATATAGAGAGCAGCTAGCATCAGCAATTATTTTTGAATGTTCTTCTATGGGAATGATTCTCTTATCAGACCTATTACTATCATGCATGGTACAAGGCAAAATTAGGACAGATGTGCACATGTTTCTCCTTAAGAATGTACATGAATGCACTCCATAGAGAATAGAGATATTTATAGCGTCTAGCATCAGTAGTTTTTAGAAAACTCTCCTATGGGAATCCTATATTATTATGAATCTTATCAGACCTATTACTATCATGCATGGTACTAGAACTTAGGACAGATGTGCACATATTTCTCCTTAAGAATGTGTATGAATGCACTCCATAGAGAATAGAGATATTTATAGCATCTAGCATCAGTAGTTTCTGGAAGCTCTCCTGTGGGAATCCTAATAGCTACCATGAATCTTATCACCATGGATGCAAAATATCAAAGTACTCATGTACTGCATAGTGATTAATATCGGATGGGTAGAGCTATGTGCGTACCTACGTAAGCGGTAGCTACCTGGATTGTACTTAGCGAGAATGCTGTGTACAATTTTTGGTTTATCAAGTTTCACTACCCTCTTCATCAAATGCTCCACACATGCCAATGATCTGGTGGGTATAGCTACATTGCATTATAATATCAATAGATCAGCTATATACATACGTAGCTATAGGGTTACAATGGTTCTTTAAAGTGTGACAGCTGTACAAGGACACATTCTTCTGCTCCATTCAAAACGGCCACTTCATATGATGTTAGTCCTTCACAGTGGGATCTGTAATAATGTGCAGCTAATAATTATGCCTTTTTGCTACTATGTACTAGGAATCAACTCACTATAGCTCCATTGTCCAGAACATTCAGCTTTCATGTTCTCTTTACAAGCACAATATCACCTCCCAGTTTCCTATAATTATCATTTAAATATTGTAGCTACAATAGAAATTAGTAGCTAGCTGTAGATGCAATGATAAGGATGCAGTTAAGATACTTCTAGATAAGGGTGCAGGTAAAAATAAATAGCTATACTATAACTTCATAACAGAAAGGTATACAGTCATGTAGAATGTTGAGGATTGTGGTAGATATGACTGTTATCTATACAGATCCAAGTCTTTGTGATAAAGATCAGCAAAGAAATGCTCTAGCTACATCTAGTAGCATGACTCTCATCTCCAGACATCGTGCAAGATATCTTATCTCCTTGTCAAGAAAAAAAGTCTTAATTACGTACATAATAGCCATATGTGATTCAGTCGGCTACTCAGACACTAGCTACTATTGAATGGAGTCCAGTTGTGTCTGTTGGGCTTATTCACTAACTCCTTGCACCTCTCTTCCCTGTAATGATATATAGCTAATCATAATATGTAATTAAATGCAAGTTTAAAAAAGATGCTTCGGGAAGAGCAAAAAGACTCCAGTTTGAGATAACATAACCAAACAAATACCAAAAAAATGATTGTATCCCCTGAGGAAGGCCTGAGCACCAGGCCAAAACGTAGATGTGAAAAGAATTTTTTAAGCTAGCATCTAGAGAAGTTTTCCATAGCATATGCAGTTAGCCAAGAGTAGTAATATAGCTATGGGTATGAACTACCATGCATAGTAGTATGCATGGATGATTGCTAATAGCTGCCAGACTTTAAAAGTGAGCTGAGACTAATTACTTTTCTAAAAACAATGAATATTGTTAACACTGGCAAATGTTGCATCAAATTAATTAATTATTAATTTTTAATACCAGACTTTAGTCGTTGAGCTGAGGCTGCAAGCTACCAATGATGAATAAATTTGCTAATGCGATAATATTAATAATTATAATTCCAAGAAGCAATAAATATGATTATGTGGCTAGCTACATTACCGAATAGGTTAATACTAATGGCTTGAGTGACATATCAGACTTTAGACTCTGAGCTGAGTATATCCCATATGCTAATTCTGATGGTAGCTCTGATGGTAGCAAACAGCTAATCATAATGCTAATAACTTCATGATGACATGATGATAATTATATATCTAGAAGTGGTTATAGCCTATGCATCTATAGTAGCATAGGCGAAGGAAACAGGGAGGCACTGGGGGCACATGCCCCCCACATTTTGTGGACTGGGGACACAGGGGGCATGCATGTTGCAACAATGTTTTTAAAAAAATAGTATTACACCTTCATAAGGCTAAAACTGATAACATCAACTCTACGAAAGTAGCACATGAAGTTAATGAGAGAAGAAAAAATTAATTTTTGGGTAAATTTTGATAATTATTTTCCCCAATCATTTCCCCAAAACACATACTCTTCTCACAGCAGCTAGCCTTTAGCTGCACTTTTGTCATGCCCCCCCCCCCCCCCCCCAATCAAGGACATCTTCCTTCACCCATGAGTAGAAACATACGGTAATGAATGTAATAGCAGCTCCATAACTTCTCCTGTTCCAAGCATACAAGCAAAATGCAAAAGACTTGAATGTGTGTCATAGTCACACAGAAAATCTAAAAAAATATTAGGCATTGATTGGAATCAAATGAAAAGAATGAGCTAACCTGCATCATTTTGGATCAATATGTCCACCACATCAGTTTGTTCATAGAGAACAGCATAATGGAGAAGAGTGAAGCCTTTTCTCTTGATACGATCATACCTATACTGAAAACATTCCTCAACAAAACCAGGTCTTTCATCTGTGGCATTAATAAATTCTGGAATGTTGCAATTTTCTTGTATGATACGCAATGCTTCCTTGTGCTTTCTTGTTTGAAATAACTAAGTATAATGAATCATCATCATAGTCATAAGATATTGAATACTATACCTCTATAATCTGGTAGAAAAGTGAACTGAAGTCTTGGTCTTCCATGCCCACTAACTGTGATTTTATGATAGGATTCTACAAGAAAACTTGCTATTGTCCCAGTGAACTTTAACTTAGTTGTGTAGGAGTGGTAGCTACGTAGCTTGTTGCACTTATATAACTGCTTAATGGAGTAAGATACTTTTGCACTTGCACATATTATGTAGCTATACTTTATATGCTTTTTGATCATCCACTCTGCAGGATACACTTACAACTTTTGGATATACGATGTCATGCACAGTCATTACTATTTGGTTGTAAGTATTATGGCACGATGCAGGAAGGAATGTCACTCTGCTTGTTCATGCAGCCAACTGCCAGCGTGCTCACTTGTGTCTCAGCATGCAGGATCAGCCTATGACACTTTAAGTAGCTAAGAATTTTTATTACAAAAGCTTAAAGTGTAGCTATGTATTTACAATAATCATCACCTCATCTTGAGTTCGATTATAAAAATGGAATAGTCATCATAATAGCCACATACCAAGAGGAGGAGTAGTGTATATATACATTTGGTTAAATACACGGTCATGTTTCCCTCTTGAATGTGCATGAATGCACCCCATGTAGAGCAACTAATACTCTCCTGTGGGAATGATTCCTATTACTGTGAATCCTATCAGACCTACTACTATCATGCATGGTGTCAAACTTAGGACAGATGTGCATATATTTCCTCTTAAGAATGTGTATGAATGAACTCCATAGAGAATAGAGATATTTATAGCATCTAGCATCAGTAGTTTTAGAAAACTCTCCTGTGGGAATCCTATAGCTATTACTATGAATCTTATCAGATCTATTACTATCATGCATGGTACAAGAAATTAGGACAGATGTGCACATATTTCTCCTTAAGAATGTGTATGAATGCACTCCATAGATATTTATAGCGTCTATAGCATCAGTAGTTTCTGGAAGCTCTCCTGTGGGAATCCTAATCGCTACTATGAATCTTATCACCATGGATACAATTATATCAAACTTAGGACACATGTGCCTCCTATGAATGTGTCTATAGTGCTGCTATATATAGTGCTGCTTTGATAAGTGCTATATTATATAGCATGCACTTATCAAAAAATAATGAATCCAATGTATATACGTAGTTCACTGAACTATTAGCTTATGAATCCCAGTATGTTCCTCGCATGAGTTCTTGGCTATAACATGCAAGACTAATATCCCAGGGTTATACGTATTATGGCATTGCTATTCCCTACACTGAGAGCGACCCAATCCATTAATTGCCATTGAAATCTTATAGTTGGCTAGTTTGAAAAGGAACTTCTCAATAATAGCATGCGCCCAACCCGGGTTGAGATTCAATCCGGATTCCAATCCACCTAATTGATGTGGGTTGGGCTGGAATCTGGGTTTGTACCATTCATACCTGTTGAATCTGGGTTAGAACCCCCGTGTAAACAGGGCTATAGTCAATCAACTTTTGCATGAATTACACAATATATCACTAGCTTAGCTCATTTACGTTAACTTTGGACTTACTTGGTTACGTAGGTCAAGGTTTGATGTTAATAGCAGGGTTATCATTTCTTTGAAGTCAAGGAGTGATATTTTGCTTGTTATAGCATTGTGAATAATAGTGTTCCCGTTACCATCTATTTCTCCTGCAATTCTGCCTGAAAAGTTTATGTAATATAAACTCAACTATAGCTAGCTATAACTTGTTATATTTACATTATTATATTGGAAAAGCTATAAGCTAGCTATGTGAACATGTAGGAGCTGTTATGGAGAAAATATACTCCTGTACTTCTCACTATTGGTGCAGGTCAGTGGTTGCTTCACATGTAGCTACTTATACTGCATAGTGATTTCAATATAATCAGATGGGTATAGAGCTACGTATCTAAGTGGTACCTGGATTGCACTGAGCAGTACAATTTTTGGTTTATCAAGTTTCACTACCCTCTATCAAATGCTCCACACATGCTGATGATTTGGTGCATGGGTAGCTACATTGCAGCTATAGGGTTACAATGGTTCTTTGAAGTGTGACAGCTGTACAAGGATACATTCTTCTGCTCCATTCAAAATGGCCACTTCACATGATGTTAGTCCTTGATGGTTAGTCACGGTGGGATCTGTAATAATAAGCAGCTAATAATTATGCAACTCACCAGCTCTGTTGTCCAGCTTTCATGTTCTCTTTACAAGCAAAATGTAGCCTCAATATCACCTCCATTGATATCCAGTTTCCTACAATTATCATTTAAATATTGTACAGTAGAAATCCTAGTAGCTAGTAGCTAGCTGTAGATAGCTTTGATATTTGCAATAGTAGTGTCTGAGTAGCCAACTGAATCACATAATATGGCTAATTATGTATTTTTCTTGAAGAGGAAATAAGTTATTTTGCATGATGTCCGGAGATGAGAGCCATGCTACTAGATGTAGAGCATTTCTTTGCTGAACTTTATCACAAAGACTTGGATCTGCATAGATGACAGTCATTCAACATTCTACATGACTGTATACCTTTTCTGTTATGAAGCTATTTGTTCTTACCTGCACCCTTATCTAGAAGTATCCTGACTGCATCCTTATTATTGCATTCCAATACAGTGTTGAGTGGAGTCCACAGGGGCAGAAACACCACAACAAAAGTGGGTGGGCTAGTGGCACATACCAATGTTATTCAATTATATCAACTGTCAAAAAGTGGGCATCAACTGTCGAAAAGTGGGGGGCTAGAGCCCCCCCCCCCCTCCCCCCCTCCCCCCAGTATCTCTGCCACTGGTCCAGTTGTGTCTGTTTGGCTTATTCACTAACTCGCATAATGTATAATGATGTAATCATAATAATATTATGTAATTAGATGCAGAGATGCTTCAGGATGAGCAGAAAGACTCCAGTCTGAGATAACACAACCAAATAAACAACCAATAAAAAAATTAATAAGCAAATTGGTCCATGCATGCATGTATCATCAAATATCTATCTCATGTAATGGACACAGTACATGAGTATGAACTACCACACATAGTGGTATGGGTGACTTTAGAAGCTGAGCTGAGACTAATTAGCTACTTTTCTAAAATCAATGAATATTGTTAACACTGGCAAAATGTTGCATCAAATTAATAGCTAAGGTACCAAGAATGTCTCAACTAAAAATTAATTATTTTCTGAGCTGAGGCTGCTACCAATGATGAATTTGCTAATGCTATAATATTATTATAAAACATTATGGTACAATTCCAAGAAGCAATAAATATGATTATGTGGCTACCAGTACCAAGAATAGGTTAATAATAATAGAGTGACATATCAGACTTTAGACGCTGAGCTGAGTTTATCCCATAATGCTAATTCTGATGGTAGCTATACCAAGAAAAAAATCATAATGGTAACCAAGAAACAGCTAATTATAAGGTTGATAACATGATGAAAATAGTAAAATTAATAATATTAATATAGAAGTGGTTATAGCCTACATATCTAAGATAGTGATAATGAATGCAATAGCAGCTCCACAACTACTCCTGTTCCAAGCATATAAGCAAAATGGAAAGGACTTGAATGTGTGTCATAGTCACACAGAAAGTCTAACGAAGAAGGTAGTATTAGGCGTGAAATGAAAAGAATGAACTAACCTGCATCACTATTTTTTGAATCAATATGCATGTCCACTACATCAGTTTGTTCATAGAGAACAGCATAATGGGTAAAACTTTTTCTCTTGATCCGATCATACTGACTCAGTAAATATGACTAAATTGAGCATCCAGAATTACCCCACCATTAAATTTGGTACAAAAGTGGTAGCTAGCTTAAAAGCTTACAACTCTGCCTATTAAGGACACCATAAACGTCCATATGTTTATTATTATTAGGTGTCTTTACTTAGTTACATCTTGACACACTCCCATAATATGGAATCAAAATAATATTAATCACTATTTTTATTCTGAGTTATACTTAATTGAATTTAGCTCTGTGCCTGTGCCAATTTATTGTATAATTTCCGGACCTGATTCTTTCCTTTTTGTTGGGGGTGAGGGAAAGAAAGGGTCTGGTCAAACTCATTTTTAAAAAATTGCTGACTGTGCAAAATGAAACATTCATGCGGGTTTGACCAGATATTCACTGGCACGACTCTCTAAGGGATGCACTTTACTCAGTCTGCAGCCTTAGCACTAAGAAGAGAAGTGCCATCATTCATTCCTGGATCCCGCAGCTGACATTTAATTACCTCCCAAGGGGCCAGCCTGCTGCCCTGGATGTCACCTGGCGGACTAAAATTCAAAATTTCATTGTAAAGCCCGCAAGGGATACATACAGAGAGAAAATAATATGAAATAACCAGGCTCATGATGTGACATGATACAATAACTTGCTATAGAGTTGTGTGCAATATTGTTCTAAGTGATAGTGCCTTTTCAAAGGTTTCCTCGCAAGGAGTTGTGAGAAGGTGCAGCAGGTGCTTGAGTTCGCAGCCGAGGTGAACCTTGGTGATGTGGTCCGCAGGAAGGTTGCTCCTGCCGTACTTGTGCCCGCACACAGGACAGGCAAAGTCATCTGTGAACACTGGGATGGTGATAACGCGAAGGACTGTGGCAATTGCCCTGGCGCCTCGAATACCTTGCTCCCTGGCCTCATCCCATAGTCTCATCCAACTAATATCACGGGAGAGAGCGTAATGTGCGCATGCGCATAGGGGTGCGATTACATGTATAAAAAACGCTCATTCATTGTTCCAAAGCTAGTTATAGTCCCGGCTATCTCTTAGTAACATCATGGCCAGTCCACAGCTCTCAGATAAAGAATACTTCGAGATTCTTGTTGAAGTACGTATGTTTTACATGTAGCTAGATACAGTCGAGTAAATTCGCGCGAAGTTGCTTGTTGTGTTATTGGGGATTTTCCAGGTAGTTGGTTAGCTAGCTATATTCTGAGCTATGTGATGTAGCTAATGAAGCTATCTAGCTATGTAGTTCAACTGCATTTCTAGCTCAATGTCATAGCAGGTTAACTGTAATCCAGTCTTCAGTTTTGGAAGTTAGATTAGGCCAGAGTTAATGATATTCATGTTTCAGGTCAACTGCCTACATTGGAAAATTGGCACCGCTCCAAATGCCATTATATACAGCTATTCAGCTGAGCAGCTGCAGACTGTACTTGTGATGATTTTGTGGCTAGAAAATGGACATTGATAATGGTATAATGGATTAATAACTATACCGCCTGCCCCATAGTTGTGAGGAAAAATTCTGACCTGAAACATGAATGTTGTTAACACTGGCCTTATTAGAAGGGTGCAATTTTATAATGTGATATTAGTAATCATGCAACTACAATAAATTTTTCTGAAATGGCAAAAAACGTGAGTTACCAATTGTCGACCAGCAACCGTTCAGCACCTATTATTGACTAGCTAGCTACAGTAGTAACCAAACGTAAACAGAGTTTAAGAAAATGGCTGCATTGCAAATGTATTACAAGCTGTAGAGAGAAATCAGGACTTCAACAGCAAGTATTAATTTTATCAACTGCAGTATGAAAGTAAGTTACTAGCTCACGTTACCCATTGCCATGGCTCCGGAAGATCGCTTATACAAGCTACTCGACTTAGAGTCGAATTTGGTGCTTGTTTAATAAAGGAATGTATGGATAGATTATGACTGGATTCTGTAGGGATATGCTGGACTTGTGGAAATGCCTGCGGCTGGTTGTGCCAGACTAGTGATTAGTTGATGTCAGCATAGTAGGAATGTTAGATAATTATGGTGCAAGGGCGGCAAGGGGCAAAGTATGGTCAATAATCGATAATGTCACAAACACTATAATATGAGTGTCAAAAAGCTGTGCAAAAAATTAATGACACCAGTGCACCAACATCTTTTATCTTCAGTGAATCTTTTTCCTGTGAAATTGTAAAACCTATAATAATAATTATGCTGATACTTATTATAGAAAATCGAAACAAGTGATGATCAAGGAAAAGAGGAATTTGAAAAGTTTTGTCATCAACATAGCAAATTAGTCTCAGATATTGTTAAGTTTCAAGATAAAAGGACAGAGGTCAATGAGGAATTTGTATTTATGGGAAAATCTTTAGTAAGGAGAGAAGATGCCACTTTATTACATTATGCAGTAATGAATAACTGTGTAAAAACAGCAAAATTGCTGATTCAGGAAGGTGCTGGTAAGTATGGATGCATAATAGCTAGCTACGTATATGTACAAAATATACAGCTGCATGCAGTGGAGCTGTGTTCATTTCTGGGTGCCCCAGCTAATTAATTATCTTATGGTAGCTAGTAATATAAAACAAAGCTAGACTAGCTATGTCTATGTGTAAAGTGGCAATCATTATCAACAATCATTATTATTATCTCCTTGCAGACCCTGCTGCAGAAATGAAGGATAAATCAAACGCACTTCACTATGCTGTTTCTGAGGAAATGCTCAAGGAGATATTTGCATCTACTAAGGAAAATATGTACGTATATAGGTAACATTTCAACATAGCTACATATAAACGGAAAGACTTAATCAATTCAAGCTGCATGTAGAGTATAATAGCTAGTACTCTCTAATAGGGATGGCACATGATAGTACAAACCATTTTCTTTATACGTACACCAGAACACTTATCAGCAACTCTGACAGAATACCTTCAAGTGTGCTAGGACTCAAGTAGCTATGTGTCATTTTACAGCGATTTATAAAATTGCCATTTTCATCTGCATTGTTGTTCATCATCATCATCTTCATCTTTCACTCAGGCAGCCTTAGCTATTTCTGAAATGGTTGCTAAAATTTTATACTACATGCATGCACTACTCAAAATGACTGTGCTATAATCCTTTACCTTTTAGCATATTTTTCCTACCTGCAACCTACAACATTATGCAGTGCACTAAGGCATGATGGCAGTGGCGGATCCAAGGGGGGAACCAGCCCCCCATCATGATCACCACAATAAACAAAAATGTTCACCATCCAAGGCGCATGCTATTAGTGGATCCTTTGAATGATAAATGACTGACTTTACTTTTGATGTTACAGCTACATATGTGACATGCTATAATAAAAACCAGGAATGTTACTCAAAAATTCAAAACAGAGTTATTCCTATCACACAATAGCTCACCACGTTAGCTATTGATTGATACTAAGCTCGAGGCTATACCTTGAACCATCCCTGGCTTGAAATGAGAGAGATTGACAGAGCGTTTCAGAATAAAACGCGTCCAAACATTGAGCTTCCTGTTATGACACAATACTCCTTAAATTGTTACGTGCACCCGTATAACGTGATGACATCATTTCAATCTTTGCACCAGCTGTTTGAGAGAGGAAGAAGGCCATGTAAGTTTTGCTTCACTGCAATGTTATCTTTGAGTGCCTTGGTGATCTAGGGTGTGTAAGGCATGGGGCCAATCCTGGATCATAACCTGGTAAGCTTTGGGCAGGTAGATGTATGATCCCATTTCCATCCTTCATCCCTACCCTTGTTTCCTTACTTTTCGAGCAATGGTCATCCCTACATTTTTTTCACTTCATGGAAATGTTTTTTCCCTTATCGGAAAGTGTGGTAGCACTCTCTATGTAGGACCGCGTGTGCCGCCTAAAGACTAATACAAAAGTGAAATTCTAGTTCCCCCACTTAGATATAAATCTAAAAGTTCTATGATTCGTTTATCAGATTATCTTCTTTGACGGCTGTAACTCCATGATCCTTTCACATACGACAATCAAATTCATATTAGATTTAGACAGTGGCTGGTGCAGATTGTTGGCGCTGTAGTAGAGGAGTTTGAGCAGACATATCAAGTTTAGTTGAGCCTGTAGCAAGAATAGAAGAGAAACAGAAAGTCCAGTTTGTATTGTTCTAATGAGAGAAGCCACGCCCATTCCGTACTAACCCTACATAGAGAGTGCTACCACACCCTCTGATTAATTTCAGATCAGCATACTCTGGGGCTGATCCAGGTAGGGGCCTAAGGGACCTGCCCCCCCCCCCCCATTTTTCATTACCATTAGCCACAGTACTCACTGCATGGTGCAGCCACATGGTAAATTAAAGCACCATAATTACAGAATGTTTTGAGCCAGAGAAAAGACTAGCTAGACAAGAACAGAATTATGAAGCTAAGCTACAGTTGATCTAGTTGTTATTTAGGGTGTGATGGTTTGATTTATAACTGAACTTGGATAAACTATCAGTTTCATCTGTGTCACAGAATGTGCAGCACCATTAGGTTATTCGAAGCATTTAGTTCTCAGGTGATTAAGGACAATCCGAATGCTAGTCTCTGAGTGGCAGGCATATTATCAGGGGCTGATCCTTTAAAGAAGAGGGGTAAATAATAAATAGTGCCAAAATTTAGAAACCTTGGTTTACCATGGCTTTCTTTCAGCTAGGGTATAGAATTATACCAGAGCCTCCAATACTGAAGAATTTTCAAACATGACTTGCACCAATGCAATTTCAATTTCAGACTTCATTACTCTAATTAGTGGGCGGATGAACACCACATAACTTGCAGCAACAATTTCACACTTCAGTACTCTTATTAGTGGGTGGATGTAATAACCAACCTAGTCATGATAATTGCAAGCAGCCATGCTGCTGTAGGGTGATTGTTTGCTAAATGTACCTGTGCAAAGCACTCTCAAAACAATTACCAATACAAATGCTTGTAGTACATGTATGGATAAGTGAGGTTCTGATAACAGAGGTTACACTGTATTGCTTTTAAGTATGTGGTGTGATCACAAATAATACCTAAACCTAAAACTTGTTTATGGCCTTAAAGGACTGATTTCTGTTGAATTTCAGACCCAGCGGCATCTGATAGGTCTATAATGTGTTGCTTATGAATAATTATCATTATTTTGAGAGGGACCCATTTCATTCCCCCTGGATCAGCCCCTGAAATGTATATGATCTTAATTAAGTGTTAGTATAGTTTGTTGGATTTCAGTGAACATACCTAAAACCCAGAAAAGTGGTACCAGCTGTAGCGGAGACTCCATGCAGCCATGGTGCTAGTCTCGCACACCAGATGAAAAAAAAAGTGCGGTTGGCTAGCGAGACTACCATGGTGCAAGCACGCGGCCCCCTCTTTCCAAAAACTCTGGATCAACCCCTGGTACTGACTTACTGGCTGCAGCTATGACATTGATATCGTTGTTAGCGCTACTTCCAGGCGCTATTTGTTCCAACTAAAAAGGCAGAAAAAAAGGCATGATTCCAAAACCTATACTCCATATAATGCACACTCTGTGCTGCCGACCATTACCTACTTTATCTAGGGTGAGTTGATTATATAGATGCTCATCCTACATGGCTGTACATACAGCTAGTCTGCTCACTTTATCCATGAGTGCTAATTTGGCACTATGGCACCAAAGGTGGTGCCGAAGGATAATTAGGTGGTACCAACATTCGAAATTGTGGTGCCAGAGCCGAGTGCTGAGTTTGCTAATCACATGACAAACACATGACTAGTACATTATATACTTATTTTGAAAGCTTTAATTTGGTGCCAATACTTATCTTGGCACCACAAAGAGGTCCCCGGCAAAAATGAATATCAGCACCCCTGTTTATCATGCCAGCCAACTACACATATCCAGTGCTACGTAATTACAATAGCGGAAGATTAAAAATAAAAAAAAGATTATGTTATGAATTTCTATATAATAGCTAATTAGCTACAAAGAAAAAGAATGGAAACAAGTGAGCGCCAAAAAATTCTTCTAAATAAAAAGTGAAGTAGGGATAGCCATAAAATTTAGCCTAGGAGTGAAGTAGGAATAGTAGCTAGTTTTGTAATAATATTATTGCTGTGATTCTTGAGTTTGGTGATGGGTACGGGTAAGGGGTTACTTGACTCACTTATTGCTGAAGTGAGAGTGAAGAGTAGGGATTTAATATTATATAGGCGTGGTTATTGAAATTTAGGAGGGCTGGGAGTGATAGGAATGCAGCTAAATTTTATGGCTATCCCTACTTCACTTTTTATTTTTGCGCTCATGAAAATAGATGTAGGAAAAAGTAAGGAAACAAGGGTAAGTATGAAGAATGGAAGGATGGAAATGGGATCAATCTTCATTCTGTATATCCAGCCAACAATTACGTGAAGCTACCCAACATATATAATTATAGGGATTGTTGGCTGGGTACAGAACGAAGATTGATCCCATTTCCATCCTTCCATTCTTCATACCTACCCTTGTTTCCTTACTTTCTTGAGCAATGGTCATCCCTACATCTTTTTTCTTTTCACGGAAATGTTTTTTCCCTTACTTGTTAATGCAGGATGTTTTTTTATGTTTTTACTCTTTATAGAGAATGGGAAAAAGTGGTAAAGAAAGTGAATATATATGATTGGACACCTTTATTTTATGCTATTAAGTTGAAGAAGGTGTCTATGGTGAAGTGTCTTCTGAATCATGGTGCAGGTATAGTTATACTGTAGCTATAATAATATGTTATTAATAATGAATAATTTTCAGATGCCAAAGAGAAAATTGAAGAATATGGAGGTTCTGCTTTCCTTTTTGCTGCTAAATATTCATCTGCTGAAGTATTTAAGTGTATGAAGGAACATCATCAAATGACATCGTAGGCTAAAGCTAACTGATTAAACAGAATCCATGATGTAATGTTCTTTATAAAAGGGTGGATTTAAAGAAATTTGTTAATGAAGCCAAGACTGAAAGAAGTAGTGGAAATAAGCACGAGTTTGATGGTGTTGGATCCAAAACTTTATATTTTGCTTGCAGCCAGAAACCAAAAAAGAGAGAAAGAAGTATTCAGTTAGTGAAAATATTATTGAAATTTGGAGCAGGTACGTGCATGGTCATTCATTACCTGCATGTGAATAATAAATCGGACTTCATTATACAGATCCTACTGAATGTGATGAAAATGGTCAGAATGGTTTGCATTATGCAGCAAGGTGTTCTGATGAGTCTGTACTTAGAAGAATACTTGCTAGTGATAAGATGCGGTATGATAATCATAACTAGAAGCATAATATTGCAGTGGGTGTTAAGGTCCTTTGAAGACTAATCACAGAACTGTACTTAGAGCTAATTATATAAGGGGCAAGTGAAATGAGCCCCACACTAGGAATAATTATTTTGGTGTGAAGAAATTTTAATGAGATTCATAGATGTTATTAACACATCACTGGGGGGGAGGGGTGAGAGATATACATGAGGTGCTTGATGCTATCAGCTGTATTTGTAGCCCAATGCTTGGGCAGATTAAAAGCACCAACATCAGAGAGTGCGTTAGCACTCTCTAAGTAGGGATGGCAGGTCAAAGTTCATTAAGACTGTATAAACTTAAAACTCTTCTTTCTCTTCTACCCTTATTCCACAGGTTCTCACAAGTCCTAGCCCAATCCCTACATCTACACAGAAGACAGGACAATGTTCAATAATCTAAAATTCATTCTATAACATTTCCAAAGAACCATTTCAAAAATTGACTTTTATAAGATCGACGTATTGACTAACTGGCTATAGTCATCAGAATTCTGTTCGGGCCATCTGTTAGATCGGGACCTAGAGGCTGATCTTTTGCTATTAGTTTTCACTACAGTTCCATTTCACAATTCAGTGATATCGTTAGCTACTAGCTAATCTTTCTTCACCATTTTAAGGGCGGGGCCACATAGGTGCGCGCTAGCTAGAGCTGTTCAGCTTCCACTTCAGCTAGCTATTTCTTCTGGTCAGATTGTGTTGAAATCATTCCTCAGTACAGAATTCTCATCCTACACATAGTCAGTACTTAGCTCTGTGCAGTTTGCTCACTGAACCATGCCAGTGCCTCCAACCTGTCAGTGTGAACTTTGATTTCAGGCTCCCATTCTACAATTATAGCGATTCAGTTACTTAATGATACAATGTGAAATATATAAGTTAAATTTCTTGAGTACTTTTAGACAGATTTAAATAAAAATACTTTAGGAGTCTGCCATGCACACAGGTCATTAGCTATATTGCTGTTGTTGTAATACACTAATTTCTTTAATTGTTCATCAGCAGCACTACGTACCTACATAAGAGGAAGAAAATGAATAGGTTATGTTATGAATTTCTATAGCTATCTAATTACAAAGAAAAGGAATGGAAGCAAGTGAGCGCAAAAAAATTTCTTCTGTAGTGAAGTAGGAATACTAGCTATTTTGTGATATTGCTGTGATTCTTGAGTTTGGTGATGGGTGGTTACTTCACTCACTTGAAGGGGGAGTGAAGTAAGGATTTAAGTTCAATATAGGTGTGGTTACTAAAATTAGGAGGGCTGAGAGTGATTATGAATAGTATCCTTACTTTACTTTTCATTTCTATTCAGCATTGGCCACATGAAGCAGCTGACCACTTGAGTGGAGACTAGTCATACTCTCCTCCTTAAACAGAATGAAATATTTTGATCATTAAATCAATTTGGTTCAAGGGAGCATTAATTTTCATAATCACAAAGAAAAAGAATGCAAACAAGTGAATGCAAAAAATTTCTTCGAAATAAAAATGTGAAGTAGGGATGGCCACAAATTTAGCACATATATAGCTATTATAACTGCAGCTTCATTATGAAAACCAAGTACTGCAGCATCTATGGCCCAAAATCTACCTGGAATATGTACTATAACTGCATGCAAGAGAGTGAACTTAGTGAAGTAGTAATCCCTTACCCATCACCAAGTAAGAGATACTATTCCTACTTCACTCCCTTAGCCTGTCATAGGAGTGAAGTAGGAATAGTATCTCGTACTTGGTGATGGGTAAGGGATTACTTCACTAAGTTCACTCTCTTGCATGCAGTTATAGTACATATTCCAGGTAGATTTTGGGCCATAGATGCTGCAGTACTTGGTTTTCATAATGAAGCTGCAGTTATAATAGCTATATATGTGCTAAATTTGTGGCCATCCCTACTTCACATTTTTATTTCGAAGAAATTTTTTGCATTCACTTGTATACAATAGCTATAATTATCAAGAAATATTCACCAGGAAGTGGTCAAAGGAATATGTAATATTATTCCCCAGGAAGTAGAACCGATTAAAAAGCCGGCTTAAGATTAAACCCGCCTTGGTTCTTAGTGCCATTTAGTTATGCACTTAAGATTATAGTAGCTCTAGAGTAATCCTTTTTATGCTATCCATATTTCTTCAGTTTTGTTGGGCTTTAACCAGAAACCTCAAGAATGTAATTAAGACTTGAAAATCAATAACATTGCTAAGTATACCATCAAATTACTTTTTCGTCTTCCTTGCTGCATTGTTAATGATCACAATACGTTTGTATAGATTAAAGCTAGCTGTCTATGTTGAATCTTCTTAGCAAAGGTTTGCAATGCAGTGTGACGACATCGTTATTACTAAGCTTCTTAGCAACGGATGACAGGGGGCGGGATTTGGCTACAACAGTTAGAACACCCCCCTCGTGTTATGGGATATATTTGCCCACACCTTGGACGAATATATCCCATACACCACTCGTGGGTATGTTCTAACTATTACATAACTCACTGGTTTGCAGGATCAATTCCACCCCCCCCCCCCCCCCCCCCCACACACACACACACACACACACACGCACACAGCTATGTATTAGTATTCATTCACGAATTTGAACATGAAACTCTATACCCGATAATCCTTTTTTGGCACTGACCAGGATCTGCCACTATGAATGAAATTTTATCTGTTTATTAGAGGATTTAAAGACAAAGATAGTCTGATCAATAAGACGGACAACGACGGTTACTCACCATTATGGTATGCATTCGATCAAGGGCAGCCAAAACTAGTGCAAATTTTGATGCAAAATGGAGCAAAAATCAAAAAAGAGTCAGGTGTGTGATCGTGCATTCAGGTGTAAACTACATCAGCAAACAGCAATGTATGAAATTGAGAACCATACATAATAATTTGTTATTCAAACATATAGAGACGAAAAATCAAGCATTAAATTTTGTACAAAAAAGAAAAGGTGAGTACATCTGAAACTACAATATTAACTAATACATATCCCCTCATTAGTTCCCGTGTAATTAATCCCTCCCTAACTGCACTCATTTGGGATTGACATAATTATATTATTTCTAAAATGTCCATATCTTCTTCCTACGTATAAGCTTTGATTTATAAGAGAGCTTTCCAATAATGTACTTAGTTACAACTTTATACACACACCCCATGTATATGGAACACCTGACATGACCTCAGAGCTTAAAATTTTTTTTGTAAATTTACCACATACTTAGGAGGCCTTTGATACTCCTATCATAGTTTCTATGATTGATTTCAAGGGGGGGGGGGGGGGGGGTAGACTATAAAAACAAACAAAAAACTGAGGTCATGTCAAGTTTCCATATATGGGGGTATAAAGTTGTTGGAAAGCCCTCTCTTTTGAGACATAAATCAAACTTATAGGGGGTAGTATAATGAAGATATAGACATTTTAAAATCTATATAATTATTTTATTATTGATCTACCCCTTAAATCGCTCCGAGCATGCATTTTTGAAGATGGTAGAAGGGAGAGGGGAAGAAAGAGAGCCTGGTACACGCTGACTGCGCATGCTCAGGTTTTTCACAGAAATCTGTGAATTTGTATTCTTCCATAATTCATTCTACGTACAAATGTGTAATACAAATGATGTCATTATTAAAGTGTCTAGTGTTCATAGCAGTGCATACTAGTTTTGAAGAAGTATGGACTTGGAAGGTTAGGCTTTAGAGATCTCTTTTTGAAGGATGAGCAGCATCTGTGCCGTTTTTGAAGGAAGCAGTGTATAGGCTACTGGGCTTTGGGAACATTTTTAATAAGGGAAAAAATATTTCCGTGAATTAAAAAAATGTAGGGATGACCATTGCTCAAAAAAAAAAAGAAACAAGGATAGGTATGAAGGATGGAAGGATGGAAATGGGATCAATCTTTGTTCTGTATATCCAGCCAACAATCCCTACATATACGTCAAGCAGCTTCAGATAATAGTGCGTATACGTACGTAGGGATTGTTGGCTGGATATACAGAACAAAGATTGATTCCATTTCCATCCTTCCATCCTTCATACCTACCCTTGTTTCCTAGCTGGTAGAATTTAGAGTGGATTTACCCAGAAATCATAGCTGTAGCTTGAGTGGTTCAAGAGATATGGTTGTCTAAGAATAACGAAGAAGAAGAATCCAGCGATTTACCTGCTTGCCATATTTCTGAAACAGTAAACTCCCTGATCCTGAAACATGGTCTGCACTTTGTAGTAGGCTCTAGTAGGCTGGATAATCATTCACAGTAGCTTTAGTTAGGTCTAAGTGGGGAAACTAGAATTTCACTTTTGTATTAGTCTATAGGCAGCACGCACCACCGTCCGTGTCATCCCTCCATAGAGAGAGCTACTGCTCTCTCTGATTGTAACACATCAAAGCATCATTGCGCGTCATAATAATTATTATAATGAGATAGCGTGCCGGGCAGCAGAAGTCACATGTCCCCCTTCTGTGTGCATGCAAGAGCTTGGGAATGAGACTAGGCTGATACAAGTAATCTACCATACGATTAATAGGCAATCTCATGGGCTTTTTCAACATTCAAAACTTTTGTCTTGTGCAATTACCTAGCCAATGCTAAACCCAAATTGCACTCAAAAGCATGTCCTATACAAATTATTTATGGTTATTATTGCTTCCAGCACTATTAACACATTTT
The DNA here is from genome assembly GCA_963924555.1 of Crambe crambe. Classification (NCBI taxonomy): domain Eukaryota; kingdom Metazoa; phylum Porifera; class Demospongiae; order Poecilosclerida; family Crambeidae; genus Crambe; species Crambe crambe. Next base: position 5,422,390 of record OZ004589.1, read on the forward strand.
TATCAGCTCACTATATTTTTACAGAATTATGTAATGGAATTTTGGTGACACTTATTGAGAATGATAGCTATGCTGGGGAAATCTTGGAAAGCATTGCAGTATGTTTGGATGAAACCTGGTATGTTTCATTGGATCGGGTGAGAATCCAGTAGCTATTTAGAGGCATAGCCAGGATATCAGGCAAATTTAATGATTCTGCACGCATAGCACGCGAAAATTTTACCAGAAGCCATGCCCATCAATTAAATAACGTGCAGAGCAGGCGATTGCTAGTTGAAAGATCGCTGCAAGATCGCTCGATACTGCCGTAAGAAGAGCCTTATACTAGTTGGCCAGGTTAAGACTAGCTACTAAACATCAGCATAAGGAGTGAATAATTATAGATAACGCAATTTATAATTTACAAGTCAACGCATGCGAATGAACTCTGAAAAAAAAGGGGTCCTGCTGACTCTCAGGCACAAGCACATGCCCAGGCCTAAGAAAAGAGGAGGCGTTGAGGTGCCACTGAATTCGAGTGTTGCTACGCTTTGCTACATAGCCTAGTATTGGAGCTGCTTATCATTAGCTAATAATCTATCAAGTAGTCTAGAGATTTTTTTCAATCCTTTAGGCTTTGCTGGATCATAGATAGATCAGCCTCAGAATTTTTCACGAGTGTTTGTAAGTCCTTGGTTGTATGGCCATAGTGAATTTGTCTTTTTGTTGTAGTGAAATTCTTCTGAACACCTAGTGCCTTTAGGTCAATCCTGTAGTCGCTCGAATCCATAGCTCAAGGGCAAACCAGATACTCGAGACTACTACCGTCGCAGAGAAACTCAACTACTAAGCAGCCATACCTCAATCAATTTTTGACGTCAATTTTTTCCATATTTGTACTTATTATATGAACCAGTGGGCAGGGCCAGACAGAGAAAATGTAAGAGCTATGGCCTATATCCATGCATCAATCATTCGATCGACGATTAAAAGTGAGGAGTGTTGGCTTTTCTGGCTAAAATCTCACATTGCTACCCTGTATCTTGATTTATACAACTGGAATAAGCACAAAAGACAGTAAACACAAGTCTGTAGTTCAAGAAAATTGACGTCAAAAAATCTATCGAGGTAACGGTAATGGTGCACTTTTATCTGAAGCTACCCAACGTATGTATTATGTAGGAATTGTTGGCTGGATATACAGAAAAAATATTGATCCTTCATCCCTATACCCTTGTTTCCTTACTTTTTTGAGCAATGGTCATCCCTACATTTTTTTTAATTTCATGAATATTTTTTCCCTATGGACAGTGGATGCAAATGTGCTGTTCATCATAAAATATTTTACTCATTTGACTGGCTTTATGCAAATTCAATTCCCAACAGACTCCTGATATTTTTCAGCAGTTATCCACTGAATTATTATTGTCTGTAGTTTTCATATGAATCTGAATCTACAACATCAGGATATTGAACAACGTCTGGGTACGAGGCTAGTTCAACAACTGAACAGTCAAGAAATGGTAGATAGAGAACTTAATGTGTTTCAGCTTGCTGTTGTATTAAATCAGCCTGCTAAATTGAAAATCTTGTTGAAAGCTTATGAATGTAAGTGTATCTATGTATTAATGTTTGCATAAATCATGCAGTCTATGGTATAGCTAGATATAGTTAGCTTTATTATAGCTTTATAGAATATTAACTTATCGATATATCAATTATTCATACCTAGGACTGTATGTTATATCCATTACTGCAGCTATTCTTATAAAGCTTGAATTTATAAATCCAAGTGGAAGAATTGGTGAGTATTATTAATATATAATGAATAATAATGAAAGAATGTTATCTTTATCCCACCGAATTGGAGTTGGCTAGAATTTATCATACATTCGTAGATAGTTAGATCTGGCTTATACGTAGGAGGTGGGAGCTATATGCATAGTAGTGTGCCACAGTTGTATGATTGTAGCAAAAGTAGTTTTTATTCAGCTGAAAAGCCAAAAGGGAGCATAATTCTTTGCCCAATCACATTTTTAAATGCTCATTTTTAAATGACCTTTTTGATTTTATTCCTCATTGATTCTGCATGAGTGTGTGCATATACATGGAATCACTGGTTGCACTCTGGGCTCATGAAGAAGATGGTTGCGAGTTTGAGTCCACCAAAACATAATTGTGAGCAAATTAAGCGAGCCACTAGGGGATCAAATGAGATCGAGGGTGCTATTATATCATCATATGTATACATTCGTCCAGTTCGTCCTTTTCAATATGGTGGGCTAAAGCTTCACTCACCACAATGCTTTGCATTTCTTTCAGTAGCATTAATTATCCTTATCACTAGACAAGGTACCAGGGTGCCCACAATATTACATGCTGAGAAAGATAGTCATTCCTCATGCAAGTTCCTAGCTGGGCACCAGAGCACTGGCTTCAGCTGCACCACATCCAGGTGCCAGGTGCATGTAACTATCAACAGCAGCAATATGATTTTAAATTTGTATGCTTGTGTGCATGTGTATGCATAAAAGTTGACAAAGCATAAGTATTGGTATTGCTATAGTGATTAGCTGGAGAGCTTAAAACAATACCACAAACCACAAGTACGTACATGCGTGCACAATCATGTGAAGAATGGCTAAATCAAGGGTGCTTAGGATTAAATAGACCCAATATACTTACAACAACAATTGTTGTCTAATCTTATGGGGGGTAACATAGTAACCAAGTAAAAACAACAACAACACGCCTGTCATAAGTCACATGCTTTCTACTCTACAATCCAATTAGCTACCACAACAAAGAAAAAACCATCATCAATATGTAATATCTGGGCTCTGCCCCTTCGACTGAAACAGTGAAGATCGGATTGGGTTTTCCCCTGATGACCAGAAGAAATAGCAATATCTAGGTCTAGAACTCTGTCATAGTTATTAGCAATAGTTAACTCATCAGCTCATTATTCAATCTTAGGATAAAATATTATTATAATAGTATAGGCCTCTACTGAGAGAAGATGGACAAAGGTCATATATCAACCTTTATATTTTCTTTTATATATTTTCTCTTAAACACCACACACACACACACACACACACACACACACACACACACACACACACACACACACACACACACACATACACACACACACACATGCACACACAAGTTGCTATATAATAGCATGGATATTAACATCAATTTTTTATTAATTATTATGTTATAGATAACGAATTCTGCAATAAATTCCCATATCATTTAGCCTTTTATTGGGGCTGTTCACCTGACCTTATAGACCAGCTGAACAAAAGGTAAGAATTATAATAATTGATAGCTGAGGAAGTTAAGGACTATATTATCTTTCAGAGGATGTACCAAAAAAAAGGCCGAAGGTCTTGATCGTTCGAATGAAACTACTCAGCCTGCAGCATCCAATGAATATAGGGATATTTATAATAGTAAAAAGAATTCACCTCTTCATTGCTTAAGTGAAAAAACTCAGCTTGCAGCACTTAAAAGATATAGGGATATTATGGGTGTAAGTGAAGTTATTAGCAGCTAGCTCTCAGTGAAAGTGGTCCTATAGGGAACCACCCTGGATTTTGTATGTCATGTTTAGCTAATAATAAATCATTGTGTTTTCACTACTTGAGTGCCCCATTGTATTAGCTAAATATTGTGGAACCATGTAGATCATGATCAGAGTGTGAGTCAAAGTGGAATATATGGCAAGTCATTTCATGAGTAAGGGGTGGCAGTGTGAAATAACTCGCTTTATTATTCTATGATGAGTGTGATTAATGATTGATTTTATTCTATACTTGATATTGAGCAGCTTCTGTTATCTTGGGGCTATTTTGCTTTTTTGTTTGCTTGCTGATGATCAACAATTGTTATGTTGTTATATATACATGTAGGAGAGTAAAATTGAGGAGATGCTAACAAAAACGAATTCTAATGATGTAAGATTATACTTCCTGCTAATTAAGTATATATCTTCAGCATTGCAAGCCATTGCCTGAAAACTGCTAGCATACACCAATATGTAGATGATATAGACAGAAACTAGCTCTAATAATTATTATAGAAAACACCATTGGAGATTGCTATAGAATGTGAACGTCTGGATATACTGGAGTTGTTTGTGAAACATTGGAAAGTTGATTCATCTCCCTCTACACTGATGTATGCCATTGAAAAGCAGAAAAAAGAGTAAGTAATTTTCAGTCAGTAAATGAACTTTTATTTTATCCATGTGTGTTATTGCAAGCAGCTAGCTAAAATTATAGTTACATGGAATTTCGAGGGGGAAATGATCATCAGCATGTTTATTTTTTAGTACAATCTACATTAGTTGCCAATTTAGCTTAGCCTAGTCATCCAATGAAGCATTGTAGTATCAAAAGAGGTACGTAGTAGAAATGGTAGCCTATGTTGGCCTAGAACCCCATAGTAGCTACCAGCTTCTTGGCCAGTTTCAGAAGTTCATGGTTATTTGCTATAATTATAATAACACATTTTGCACTCTGACATTGGAGAATCATGCAATGAATGTCAAATTTCAAAAGAATTTGATGTTTTAATTTTCCAAAGATCAAATTCATTTGGCTAGTGTACAATAATGATGAAATCTCTCTTAATACAGTAGCTAACTGTGGGCAAGAAGTACTTGTTCATGAACTTTTAGCCATCACTACTTGACCATTTAATTTTTTTTCCTTTGTAGTGCAATTAATTTGGAAGAGTCCTAACTTGTTAGCTACATGTATTTCAACTTTGATGGGTTACCACGTTTAATTTTTTTAGATACTGTGAAATTTTGGTGAAGCATGGTGAAAATATTTTTCAAATGTTAAATATTGATGCACCACGAAAAAAACCAGGAGAAAAACCAGCAGAAAAAAAACCATTCATACAATTAATCAAATTTATGCCAGGTTAGAACAATTTTATTGATATACATAATATGTACATTATTGCTACTGTATGGTACTTCAATAGATATGGCCTTAGAAGCATTGAATCGCTGTCATGAAAAAGATGAAAAGAAAGCACAAGAATTGGTCTCTAATTAGTAAATAATTTAGTATTAACTATATGTATACTTTTTCATTATGGTATTACATTATAGCAAGTCAAAAGAGCACCCACTGAAAGTGATGGTAAGTAGCTACAATCCTCTGGTCAAAATAATGCCCACACATATTAACATACACCAAAAATACTCGTTAGAGCAAGCTCCATTAATAATGCATACGTATAAACATACTTAGCTACATGTAACTACAATGATTCCAAAAAATGGTGACATGGGGGTGCTTATTTGATACCACATTTTTATTCTTATACTATAGGTAAAACACAAACGTAATATTGAGCTTTTACAGCATGATGTGGTGGATGAAGTCATAAAATCTAAGTGGCTTCAATATGGTCTGTTATTTTATGTATCGAACTTACTGACGTACATCTTCTACCTTGGGTTTCTCTCTGCTCTGTCACAAATTCTGCCCAACCCAAGAGAAAGTGTGGTGTGCCGTAGTAAGTTTCTTTAGCTAATTTGTATAGTACGTATGCGTATGTAAGATGATACTACTATCTACTGTTTCTTTCAGCTCCTAATGCCACAATGATCACTACGAACAGCCAACTAAAAGGTAGCTAACTACATAAATGCTTTGAGAATTGAACATCCATTGAGGAATTAATGCTGCATCCTGGCTGATTTTATTCCATCTGCATATTAACCCTGCTACTATGGTCACACTACCGAACACTTGGCAACCTTGAGTCATGAGAGGGAGGAAGTTTGTTAGTGCCCCCCCCCCCTCCACCTCCCCTCCCCCAAACCAATTGCTCCCCTGGCCATGCCAAAGGTGCCCAGGTCCCACAGGCCTGTGCTCACAGCCTTGAACTAGAATGCACCTTCTCTGGGTACATGCCCCTTATGGAGACCTGTGAGGGACCTGACACCACCTCCCCCAGCTCGGGGAGTGAATGTTGGGTACAACATAGTACCTTGTCAGGGTAAGGGGGGGAGGGAGAAACTGAGTAGCAGGCCATGTACAAACACCAGGCAAGTCGCTCCTTGTGGACTGCTGCTTAGTAGTGAAAGTGTGCATGCTCTAACCTAATTTAACTATACAATTAAATTCCAATTCTTGATAATGACTGTAAATAGCTATAAGAAGAAATCTGAACTTCTAATTTTCAGTGTTACCATCATTTGTCATCGCCTTTGGTATTATTCGATTGATCAATGAAGTGATCCAATTCATCCTGTCTCTGGTCACTATCATAAAAGAACGCAAAACCATCATAAAAGAATGCAAACATTCTTGCAGCAAAAAGGTGCTTCCAAGTTATTTCTTCCCCATATTTAACAAGCTGGACAGCTACTTGGAGATGCTTATTTTCATATCAGCCATCGTGATCAGTGCAATAGTGCTTTCAAGCACCAGTGGATGTCTTACATCCATGACATACAACTTCACAGTGTTCATTGTTGCTTTGAGCTGGATCAACCTCATCCTTTTCTTATCAAAATTGCCTTACACTGGACTCTATGCCCTCATATTCATCAGCATGGTTAAAACTTTTCTCAAGTTAGCATTCTTTGCCCTGCTTCTGGTAATTGGATCAACATTGGTGCTAGTGATGTTATTCTCCAATTCTCAAGCCCCAGTGAGTTGAATCAATAAAAATAATTAATTTGTTTACTGGATCACTATAGGCATAGCAGTCTCTATGATTATTTTAGGTAGCTACGGTACCTAGAAAATTCTGTTAATGTGGATCGCTATCATAGCTAGACTATACTAGGAAACTGCAAACAGCACAGCAAAAGTGATTATTATTCAGAGTTTATGCAGCTGTTAATGCTCAAATAGATACTCAAAGTTCGTGTGCTAACTGTGAACTTCCACTTACTGAAAAAGAACCAGTTGCTAATTGAGCTCTACAACAGAGAAAAGGTGTTCCAATTGTCTTTATCATGCATCTAGTTATTTTCCTTTGTTAAGTATTGTCAGGCTTTGTTGGCATGCAAAAAGTACTCTTTGACCAAAAACACACCTGCTTTGTGAAGACTGAGCTAGTTTAGATGCTTGCATGCTCAAGCAACACTTTAGTTCTACATTGTAGCTACCATGGATTATCAGTCCCACTAACTGTCACTATCACTCGAAGACCAAAGTGGGAGGACACGGATACGTACATGTGCAGGAGCATGCGGTTTCCTATCCCAGTGTACATAGCTACATGTATGTAGTCTATAGTTATAAATTATACCTATCATTGGTCATCCACAGAAGATTGTTATGTATGATGTATACTTTAAAATCCATAGAGGTCACCGTTCACACTTGACTTTGGAACAGCCATGGTAAAGGTTATTACCATGGTGACAGGAGAACTAGGATTTGAGGATATATTTGCACTGTCATATGATGTTGAGGATCCACTCACCACTGATAGTGATATTGTGGGAATCAGCAGAACACCTTTGCTGAGTTCTGGAGTTGCCTATTTCATGTGGATCGCTTTTCTTGTTTTCATGCCTATTCTCCTCTCCAATATGCTGGTAATGAATTTAAGCTGCTATAAACACATAAGGTTGGGAAGTCATGACTAAGTCTTATTATCACTTAGACTGGTCTAGCAGTTGGTGATGTTGAGAAGATCATCAAGGATGCAATTTTCACAAAAATTAAAGATCAGGTAGCTAGCTATATGCTAGTTATTTTGAAGATCAAGGTTCATTCTATTCATTGCTTACCCTATGCAGGTTGATTTTATGATGAATATAGAGCAGTTTGTGCCATTTAAGAAAGTGAAACGAATTGAATGGGTGGAGTCTTGTAATAATAAGTTTTTCAAACCTGTTTTGTGGAAACCAGACGATGAAAAGTCTGAAAAGTCTGAAGATACAACTCTCAAGAGAGAAGTATACAATAATTAATTACTAAACTAAAGGGAGGGAGGGGGAGAGAAGGGCGCATGGAATTCACAGATAGTTAACATTATTCTTCATAATAGCCACGTACATGGCATACTTCTTTCAAAAGTCTCCCTCCCTTCCCCTCCAGATTTACACCCAGGTAGCTATACCTACATAATGTAGAGCTATTATTAATTTTTTGTAAACCCAAGAATCGATACACAGAGCATACAAAGACAGGCATACTCCACAACAACAATCTATGAGTTAACTAATTCATGATATCAAGGACTTATATCAACTGCGAGTGGGCATGCAACTAGTGTAGACAGCATAATTATGTGATACTACATAGTGAGTACAGTAAACCATTGGGGCATTCAAGCTTTTTCGAACTTATTCAAGTGGTTTATACATGTTATTAACCCTCAGCGCATGCACAAGGGTTATAGTACTCAGTGTGTGTGTCTGTTACATCACCTGACAATGTCTATAGACAATACTCTTCAATGTTTAAATTGAGCCAATTTTTACTTTATTCCTGAAAGAAGGCAAGATTTTCAGCCCATACTATTATTATATCTAGCTACGAGTGTACTCCATAATTTTAATGCACACGTGCGCTGAATATGTTGTTGACCATTACCTATTCATATCTCTCTTGAATCGGGTCTGGTTCGCAAGACAAGTGTCACTGTCTGTCTAGTAGCTGGAGTGTTTTGACTATATAGCTATAGCTATTTCCTTCTACAGTAGTCTAGTGCATGTGTCTGCACACTTAAGCTTTTACAGCCATTTATTAGATACGTATGTCTTACGTACGTACCTGCATGCTTTTATAGTGTATCTCATGCACACGCAAGCAGCCGCACTGATGATTTAGAATGTGGAGTGTATGCTAAGTCTACAGACACTGCTTGTTCATGCAAATGCCAATTTATAGATGATTCAAAATTAAGATGTAGACCTATTCATCAGTGATCTATATCCGTAAACATAAATTATACTGATACTATAAATGTTAACATTTGCATTATATGCACTCTTATAGTAGCTCTGTATGACATCAGATATTGTACCGCATGTGTGTGCTGAGGGTTAGCACTTTAGTGCTTTTCTGATTATGTAGGATCAAGGAGGTGATATTGAACTTCAAACTGTTACAGTAGCTAACAACAATAATTAATTATTGTAGCATTATACTTATGTATAGTTAGCTAAACTACAAAAACTGTATAGCTAATTGTTTTTGTTGCACCATACACAATAGCTGATTACACCATTAATTTTTGTATCTATAAACATAATGTACGTGTAGCTAGCAGACATAAGCTATTGTACATTACAACCTACAGTGCTGGTAAAGTTTGTTCTTTTTCTGTCAGTTGCTTCTGTGTTTTGTTATAGCATATATAGGCTACAATGGAGGCTATGGAACCTCCAATAAAGGACCCTACAAGAAATGGACAACCTCCTAACAAAGGATGCTCTTTTGGGCCCCTTTCCCATAGCATAAGTACATTTTTAACCTCTGAGAAAAGGACAACCTCTCTACAAACTAGCTGATCCCGAAGTGTCCTTTACTTGAAGGTTCCACTGTACAACTCTAGAGCATTAAGATGTAGGAATGACTGGCTGTATAGGATGCATGAAGACGAGGAAGTCAAATATGGGTGAATCAACAAAGATTTTAGTATAGTTTGAATGACTTAGCTAGCTATAAAATGTTGGCAATGCCTTGAACATAATTATAGTACCACCAGCTTTCGAATGATAATCATGATCAAACACATAGAATATACTGACCTAGAGTAGCTATGTGTATATAATCTCCTCAACTAACAAACTTTTTTCTAGCATTGCTAGCTGTTTTCATTTTGGAACCATGGGCCATACACACTACAACCTCCCAACAAATTAAAGAAATAGCTAGCTAATATCTGTTTCATCATCAAGCAGTACTTCACATAGTACTGTATGTAAATACAGCAGTTATATAGCAGCATCATGGAGGTATGGACAAAAATGTATGCCTCCCTTAATTCGGAACACTTCCAAACTTCTGGAATGCTTCTGCAATGATAAGACAAGCAACTTGGAATCTATCAATGAGGCATGAGATAGCTGTTCTATGAAGAACAATCACCAACACAAGATCCTCTGCTGCAACACTGTACAAGGGTTGCTGACCATGCAGGCTGGTATTTTGGAGCATAAGTGATATATAGCTATAGCTACAAAGCTCATCAGGAGTTGCCAACCCCAGAGGGATATGGTTGGACATGGGTACAGAACACAATTGGGAACAACCCTATATATACCTATATATTAACTGATCAAATGTGGCTGCAAGAGCCGGCTACATGTGGGAGGAAGATGTGCAAAGTGGAAATGCACTAAATTAAGCTGCAACTGTGATTTGGTAAATATGTCATTGTTAAAAAGTTGTCATGTCATAGGGCTAGGAATAATACTTTAGCCCTTGGATGCATCCAGGTTATTTTTTTGCTGGGGAGATAAATAGCTAGCTAGCTATAGCTAGCTAACCTGCAAAGGCAGGTTGAGTAAGAGTTAGAATTGCATGAAATAGTGCTGCAATATATAGACCTTATGAGCGGAATTAAAGTACAGACAGGATATAATATTATCAGAGAGTGCGGTAGCACTCTCTATGTAGGGATGACTCGGACGGCCGCGCGCGCCGCCTATAGACTAATACAAAAGTGAAATTCTAGTTCCCCCACTTAGACCTAACAAAAGCTACTGTGAATGATTATCCAGCCTACTAGAGCCTACTACAATGTGCAGACCAAGTTTCAGGACCAGGGAGCTTACTATGGCAATCCGTTCAAGACAATATTATCAAAGAAATATATGGGCATATGATCCTATATTTGTGTGCATGTAACTACATTTTATATATGCTCAAAATTTCAACATATATATGTTCCTCAAAAGACAAGAAATATATATGGGCAAAATTTCAACATATATAATATGGCAAAATTTCAACATAGCACTCAAAAGACAAAAATCCATGGGCATATGATCCTATATTTGTGTGCATGTAACTTCATGATTATATATGATCAAAAGTTCAACTTGCATTCGACATTGCATGATCTAATTTCAACCATAGACTATAGAGGTTCCAGAATGGACTGGAAATGATTAATTACATCCGCCTTGCGGTGTTCCGTATATTTATGGTAATACTTACCGGATATTGTATTCTGGGCCGGCTGTTTCCATCAATTAATTAGCTGTCTAGTGAATTTCTACAACTAAATATGTACCCCAAATGGATAAAAACAATACCATGCAACACTGCAAACTTTATATGAACTGCTTATATTACAGTATGAGCTGGATAGGTTAAACTTGGTCCTAGAAAATTACACAAAGCAGGTATACTATTTGACAAAGAAAGGTGTAGTAGTTAGTAACAATGTAGTAGAAAGTTGATATGTATCTTTTAAAACAATTTACTAACATGTACTTCAAGTCCTCAACCACATTAACCATGGATGATAGAACTACTTCAGGAGATAAAATTACACAAAGTATTTATACGCAATTTTAACTGCTAGAGCACACTTTAACTCGAGTTTTGCTCTGGCTGCAATGTTTGGAGTATCAGAGAGAACTTTATTCCAAAGGAGGACTGAGTTAGGGCTTCAGACAGGGCGTCACTATAGCGACATATCTGACGATGACCTAGACACTGTTGTACGCTCACTAGTACAGGTAAGATTCTATGAAACCAAGGGGAATATTTTTAATGCATTTTTTCTGTCACAGGAGTCCGTGAATTCAGGGTTGTCTATGATCCGAGGTGGACTTCAAGCGAGGGGAATTATTGTCCAGTGTAGAAGGGTAGCAGATTCTCTACACAGAGTCGATCCTTTAAGCCAAATAATCTGACGCAGAATAACTACATACCGGAGACGATATTCTGTTCCTACGCCCAACAGTTTATGGTATGCAAATCTAATTAATAGGTATTATGAATAATTGGTCGATATTTTAATGAAGGCATATCGATGGGCTGCACAAACTGATTAGGTGGAAATTGGTCATACATGGAGGTATATAATGTAATATAGAACAGTGGGAGTAGTGGGTAGTGAGACGGCAGGTTATGGAGATTTGGATTGTAGAATTACCTTAAGGTCACTTTATTAGAGGGTACTTATTTAGTTAGTTCAAAGTTCAAATTGATATAAGAATGTGATTACAGCTCAAGAATGGCTATATACTTGAGTGGAGAGGACTGAGCCTAGAGATATGAAAATTTTCACTGCTAAGGTTGCTAAAAAATCCAAAAGTATAATATATATTATAGTAAACTTGTACCTGTCAATAAACATTACCTTTAAGCTAGTAATAGGGATTGGTGTACAACTTAGTACACTCTTACAGTGCCTGTTGTTAGTTTATAGTGGTCAATAAGACTGATCTTTGTCTGTTGTGTTGTTAGGAATTGATGGCTACTCACAGCTCATTACCTACATTAACTGCTCAGATAACAATTCAGCTGAAACAGTGCTAGAGTGTTTTCTTTGTGATGGACATCAGTATGGGTTCCCTTCTCGAGTGCGGAGTGATTATGGATTAGAGAACTTGCATGTGGCTTACTGGACAAGTTTGAACTTTGACCTCCCTGGTTGACAAATAATTATCATACATATATATATTTTTGAGTAATGAATATATATTGAAATTTGCCCATAATATTATATTCTTTTGAGTAATAATATAAATTTTGCCCATTATATTTCTTGTCTGTTGAGTATGTTGAAATTTTGCCCATATATATTTCTTGTCTTTTGAGGAACATATATATGTTGAAATTTTGAGCATATATAAAATGTAGTTACATGCACACAAATATAGGATCATATGCCCATATATTTCTTTGATAATATTGTCTTGAACGGATTGCCATAGCTTACCGTTTCAGAAATACGGCAAGCAGGTAAATCGCTATATTCTTCTTCTCTATTATCAGAGAGTGCGGTAGCACTCTCTATGTAGGGATGACTCGGACGGCCACGCGCGCCGCCTATAGACTAATACTAAAGTGAAATTCTAGTTCCCCCACTTAGACCTAACAAAAGCTACTGTGAATGATTATCCAGCCTACTAGAGCCTACTACAATGTGCAGACCAAGTTTCAGGACCAGGGAGCTTACCGTTTCAGAAATACGGCAAGCAGGTAAATCGCTATATTCTTCTTCTTCTCTATTTATATTATTATTATTATTATTATTATTATTATTATTATTATTATTCTTAGACAACCATATCTCTCGAACCACTCAAGCTACAGCCACTCCAAATTCTACCAACTACGATCTTTTCTACTCGTTGATCCTCGAAAGAGTCGATGAAAAAGGAGACACTATGGAGCACAGCACTCGACTAATTCAATTAGGAAGCCATCTTTTCTATAATACGCATGCGCATGTATTTGAATATCCAATTATTCGAAATCATGGGTAAAACGGGGTAATTCCGGTCACTCTTTATGACTGCTATGTTTAGTCCCTCGAAACGCAGAGGTTAAGCAAGGATGAGCTTCGAAATTTTTTTCCCAGACAGCACCACATTAGTACAGTTTATGCTCCAAAAAGATAGAGTGCAGGTTGAAATAATGTAGAATTAAAAATAATTTAAAGTGTGCAGCTAATAAATTGATAAAATCAAATTCATGGGGTAATTCCAGTCGGCTCATCTATTTTGCAGTTAAAGCTGTATAAAAGATTTATGAAGTTGTATTATAATTATTTGCACCTGTTTAGACCTGGAGACAGTTGTAACTAAGTTCTATCAACCATTTGCAGTGATTTAGATTGAAAAAGATGATGAATTCAATAATAATGTCTGGATACTGTAATAGCATGGTCAATTCCTCTCCTCCTTGCCCAGAACCTTGAGGGTTACTTCTCTGGCAGTTCCAGATAAAGGTTAAAACTTAATACTTACAAAATGTTTTTTCACACACAATCGGTAAGGGGTCTGGCTCGAGAATAGTCTAGATACTAGGTCCTGTAAGCTGTAAACTAGTAGTGGCGATATTTCCTCTTTGTCTGATCTTTAGCTGCAAACTAAAGTGTAGTTACTTTCAGTATAAATGTAGTTAATAGTCTCACAGTTATGAGCTGCCTGCTTACCTTATCTCAGTAGCTATATACAAAATTCTGAAGTTTTGACTAACAGGCCTACCGTGATCATGTCAAACGTGACAGAATAACAAGTGCTCCTCTGCCAACAGGAAACAAGGTATATGCTAATCATTCTACCCAAATGTAGTCAAGTGAACTAGCCACCTGTAGCAGGAAAAAAAATTGATTTGGTGCAAAAACTCTGTAGATACTGACATTCTTTCTCCGCGTGACCAGAATTGCACCGCGACCGGAATTACCCCGCTTTACCCTAATATTACTCAGCTGTCTCTAGCTAGCTAGCTAGCTAGCTCTAGCTCTGGATAATGATGATGATAGACTACTGTATCGATTCAGGGATTTAGATTCACCACGGTAGACTCTATTTCAGCATCTTCGACCTCCAAGTATGGCTCAACAACACAACACCTTGACTCAATAATGATTGGGCTGGTATGCTATTGGAGAACTATTGGAGAGCTTCTTTCATCTGTCCCTGCATACACATAGAAGAATGAACTCTAATCATGGCTAAAACCATAAAAGAGAGGAAAAAAGACCAGGAACAAGTAAGGGAAAAAGCATTTCGTGAAATGAAAAAAAGATGTAGGGATGACCACTGCTCAAAAAAGTAAGGAAACAAGAAGGATGGAAATGGGATCAATCTTTGTTCTGTATATCCAGCCAACAATCCCTACATATACGTGCATTACTACACTATAATCTGAAGCTACCCGAACATTACTACACAGTCGTTCCGCCAGATTCAGAATTCACGTGATCCCCGGAATTTTCAACACCCACGCATGTATCAATAATGGCTGCAGCTGTAGCCAGTTTCAACTTAGCGCTAGAAATTCACGTTGCTATATGAACTGCATTCATGCGCACTATCGTACAGAGCAATAATTTATGCAATGAAATTGTAACTCAGCAAATCCATAGCTCCGATTCAGATACTAATCTCTTCACTTTTTTTCTGAACTCAATAAACTCCGCCTGCACTTCATCACCTCTGGCGCCTACTTGACTCTTTCGTCGGGTTCTTTTTCATTATGGTATCCATTACCGAACATTCAGGTACAATCCCATTCAATGTTGGACTTTAGTTTTGTGGCGGGACAAAATTAGCACCATGATTATAGACAGTATGTAATATGGCATTTTTGATAAACCACAATTACAATGATAAAATGAATAACTTTGCAACTAAGTAACTAAGTACCGGTAGTATGGGTAGCTATGGCAACTACTATGAATTCTTCTGAAGACGAATACAGGAGTGCCTTCATCTGTGTGTGTGTGTGTGTGGAGAGAGAGAGAGAGAGAGAGAGTACATTATGGAATATCAATATTACTAAATTACATAGGAAACACTCTCTCACTTACAACGGTAAAATACCCAGGTCCACTTACACCAGTAAAACACCCGGGTCCATGTGGACCATGTGGCTTATGTAAGAGAAATACATACAGCTATTCCCATCCATCAGACTGGAAGAATGATGCTCAGAAAAAGTTATTGGAAATTTCTACAATTCCACTGAACGAGTAAGTTAGGGAGTAGAACAAATTGAATAGTGGCTACATAATTAACTTGAAATAGCAGACCTCATTAGCTAAGATGTGTACATGTCACACACTATAGATAGTGTGCATCATTTAGAAGGCTGCTCAAAACAATTTAGCTAATAATAATAATGTACAGAACTGCATATTACAGATCTTGCATAGTATTTTATCAGTCTGTACACTCTGGTCTTGCAAGTTTTACAAAATATAGTAGACTCCCAGCCACCTTTAGGGCTGTGGAGTCACTTTAGGGAACCCTGGATATGTATTCATTAAAGTGCCCAGAACACAGGGGTGGCCTCATTTAAGGGTTCCTGGTACCATGCGATAAGCAAAGAACATCATATTAAAGACTCTTACCGTAGGTTAAGGCATGCAGTGATGACATCAAAAAGCATTTAGGTACTTCACAGTACACACCAAGGTGGTTCAAAAAAGATAAAAAATGTGCAGTACCATTGTGCAACTCACAAGAACGCATCACTGCCTGTAATCTCGAAGTCCCTACCGAGGTATATTTACAACTGAACATTACAACACAAAACACAGCTCCAATAAAATTATGCCATCAACATTATAACAAAGTCCATCGCCTAATCCATCAGGAAGATTATGTACATAAGAAGTGCACTGCATGTACCAAACAAATCACTGGTGAATGCAGGCGATTTCAAGATATTGAACTTTTAAGCACATATTTAAGCAATACGCACAACATTCATCTTGATACGAATAGCAACACATTTTGTATGAAATGCTACAATTCTTCATGCAAGACACACCAATTAAGTACCGATGCCAACTTGAAAAAAATTATCGACAAACTGAGAGAGACTGAGTGCAGAGTACAGCCTATTGATTCAAGCACATGCTTGGAACTTGCACTGATATAAAGCACCCTTGTTGTTTCCAACCATATATTAACTCAACATGCATGTCTTTTATCTGAAATATATGAACATTTTAACCACCTTTATCTGAACTATTTAAAAAATCTCTCAAATCAAACTTTTCAAAAACAGTCCAAAAAAATCCTCCACAACTACCTCATCATTACACTGAAAGAACACCTCATCTGCACAACCAAACACCAATCCACAGGTACCATTCTGTTGAGAAGAGGAGGTGATGTTCTGGCCTCACTGAGTTATGCATTGAAACAAAATACACACAGCAATCCTCCAAAAATAGTGCAAACAGATACCACAACTGAGAATTCTATTTATAACACACTAACAGACATTATTCACAAACATATCACTACTATCCTTCAAGAAGATTCAAAGTCCCCATTTGATATATCAACTCTAAACATTGATGAATGGATAGAGAAGTACGATCCGAAACTTTGGAAGATGATTGTGATGTTGACCAGAAACCAGCAAGAGAGGAAGAAATCTGAAAGTGTTGAGTGCATACCACCCTTGAGAAAGTTGAGATGTTTTTACATCCTGTGCATTATACTGTACACAGTTGATAACAGGTGCAGCATGCCAATACACACACTGCTGACTGATATAGTGGAAAGCCATGGAGGAAACTCGGAACTCATAATGATTTTGAATCATTTGGGTGCAATTGCTTCTGCAGACACACACAGGAGATTTGTAAAATTTGCAGTAGAAAATTCTACAGAAATTCTGCACAAGTTTGACGTTAATGATTTGCTTGCAGCATCAATTGACAATCTTGACTGGCAACAAAGCTGCTCTCAAGTGTACTGTGGGGATATGCATAGAAGTACTCACTGCACCACCATTCAGATCTGCCAACAAAGAGAGGCTTTACAAGAAGGCCAAAGCAGGAAAAGGACATCTCCGATTGTGTTTCCACCAGCTACCAAGAAACAGAGAAGAATGAGAACGCTAACAGAACAAGTGAGTGAACAATACACCAACGAAATGACACTTTTAGACAATGATCCTTCAACTTCTGGCACCTATGATGTCACAGCTCCGACTAGCAAAGAACCAAACCTTCAAGATTTTGTTGTATCCCACTCAGAGAAAAAAGAACTGCAGGCATTTGACATCATTGCTTTTAAGTATGTCCAAAAGCGTGCCACTATTACAGACAAAACTGCAGTTCACACCCCAGGGATACAAGAATTTTGAAAGAAGACAAATCCTTCCGATCACGTGTGCAACAGCCATCTATATACAGATACGTGGACACATAAAAAGAAAATATAATGGCTATCTAGCAGTTTTTTGTTCACTTTGAGTGGGCGGGTTGTTATTACAATAAGTATCATAAGTACGTACAGTTTCATAGAGGGAGGTTGGAAACCTGGGATTCCTCTTCCCCCCCCCCCCCCCCTGTTAAAATGAAGTCAGGACAAAATGGTGATGTGCAATAATTAAAGACTTTCATTTTCAGTGTATAGAGTAGGAGATAAAAATACAGTTTAAGAAACATAGAAGAGAAACAGAGAGAGCTCAATATGTCTCCGAGCAACAGATAGCTATATAATTGAGAGGCCAGGCCGGCTGCAGACTTTGTATTGACAACCGATGCATTTAACCTTCTAACACATGAAGCAATGCTAAATTATTGCTCAGTCAGACTAGCTATATTATTTTTATGTAAGCCACTTTACCCCTCGAACCATATCTCCCTCACCCATGGTCATCAAAGTCTCAAACAATAACCATAGGAAAGCTAACTTTTTTTCCTCACAATGATATTAGATAGAAATTTTTGCTATTTCAATTCTTTAGTGGATTAGAAGTATTCAAGCAGGTGAATTCTTTTTCATGGACTTCTTTATTCTATGCCATCAAAAAAAAAAAAAGATGACGTGATGTGAAATATTTACTGAAAAATGGTGCAGGTATAGCTGAATAGCTAAGCATAGCCAAGCATGCAGCTGCTACATGTAATTAGGCTATCTGATTATGTGATGCAGATGCCAGAGAAATTATTGAAGAACATGGGAGTACTGCTTTCCTTTTTACTGCAAAATATTCCTCTGCTGAAATCTGTGAAATTATGTTGGATCATCATAAGTTGTAGGCTCTAACTGATAATGTAATCTGACTATAATTATATTTATTATAGGAAAGAAAGTAGAGAGGAATTAGAGAAGAAGGAACATAGAGAGGAATTAAAGAAGATAGCCAATGAAACTAAAAAGAAGAGGATTTCAGACAGAGGAGCCACTGATGCAGATTTTGATAAATATGATGGTGTTGGTTCGCGAACTCTGTATTTTGCATGCAGTCAGACAACTAAGAAGAGGGAAACAAGTGTAAAGATGGTGGAGAAATTATTGTATCATGGGGCAGGTTAGTGTAATATGTGGCAGTCCCAAGTTAGACGTACATATTGATTCTTGGCCACTTTTCCATACTCTAGCTGTCCCTAACTCTTGACTACTAGTGGCCTAGGTCTTGAAATGTTCTATAGATAGTTCAATCATTATTGAACACATTATAATTACATCAAAGCAGAGAAATTGCCCATTCGATTAAGCTACTTAAAAGTGATTTCTACCTGGGACTGTCACATAATAGCCTTCTATTTGCTACTTTAGTATAATTATGGACAACTTGGAAGTTCTATATAGATCATTATTTCGGTAGAATTGAGCTATTACTTCCAGCTTAATAATATACAGGGGTAATTCCAAACGGCAGGGTATTTCTAAATACTCTGCTTATCATTCTCAGCTAACATGATAAAAATTCAATAGAATTAGTTCTCATAAAATTAGCTAATGAAACAAACCACCAATGAAAATTGTAGGGGAAAAATGTATAATTTAAAAGATACATACAGTTCTCAGTTCTAGCATAGCTATAAGTAATGAAATGAGAACACAATAATTGTTGTAGCTTTGGAGAGAGGATGCCAAGAGGGCGCAAAAAGAGCCAGATACACCCTGGTAGAGAATGTGGTCCATGCCACTTTTTCCAAGCTACATCCACCCACTACAGTCGCTTACATACCTGGGAAGAGAGATTGAAAGTTAAAGTGAAGGAATTGAATGACAAAGCATGCTTGTATAGAAAATATGAAAATATGAAAAAGACATTAAACGTTATCTTCTGGATAATACATTTACATTACCTTCTGGGGCAAAGGGGCTACGCCACACTAAATGCATAGTCAAAGGTCAGTAGTTAATGACAGTATCCAGTGCTTTAGAAATAGCAATACAGTAACTAGCTACATTGTTTAAAAAAACAAAAACATAGCCAGTAATCAAAGGTTTCTGTTATAGCTTTATAGGGTATCAAAATTTAAAGTTTCAGCACCCCTCTTAGAACAATGTTATTGTTTGATACTGGCATAGCCCCTGATTTCAGCACCCCTCATAACAGTGTAGTTACTGTTAACCTTCTGTATCGATATTTCACCTTTGACTATATCTTTAGCTTCTCAAAGAGGCTCTTAGATATGACCAAAATGTCATGAACAGGGTTCTATCTAGGATTTTTTAATTGGGGGGGGGGGGAGAATATTCATGCGCTTGTGTGTGGGAAAATTTTGCCTTGGCCACGCCCATTTTTACCTAACCACACCCCTTTTGGATATCAAACCATGCCCACTTGAAAAAAATGACTTTTAGCTAGCAGCTGCGATTGTTGAGATTACACTCCTACATGTAAAACTATGGTTAATCCACTGGCATGGGTGTGTATGATTGCCACATCATGTCCAGGGGTGTTAATGGACATGTACAATAAGTATTAGCAATGGAAAAAAAAATTATTATTTTTTTTTTTTTGGGGGGGGGGGGGGGGGGGGGGGGGAAGCTCCCCTCCCCCACCCCCCAGTAGATAGAACCCTGATGAAAGTATATCTTTTTGAGACAGGAACTAGCAACTTTCACCTTAAGGTGGTGGGCAAGAGAAAAAATTTCATGCAGTAAAATTAAAGTCACGCCTACAAATCGGAGTCTCTCTTTTTCAGGCTGCTACATCTAATTACCCATCTAAGAAAGTACTTAGGCCATGCAAACTAAATTCACTGTTTATCGTCACCGCCCGCATCCAAAAAAAATTTATCTTAAAAAAATTCAGAGTTCAGAGTTCATGGTTTAATACAGCACGTGCACCGCAAACAGGCACATGTGTGCAGCACAGAGAGTCAGGCTCAACGCTTACTAGTTTTATGGCGGAGAAACAGTTTCTGTGGTGAGCAACAACTGTTGTCTTGTTCAGTTATTTTGGTCGACCCAAGAGACAATTTCGAAGATCTACTGAACGCAATGAGAACTGGCAAGTATGGGACGATTCCTACAGAACCATTGCTTGACCGTGCTGACAGTATTGAAACTGTTTTGGTCGGTAACATCAAACCATCTTTGTCCATTGTAGGCAAGGACATGAACGTCGTTCAGGTATGTCGTACCTTCGGTTTCTTCATAAAAATTTCAGTTGCACAACCAGAACCACCTAGACAAAATGCTTTTGATATTTTGATGGCCAATCAATGAAACTTAAGCAGGCCTGCACTTCCCAAGTATGTTGAAGAGCGAACCAAAAGAGATAAACTCTTTGATGATATTGTGAAGTTATTGGAAGGAATGGGAAAGAAATGGTGCAGTGGAGAAGTGCAGTCTGGAAAGTCTTTTCTAACGAATGTGATTTTGTATATAGATGGACATCATGAGAGCATTGAGATCAAAGCTTGTGGAGTACCAGAGCTTTTTATACTGTGTATACACTGTGGAGGCACTGAATTTTGAACATGGTGTTTATCTGATTGTACATGTATATAAGAAAGAATATTACTATAATTGCTTTACTTTTTTTGTGTTTACAGTTAGCCAGCCATAGCTAGCTGGTGTGCTGTTTTTTGATCATAATTATATTGAATATTGACCTCCCTCCCTCATGCAAATTTAGAAATCTTGTGACGATAAACAGTGAATTTAGTTTGCATGGCCTTACGTGATCTTGACATACATTTCTGCTTTATACAGCCAATCCAGAAAATGATGATAATCCCTCACATGACTCCATCAATGAAGAAGGTGACGACACTTCTGACTATTGTACCAACAATGAAGGTATAACCGTGCTCTACAATACAAGGCAAATTTTAAGTTTGTTATTTCATAGATGATTGTGACACAGAAATGGAAAGCTGAAGATATCTACCAAAGAATTAAGAACCTCTCCTTTCCCCCTCCACAATGTGCATGCAATATTAAGCTGCTAAGCTGCTGCAAATAGTACACATGATTGTACAAGTAATACCAATCTAAAGATACATGCCCATAAACCAGGAAAGGGTAGCTAACTATAAAACTTACCATGGGTAAATTGGTTAATTTTGGGACACAGCATTTCGTAGGTAGCTGCCTTGGTTATGCTTTGAGGGGTAGAGGCAAAATGTCTGCTTCGAGAGAAAAAGTTGCCACATGGAGTAGTCTGGCGTAGCGGCGACCCTTACCAACCCAAGGTAAGGAAAAGGGTCTGGCATCAACGACTTGTGTCTAGGTCTCACGTCAAGATTTTGACGCCACCAATCAGATCGCTTGATGGATAATTATTGCATTTTTGTGACGTACACGTGACGTATAATAATGAACGCGCAGCCTTTAATTTGGAAGAGACAAGGGCCAAGAAGATGATAGATTTATGTAGAAAATGCTTTAATAGCTATGTAGAGGTATCTAGTCAAAATTTTAGCTATCTAGTTATATTTAGCAACTTCACTACAGGTCATCCACCAGAATTTGAGCAAGGCTCTTGATGCGCGCAAAATTATGATTATACCGCGCACGTGATAATCTTGTTGTAAATTAACGTTCCTGGAATTCCAAAGTGACAAGTCGTTGATGCTAATGTCCCCAGACCCTTTTCCTTCCCTTGGGTTGGTAAGGGTCGCCGCTACGCCAGACTGTAGAGTGACATGGCTACTGCCAGAGATGATTTTATCGATATTGTTACTGTAAGTTGCCTACGTATAGCTAGCTAGTACAGTTGTGTCTTAAAGAAAAAGTTTATATCTTAGCCAATAGAACTATAATATATAGCCAGCTATAGCAAAATATTGCATTGTAGGACATTGAAACACGTCCTGAAGATAGGGAAAGGAAGTTCAATGATTTTTGTGATCACCATAATGACAAGGAAATAAAAGATCTTGTGTGTCATGCTGATGACAGAACAGATGACCTTAATTGGAAATTTATGGGGAGAAGTTTGATCACAAGAAAAACCTTCACTTTGCTACATTATGCTGTTGCTGAAGGACGTGTAGAAACAGTGAAATTATTAATTAGCAAGGGTGCTGGTAAGCATTACTCATAACCCTCATTAGAGAGAGAGAGAGAGAGAGAGAGAGAGAGAGAAGGGTGTCTAGATTCGGTGGAATGGAATATACTGGAAATTAAACTATCCAGCCACCAGTTTCTTTCTGACATTAAATTGGTACAGCTAGCTAACTACATCAGTGCTACCTGCATAGGAACCTTTTATTGTCCTGCAAGAAACTAATCATTATCAGTACATCCTCAGGAATTAACTGTTGATATAGTAGGAACAAGTGGTCAGCAGAATATAGGTAGCATGTGCTCACATGATCACATCTCCTCCAGAGGTGTTGGAAGCCAGATTCGATTGGTCAAACCCGAAATTGAAACATAATCCCCCATACCACCGAAGTTCTACAGTTTGCTATACTTGAGCATCAATGTATACAACACTATTGATTGATAGCCACATAATAATTAATCCCAAAATATTTTGTTATTGATTGATAGCCACTCTTGTTTTTCCCCGCCTATGTCCTCTTGTACACTCCAACCCTCTGTGAGAGCAATTTTTTTCATGCTTATATTTATCACTCATGTCTGCCATGTAGAATAATTAGTGTTTACAAATTTCATGTTCATTGTTTACAGCTTACTTATAATTAGCCCTATACTATTTTGTACATGGTAATTAATTCATATTATTAATTTTTCTTTATTGAACATGACCATGAAAATAAATTAACAACAAAAATTTCCCAATTCATGGTATCCAAAGTTGCCACATCCACGATTTCCACCTTAATTAACTGCATCACACTGATGCATGTTACATACAGTTGTTGCCAGCAATCACAGATTTAATACCCATGCATTATTATTGATAGAGAGCTATGGAATATGGAAGCCAAGGAGCATATGTGTTTAAATCATAAAATAGCCATTTATATCTTGGATGCAGTAGTGTATTCCATTCACTCTGAATCTAGACAAATATAATGTCATTCTCTCCTAAGTTGTGGACTAAGGGTGATTTTTCTATGGTCTGGAAACTAGAACCTGCATGGGTAAACAGTAGTACATTGCATTTCCTGTTTGTCATTCGTCTACCCATGAAACTACATTTGTGGTCATGGCTGCATAAGACTGGTTCAAAAGGCTGGCTGCAAAAGATGGAAGCCAAGGAGCGTGTGTGTTTAAAGTTTAAATCATAAAATAGTCTTGGATTCCAGTATTCCATTCCAGTATTCCATTCCACCACTGAATCTAGAAAAGTATAATGTCATTCTCTCCTAAGTTGTGGATTAAGGGTGATTTTTCTATGGTTTCTGGAAACTGTAATGGATAGAACCTGGGTAAACTGTAGTATTGCATTATGAACCATTTATGTTTATACTACTAGCTGTCATGGTAGAGCCTAATTACATGCCATCTTCTCTTTCTCAGCCATTGCTCAGCAAACAAAGATGGTTTAGTGAGGCCAGCGGAATGAGCGGAACGCCATTTTCCCCCTATAGCTACATAATTATGTAATAAGACGTCATGTACTAACACGATATTGATGACCTTTAACCAAAACATGCATGAGTTCTGCTGCAGAGAGCTTAGAAAGGCTTCAAATATAGCACTAAAGCTAAAGCTTTCGTGCACGGAGAATTCAATGACAGAAACTCAAGAGTCATGGAAATTACCAAAAACCTAGTTGGAAACCCAGCATATCACATGTCTGTTCATACATATAACCACAAATTATTCCTTGCTACTCAAAATTCTTGCTTGCATGTTCTCACTAGAAACTCAGGTTTTTCTGTGACACTTGGTATATCCAAAATGCACAGCGAGCTTATGATCTTGAGTTTCTGATATCCTTTTGAGTTTCATACATATACTGTCATTACAGATCCTGCTGCAGTACAGCAAGAGCAAGGGAATGTATTTCACTTTGCTACATTATTAGGATCCGGAGATAAAATGCTAAAGACTATTCTTGATGCATATTCTGTGAGACACGGGAAAAAAATGTAAAGGCTATCTTTGTTTCTAGCTATAGTAACTTATAATTGCAGCTATATAGTACCTATAGTTAATACATTATGTATGTTGATTGAATAGCTATAGCTACAATAATTATGTAGCTACATACGTACTGTTACAGTAGCTACCCATAATATAGCAGAATTGAATGTATGTACGTAGGAACATTAGTGCATGCCCATTATGGCCAAAAAAATTTCATGTACTAACACATTATCCTAGCTCTCTCCACTACTTGAAAGCTTCCTACACTTTGTATAGCAAGCTAGCTAGCTTTTTTCAATTATTTATGTTAACTCTTTAGTGGATCTGATGTATTGAATAAGGCAAATTTTTTTTCATGGACTCCTTTGTTCTATGCCATCAAGCGAAAAGATGAAGTGATGGTGAAATATTTGCTGGAAAATGGTGCAGGTATAGCTATGATAAAGAGCTGCTATATAATTATTAGCTATGATCATGATGCAGATCCCAGAGAAGAAATTAGAGAACACGGGAGTACTGCTTTCCTTTTTGCTGCACGGCACTCATCTGCTGAAATTTTTGGAATTATGATGGATCATTGTTTTAATTTGAAGTAAGCTCTGACTGGAATGTTTTAAGTGTAATAACAGCAGCCTTTTTATCATCCTAGAGATGGACAGGTATTGGATGACAAAACAAAAAAATACATATCACCATATGTTAACGAAATTAAGAAAAAGAGGAGCAGTGTTACCAATGCAAAATTTGATAAGTTTGATGGTGTTGGTTTGCACACTCTCTATGCATGCAGTCAGAAAAGTACGATGAGGGAAAGAAATATAAAGATGGTGGAGAAATTATTGTATTATGGGGCAGGTTAGTATAATTAGTACTTCAGGTAAAACTATGGCTTAGAGTCGGTGGTTTATGGGGAAATACACGAGTCACGAGGTGAGTGGTCTAAATGGACTGCCTCGGGTGTATGATAAAGCCATAACTGGCTTGTACCAAATTACAGTACACTACTATCCTGAATGGCACATTATTTTGAATGCAGCTGCATAAAAGAACTAGCTAGTTAGCTGTGTAAGCCCATGCAGCTCTACTGCCTTTGCTAGTTGGAGAAAGTTGCTAGTTGGCAACATTCATTTATAACTGTGGTTTATGGAAGTCATTGCATATACGTAGTATAACTACCTTTGCTATGGAACATCAGACTGTGGTTTTATCAGTATAAACTATAGGTGGTGCCTTTGATGTATTCATGACTTCACTGTAGTAGAAGTAATGTTAGCTAGCTATAATAGCTCTCATGAAAAGGATGATTTGGGAATGGGTGGTTAAAGTTTAAATTACTATCTATACAGATCCTACTCAGAAAGATGAAAAAGGACAGACTGGTTTGCATTATGCAGTACAATCCCATGATGAGTCCATACTTGAAAAAATGTTACAGAATGAAAAAATTGAGTAAGTTGGCTACCTTCTTTATCACATAGTAATCAGATGATGCAGCAGTCTTGCTATGTACCACTTTCTTTTTCCTGATGTATTGATCTACAGTAATTATAGACAGTGCAAAAAAGCTACTCTGATTAATGAGAAGGACGATGAACATCAATCACCACTGTGGTATGCATTCTTCAATAAAGCACCACCAAATATGGTCAAAATTTTGATGCAAAATGGAGCAAGAATAACAGAGTCAGGTGTGTACATGGTGCAGAAGAGCTATAATATTATCTCACTTTTCCATACTGCAGTATATACCTTTAAGCATGAGGACTGGAGTGTATATATATATATATATATCTATTAATTTTAGCAAAACTCCAGCTATAGTCTTGTCCCCTCAGGCTTTATTCTGCAAAATTATTACATGACATAATTTAGCTAGTGTTAGAAATATGATGAATAACTAAGCATGAATGCAATGCAATGTAGACCCACAAGCGAGAGAAATGCTCAGGACACTGATAGAGAATGAAAACTATGTTGGGGATCTATTGGAAAATATTGCAGAGTATTTGGACATAAATTGGTATGTTTAGAAGAAAAAGTTGACCGTGAGCAATAAAAATTGGTAGCAAGGCAAAAGCTATGCATTAGTATAGCTCTACAAACAAAGTATTTCCAGTCTTATGCATGCATAGCTATAATGAGGAGGGAAAATATCCGTGAAATGAAAATATCTAGGGATGACCATTGCTCAATAAAGTAAGAGTATGGGGATGAAGGATGGAAATGGGATCAATCTTTGTTCTGTTTATCCAGCCAACAATCCCTAGATATACGTCCACTACTGCATGCACTATAATCTGAAGCTACCCGACAAACATATGTAGGGATTGTTGGCTGCATGGATATACAAAACTTACTTTTTTGTTAGAGCAATGATCATCCCTACATTTTTTTCATTTTTTTCACGGTAAATGTTTTTCCCCCTCACCTTCTATGTGTATGCCAGGACAGATGAAAGAAGTTTCTTGAGTATGTATAGTTTTTTAATAACATAGCAATAACTTGACCCAAGGCTTGAAGTGTTGAGCTAGCTTGAAGGTCAAGGATGCAGATGAATCTGAAGTAGAGTCTACCCAGTAGATGGATCAGTGAATCTAAAATCCCAAGTTGATAGAGTAGTTGACACATAGTAGGCTAGCAGTAATCTGGTGACACAATACTTGGACTGGTTCATTTAGCAAGAAATCTGCTGAATGAATAAATATCATTATGATGGCATTTATAGTGACGCGAAATGACGTCATGCATCACTGTATGACGTCAGTGAAAAGTGTGTGCAATGCACACGCTGTAATAATGGCTGCAACAACTGAAAGATACTGCCAACGGAGCTGCTGTGTTAGATTAGGGTACCCATTGAGGTTGAAGCGTGAGCAGTTGAATGTTTTTCTATCTGGGAGAGACATTTCTGCAGTGCATGTAATGCGTCATTGTACACATGAATTATTGGAAGCATCATCTGCACACTTCTTGCCCCAAGTATTACATGTCACCAGACCCTCGAGCTTGCACCTCTGGCGCTTTGGGCTGGCTATGCCAGATTAGCTACCATGCACATATATATAGAGCTTAGCTATAGCTGAGTAATATTATAATTTTGAATACTGGTAATTGGATATCAAATACATGTGTGCGTATTATCGAGCTTCCAATAATTAAGTTAGTTGAGTACTGTGCTCCTTTTACATCGACTCTTTCAAGGATTGATAAGTAGAAAGGATCATAGCCGTTAGAATTCGGAGTGAATTTATCCAGAAATACTTGCTGTAGCTTGAGTGGTTTGTGAGATATGGGTAATAATAACAATAATGGAGAAGAAGAAAAATCCAGTGATTTCTGAAATGGTCCTGAAACTTAGTCTGTTCTTTGTACATATAGGCTGGATAATCAATCATTCATTTTAAGTCTAAGTGCATAGGGGAACTAGAATTTCACTTTTGTATTACTCACCTGTGTCCATGTCATCCCTACATAGAAAGAGCTACCACTCTCTCTGATTATATCAACCATGCATTAATTTACCCAAGACCATGGGCTATAGCTATAATTAGCTATAATTATCCGATTCTTTTATTGATTGTTCGTCGTGGGAAATGAGGTTGTTTTCTTTAGGTTTGAGGATGATGGAATTCCACTTGATGAGGATTCCAACTGCAACCTATTTCAACTTGCTATTGCATTGAATAAACCTGCTAAATTGAGAATTTTGTTGCATGTGTATGAAAGTAAGTGATAAGTGATTAAGACATGACATTACTGACATGTTATAGCAGCTAGTATACCACATAATATTATATAGTTGGTATTTCATATGCAGCGACCCTTATAAAGTTATTTCAAGAACCAGATCCACAAATTGGTGAGTGTAGCTGAATTTATGATTCTGCACTGATTGGTTCTTGCAATGGTGTGTATAGTTGTAGTAGCTAATGCCACTCCCACTCCATGATGATTACTAGCTTGAGGTACTAAGTGTAATGCAGGTTAGAACTCAATTTGCTGGAAGAGAATGATGAGGGAGTGGAGCCTTCTTCGATTACCACCATCGCAATTTAGCATTGTATATCCCCCCCTCAAATGTTTTAGCCACTGATGCATATATGACCTTGGGCATATTATTAAGCATGTGAACGAACATGCTGACCCTTACTTACACAAGTAGATAGCTGCTCCAATATTAGTACTTCTGCACTTCTGCATCCTATTAGCTACATATACCCTTTAATTACTAGGTATAGGACATACCTATCAACTATTGTGACAATTATTAGCCAGCTATTCTTGCTAATTTAGATGCTCACTTGCGAAGAAAATTCCCATATCACGTTGCCTTAAAATGGGGTTGTTCACCTGATATGATAGACTTGCTGAAAGAACGGTCAGTAGCTACGTATAATGTATGCACATTGATGTACGATTACATTATTATTTGATTATAGCAAATGCATGCTTCCTAGTCAAGATGAAATAAAAGAAAATGATCCCAATGAAAATAGTCCTCTTCATTGTCTGAATGCTAAAACTTGTCGTGATTCACTCAAAAGGTTTATGGATATTAAAGTAAGCTGATTAGATATACGTAACTACATGTACTAACTTTCAAGGAGCTAAAACTTACATAGTTTTCACAGATTTATTTGAGAATTAAAATTATCAAAAAGCTGATGAATATTTTATGATGGCACATTCATTTTTTTCTAGTCAGAAATTCATGTACTAGCTGTATCATCAAATCTTTCATCAGAGAGCACAATAGTACTCTCTAAGTAGGGATGGCACAGATTGCCCCATTGGGACTAATACTTGCTAGGACTCAAGTATGAAGAGCAGAAGACAAAGCAGTATCATTTTACAGCTACTTCTAAAATTACCATTTTCACATCATCACATGTCATCATCATCAGAAATTGTTCATTCAAATGCTATAATTTTATACCACACTACTCAAAATTGACTGCGCTATAATCATTTTACCATTAACTCGACATGTTCAAGAATAGCACGTCATTTTCCAATGTAGCTACCTGTGATGTGACTATGAAAGTTATTTCTGTGAAATTTTAATATGGCTCTTCAAAATTATACAAACACACATTGTTATTATTAGGATGCTGAGACTAAATGGATGCTGAGGCATAAAAATAAAGATAAAGTAAGATCATAATTGGCTATTAACTTAAATCCTGTATCCATGATTTTAATATAAAATCATCCTGTTCTGTTATAAAATGGGGTGCTTATAGCTAGCAGTAGCATTATGTACGAAGAGTACGTACTTTGATGTTAAGTACTGTGATTTTCATTAAGTGTTATTATATATAGAAAACACCATTGGACATTGCAATGGAGTGTAAACGTCTGGATATACTTCGAATGTTTGTGATAGATCGGGAGGCTTATATACACCCTTCTACACTATTAAATGCTGTAAAAGATGAAGATAAAGAGTGAGTTGTATGCAATTAACCTCACCCACAACACCCAACTAACTATATATCCCTACTTCATCTTATACCATATTTTGTTTGGTTGTTATTTTTTATTGTTCCTTCTATTATTTTTCCTTTGTAGATCTTCTAAACTTTTTGTGACATGTGGTGAAAATATTTTTGAATTGTTAAATATTCAGAGATCAGATAATGAAATCGATGCACCTCAGAGATGCATACCAATGAAAAGGATCGATGGTAGTGATGATGATGGAGAAAAACCATTCATACAACTAATCAAATCGATGCCAGGTGGGTATATTACAAGTTTAGTAGACCGAGTATGTTAGAACAAGAGATCTAGACTACCCTGAATCAGATTAGTAACTACTTAACTTAATCAAATGGCTAACAAAACTGACAACTCTAGCTAACTAGAAAAGCTCTCAAGAAAACTCAGAGTCTCTCTCTCTAAAACTCTCTGCTATATACCTACTTTTATACAAAACTCAACTAATATGAAAAAACACAGAAAATCAGGAAAAATCTTGCACACAAATTACAACCACATGCACAGATGACAGGACAGCAGAATACAAGATGGGTTTGGACATGCACAAATAATTAAACCACACAATAGCACATACATTAAGCTATATGTGTTCAATAGATATGGCCATGAAAGCATTGGATCACTGTCATAGTGAAGATGAAAAAGAAAAAGGCAAACCACAAGCACATAGATTGATCAATGATTAGTAAGTGAATTTGTAGCCATGTTAGCTGTTCATTATACTATATCATTATAGTAATAAGTCAGAGCTGCATCCACTGGAAGTGATGGTAAGTAAAATCCAGGCTGATAAAAATATTGTGCTCAAAATGCTCAAAAAATATTATTCTATGCATGTATAGGTAAAAGAGGAACGTATAGAGCTTTTAGAGCATTCAGTGGTGGCTGCAGTCATAGCAGACAAATGGTGTCGATATGGTTTGTGGTTTTATGTACTGAACTTACTGACTTACATCATCTACCTTGTATGGCTCTCTGCTCTATCACAACTACTCCCCAACCCAAGAGAAAGTGTGGTGTGCCGTAGTAAGTTCCTGTTACATATAATAGCCATGAGCTAAAAAACTCATAATAAGAGATAATGATAATACAGCACTGCTTTTTCTTTCAGCTTCTAATGGCACTACTCTGATCACAAGCAACAGTCGAAATCTATATATAGGTAACTACTTTTGTATTACGTATGAACTTAGCATCCAATGGATAGGTATCTTGGCTGATTCCTCCATTCACATTCTGCCCTCGTGATTATGTATGCATGTATGGTATCATAAATAAGCCCGTAGTGTAAATATAATAATATTGGTTCCTCATTAGTGGATAATGATAATATTATTATATCGCAAATAATATAGCTATAGGCTTGCTATTGTACATAATTATAGAGAGAAATCTGAACCTTTAATTTTGATTTCAGTGCTTGCATCACTTGTCATCATCTTTGCTATTATTCGATTGATCAATGAAGTGATCCAATTTATCCTCACCATCACAAAAGAATGCAAACTTCCAAGTTATCTCTTCCCCATATTTAATAAACTGGACAACTACTTGGAGATGTTTATTTTCATATCAGCCATCGTGATCAGTGTAATAGTGCTTTCAAGCACCAGTGGATGTCTTACATCCATGATATACAACTTCACAATGTTCATTGTTGCTTTGAGTTGGATCAACCTTATTCTTTTCTTATCAAAATTGCCTTTCATTGGAGTTTATGCCCTTATATTCATTAGCATGGTTAAAACTTTTCTCAAGTTAGCACTCTTTGCCCTGCTTCTGGTAATTGGATCAACATTGGTGCTAGTGATGTTATTCTCCAATCCTCAAATTCCAGTGAGTTGAATCAGAATCACTGAATATTATATTGGATCACTAGCTATAATCTCTGCAATTATCATGGATGCCTAAACAACCTTACACTGCATGTACTTTATTATAGCTACATGACATACTTACTGTATGGCCGGAAGAATTAAATTTGCGGATTGACCTGAATCAAAACTTTGCAGATTTAGCCAATTAAACGTGGGTTGCTGGCACTAATTTCATAATTAGCTTGCTCAGGAAAGCAACTGTTGAAGGGAAGAAATGGCTCCCCATGGTATCTCTTGCTCGAAATAGTGTATGACTTTGATAATTCTTATCAACTATTATACAAGACAGCCATTTTTGCAGAGTTAACTTTGGCTATTGGAGTCCTCGATTGTAATTTAGCTAATTCTCCACTTATTAATTTTCCTGCTGTTTAGATAACCCAACTAATTTATTATAGGTCATCCATGATGGCATGACTGGAAGAAGAGTTATAGCTAGCTAACTATAATTGTAGACTTATAGTAAAACTCTTAATCTGTAGAGGTCGCCATTCACACTTGATTTTGGAACAGCCATGGTAAAGGTGATCACCATGGTGACAGGAGAGCTGGGATTTGAGGAAATATTTACACTGTCCTATGATGTTGAAGATCCTGATGGTGCTGTCCTAGGAAGCAGAAGACCTCAGCTGAGTACTGGAGTTGCCTATTTCATGTGGATCATTTTCCTTGTTTTCATGCCTATTCTCCTCTCCAATATGCTGGTAAAGAATTTTAGTTATAAACCCTTATGTGCATGCACTTAATACATACATGTAAGTATAAGATAGTCATGACTGAGTCTTATTATTACTTACATAGACTGGTTTAGCTGTTGGTGATGTTGAAAAGATTATCAAGGATGCAACTTTCACAAAGATTAAAGATCAGGTATAGCCAGTTATTTAGCTACTAGACTGTATAGCTGTGAGAATAAGGTTATTGCTTTAATGCAGGTTGAATTTATGATGAATATAGAGCAGTTTATGTCAAAGCTTGATATTTCATTTTACAAGGAAGTGAGAAATACTGGATGTATGGAGTCCTCTAGCAAGTTTGTCAAACGTGTTTTGTGGGATGATGGAGAAACTGAAGATGCAACTCCCAAGAATTATAAAGATGTATTACAATAATAAAATTATACTAAAGGTTTACTTCGTGAAAGGGGGGGGGGGGGGGGGGGGAGAGAAGGGCCCCATCGATTTTATGATACTTACTTCTTATGGAACCCCTCATAAAGGCCACCCCTGAAATAGGGATGCCCTTTCTAAATTAGGACAGTTTGTTAGGTCTGCAAATGTGCTCTTTTAGTACAAATCAACCCCCTGAAATAAGGTATAAGGGCCAATAAAATTTCATCCCCCTATGATGGCCACTAGCTATAGAGTATACAAAGAGCACACATAGACAGGCACAGCTTCTCAAGGCAATAGCAAAGAGTACACCAGTTAGTCATAATTATCATAGGTCATGACATATGTAATCACCAAAGGTGGGGAACAACTACTGTAGAGAGCATAGCTAGTGTAAGATGTTACAAAATTTAGGAATAAATTTCTAATGTAGCTATGTATTTTCCATGAATTGCAATGAAAGTAGCACTGACATGTGTGCTCTTTTTAAGCAGCACTTTACTTGACTAGCTTGGCAATGCAGAGTTGTAAACCCTCTCAAGCCCTAGCTACATAGCTATTAATTCTTGTTCCCCAAAATAATTATAGGAACAAAGGAGAAGGCAGAGGTTATATCAAAAACAACCCTCTGAAGTAGCACTTCCCTAATTTTAACAAAAATGAAACTATTAGCATTGTTACTATTATTATTACTATTGTTACTATTATTATTATTATTATTATTATTATTATTATTATTATTATTATTATTATTACTAGCTATACTACTACTACTTTATATATTTTTGTTGTTATTGTTAGCTACTGTTGCTTTCTTTACTGAGCTTATGAATATTACTTATAGCTAGTACACAAACTTTTCACCCTAATAGCTAATGTATAAATATATATAATCATTATAAAGGTTTATTCTAAATAAAAAAAGAAAATAGTGATGGCTGTGTGCGGTTCAAAAAAGTTCAGCAACAAGAGCAGTCAAGTAACCCCTTGCCCATCACCAATATTACCAAACAGTAACTACGAGCTAACTATTCCTACTTCACTCCCATGACAGGCCAAGATCTCATAAAAGGGAGTGAAGTAGCTTATACGTAGTTTGGTAATAAATTGGTGATGGGTGAGGGGTTACTTGACTGAAGTCACTCTCTTGTTGCTGAACTTTTTTTCAATGGCCCTACTTTCCTTAGAATAAACTATTTTTCCTTTACTTACTCCTCTATTATAGGCAATTGGATGCTGTGATCCTGCTATATCCAAGTTTAATATCCCTAGAAATCATCCTGTTGCGTAGCTGGTTCCCCCCAGATCTAATTGGTGAGGGGCCCTTAAGCATTTTTTGCACCCCCTGTTTTAAAAGGATGTAGTGTGGCTCTAGTGCTGAGAAGTAGCCAGGGACATTTCTATACGTGAGAGGTAACTTTAGCCTGAAGAGCTATAGCTATAATTTCCAGCCAGATATAATTTCTAGCTAGCTTCTAACTTAGATAGCTATAGCTTGCTAGGTTTTAATGCACATGTTGCTAGTTGCTCTACTGGCTATATAGATCTATAGTTACTTAGTTAGCTCTGCTATTGATAGGTTATCTGTTATAGCTACTTCACTGGCACTGTCTTAACTAATAGCATCATTCAGCTAGCTCTGTCAGGACTTTCTTTTTTCCTGCTAGACTAAGGGGCAACCTTTCACTTTCTGTAAGATTAGAGTCATTCTCCCTTCCTCTGCTAAGAGTAGGAATACCACAGCGGCATGCAAAAAAAAACAGCCACAATCATACATAGCTATATTGCTAGCTATTTATATTACTAGCTGTTAGCTAAGAGTGCCAAATCCATTGAGTAAGTAAATCATGCCATGGGGATACCAAAACCACTGGATGGAGGGATTCAACTGTACAAAATATTGGGTTCCACTGTGACACCGGTGTGCTTTTGCCGTGCCCTCTTTATCCTTAACCCAAGGAGTTTCACTATGTTAATGTGATCATGATTTTTGAAGGTCATGGTGCTTCATATACACATAATCACTTAGTTAACTCTGCAGGCATGGGATAATAAAAGTGGTCCGATAAAAACTGGACCAACCGGAGTGGCTGATACACCCCTGTAAATGATTATTTCAATAACAGCAGCAACTATGGAAAGAGGCAATTCTGCTTTGAAGTATGTTAAATCTGATTTCAGAAGTAAAATGGCCCAAAGTCGTCTTAATGCGCTAATGCTACTATAATATATCCACAAACCGATATCTCTTTTTAATAAGGATGTAACTTTCACAAAAATTAGAGATCAGGTAGCTGTAGCTGGTTATTAATTTTATTGCAGTTGAAAGAGCAAAAAATATATATTATATTACCTACCCTATGCAGGTCGATTTTATGATGAATATAGAGCAGTTTATGTCAAAGTTTCTATCATTTTATGAGGAAGTGAAAAGTATTAGCTATAGTGGTGAAGTTCTGGACCAAGTTTTTCAAGCTTGTTTTGCAAGATGATAAAGAAACTGAAGATCCAACTCCCAAGAATTATAGAAAACTAATACTCTAATACTATATAAAGGTTTATTGGGGGGGGGGGGGGGGGGGGGAAGGAGGAGGGGGAGGGCCCCATGGATTTTACATCAATTTTACAACATATAAATTTACTTTCTATCTATAGGTACATAGTTAGTTTTGTGCATGTAAACCCAGAAACTGCTTACAGTGTAAAACTTAAATCGGATACATATTTAGCTAGCTAACTGTTTCTTTCTCTACTGAGCTTCGATCTTTTATCTTATAGCTATAAATAGCAAATAGCTAAACAATGGACCTCTAACAGGTATGATGCATTACTGAATTTTTTAAACATGTATAATAATTAAACCAGGCCAATATGAGGCATGACTTCTGTTGGTTTCGCTATTAGTTATATCCCTCTCGTTCACCTTCGTTCACTTGCCATTTCATTAGCTATTTAGTTTATGGTTCACAAATTCCAGGCTGGTATTTTGATATAGCTAAAGCTAAAGCTCATCAGGATTTGCCAAGTCCAGAGGGACATGGGTTCAGAACACAATATTGGGGAACCCTATAGGCTACCTACGTATATTTACTGGTCAAATGTGGCTGCAAGAATTCAGGGGGCTGGCTGTGGGAGGAAGATGTGCACAGTGGAAATACACTAAATTAAGTATGCAACTGTGATTTGCTAATTCTTACCGAATAGCTATAATTATTATTAAAAAGTTGTCATGTCATACATAAAGAACTCATTGACTATAGAATTGGGCTAGTAATAATATACTTTAGCCTTTGCTGCAATGGCGGGTTGAGTAAAGTTAGAATTACGCAAAGTGTATGCAATATAGACCTCTATGATTGGAATTTAAGTTCAAATAGGATCCATATACATAGCTATGGCTGATTGTCTTTTTTTTTATTTTTATTTTTAGCTGTAGCTACTTAGAAGAAGAGCCTAGCATTACTTTTAGTAGCAATGAGCTAGAGGTACATATATGCCCATGACGTATAGCAACACTTCAACTCTTAAACTAGATATCTGGGATTAATAATTATTTAGGAACCTTCCTTTGCCGCCATATCACGCAAGATGAAAGCACGATATGTACGTGCCACGCCCACGCCTACGATGGTCACGTG
Source organism: Crambe crambe (assembly GCA_963924555.1). Taxonomy (NCBI): domain Eukaryota; kingdom Metazoa; phylum Porifera; class Demospongiae; order Poecilosclerida; family Crambeidae; genus Crambe; species Crambe crambe. Next base: position 5,459,408 of record OZ004589.1, read on the forward strand.
CAGCTCAGGGATCCCATGCGCATGCTCTGGTGCACAGACAAAGCGCGCTAGCGCAGCGCAGAGCTATAGAGTGACATGGCTACTGCCAGAGATAATTTTATCGATATTGTTACTGTAAGTTGTACGTATAGCTAGCTAGTACAGTCAATTGTGTCTTAAAGAAAAAGTTTAGCTATACCTTAGCCAAGAGTAACTATAATAAAGCCAGGTATTGATTTTGAATCATTGTAGGCAATTGAAACACATCCTGAAGATGGGAAAAGGAAGTTCAATGATTTTTGTGAGCATCATAATGACAATGAAATAAGAGATCTTGTGTGTCATGCTGATGACAGAACAGATGACCTAAATTGGAAATTTATGGGGAGAAGTTTGATCACAAGAAAAACCTTCACTTTGCTACATTATGCTGTTGCTAAAGGACGTGTAGAAACAGTGAAATTATTAATTAGCAAGGGTGCTGGTAAGCATTACTCATAACCCTCATTAGACAGGGAGAGTATTCGGTGGAATGAATACTGGAATGGAATACTACCTACACTAAATTAAATTATCCAGCCACCAGTTTCTTTCTGACATTAAATTAATACAGCTAGCTAACTACCTTCAAGTGATATCAGTGCTCGTGTATCTTCCTGCATGGGAAATTTTTATTCTCCTGCAGGAAACTAATCATTATCAGTACATCCTCAGGAACTGTTGATAATATAGTTATAGTAGGAACAAGTGATCAGCAGCTATAGGTAGCATGTGCTCACATGATCATATCTCCTCCAGAGGTGTTGGAAGTAAGATTCGATTGGTCAAGTTCGAAATTGAAACGTAATCCCCCAGACCACCGAAGTTCTACAGTTTGCTATACTCAAGCATCATAATTATGTATACGATGCTTTCTTAAGTTATCGATTGATAGCCACATAATAATAAACCCCAAAATATTTTGTTATCGTTTTGATAGCCACTTAATAATTAACCTTGTTTATCCCAAAGTATTGGTCAGGCCTGGGCCTGTCCTTACCTGTTCCACCGCCTATGTGACCTCTTGTACACTCCAACCCTCTGTGAGAGTAATTTTTTTTAATGTTTATATTAAGTCTACCATGTAGCTGTAGCTAGAATAATTCCTGTTTACAGTTTTCATGTTCATTGTTTACAGCTTACTTATAATTAGCTTTAATTTTCATGTTATTATTGAACATGACCACAAATTTCCCAATTACAGGTGTATGTATCCAAAGTTACCACATCCACCTTAATTAACTGCATCACACTGATGCATGTTAACTGTATCTGAATTGGCACAGATGTTGCCAGCAATCAGATTTAATACCCATGTATTTATAATAATTATTGTTGATGGAGAGCTAAGGAGCATGTGTGTTTAAATCATAAAATAGCCATTTAAATCTTGGATTCCATTATTCCATTCCAGCCATTCCCAATCCACTGAGACACCCCAAGTACAACTCTCTATACGTAGCTGTAGATTCAGGGTGATTTTCTATGGTTTATGAAAACTATAATGAATTTGTCATTTTCAGCATTCACCTAGTTAAATTATTTACCCATTATGATCACATCTATGGTCATGGCTGAAAAGAGAGGATCATTCATGCTAATCTGGCATATATTATTGTGGCTTTTGCATGCATGTAACTAGTCAATTAGCCATCAATTATGATCATTACAGATCCTGCTGCAGTACAGGAAAAGCAAGGGAATGCACTTCACTTTGCTACAATGTTAGGATCTGGAGATGAAATGCTCAAGGCGATCTTTGATGCATATTTTGAGACACGTAAAAAGAAAATGTAATGGCTATCTAGCAGTCACTTTGAGTGGGCGGGTTGTTATTACAATAAGTATAAGTACATACAGTTTCATAGAGGGAGGTTGGAAACCTGGGATTCCTCTCCCTCCCCCCCTCCTGTTAAAATGAAAGTGTGTACTACACACTAAATACACACATTAAAAACAAAATAGTGTGTGTATCAAGACAAAAATCAATGGTGATGTGCAAGAAAGACTTTCATTTTCAGTGTATAGAGTAGGAGATAAAAATACAGTTTTAAGCAGAAACATAGAAACATAGAAGAGAAACAGAGAGAGCTCAACATGTCTCCGAGCAACAGATATATAATTGAGAGGTGAGGCTGCAGACTTTGTATTGACAACCGATGCATTTAACCTTCTAACACACAAAGCAATGCTAAATTATTGCTCAGTCTGACTAGCTATATTATTTTTGCGTAAGCCACCAATTATCTACCCTTGAACTGTATCTCCCTCACCCATGGTCGTCAAAGTCTCAAATAACAACCATAGGAAAGATAATTTCATCCTCTATAATATCATATGAATTTTTTTCCTCACAATGATATTAGATAGAAATTTTTGCTATTTTAATTCTTTAGCGGATTAGAAGTATTCAAGCAGGTGAATTCTTTTTCATGGACTTCTTTATTCTATGCCATCAAAAAAAAAGATGGCGTGATGGTGAAATATTTACTGGAGAATGGTGCAGGTATAGCTATAAATAAAGCATGCAGCTGCTACGTGTAATTAAGCTATCTGATTATGTGATGCAGATGCCAGAGAAGTTATTGAAGGTCAGTGGATATTTGGTCCAAATAATATTCATTATTATTGAAGAACAAAATATCACAGATAATTTGATTTTCAATTTTTTGAAAATTAAATTTTGAAAAATAACCAATTTTTTTTATGGATTTAATTTGTGAAAATCAACTGAAATCTTTTAAGGTCACATTTTTTTTCATTTTTAATATTGTAGCTTGATTCCACTAACGCCACAGTACCATGTATTTTTAATTTTCTCGTCTTTTGATTACACTGATGCCGCAGTACATGTGATTCGGTACAGTATCACCAAAACTGTAGGCCTACATTATATGCATACAATCTCTGTCACTAATACCCTTTACCACAAACTACATGGACCACACTAACTTCGAGTTCCAGTACCTGCCATCTTCTGATACATATCTTCTATTTGAGTGAGGCATACCCTTTAGCTACATACTGTGATGAAGCAGCAACTATGGAGGAAGCGTCCCCAAGTACTTCACAGCTTTCTAGTGAACTGTTTTTAATAGCAGTGTTGGCAAGTGAGCTACAGCTGACTGCATGTTTGAAGATGGTCGAAAGAAAACAACCCAAGGTGATTGATCATACAGCCTGTGATGTTGCTGTTTCTTACAAGTGGTACTGTTTGGCAACACTAGCTGTATAGCTACCAGTCTAAGCACTTCCTCTAACTACCAGCAAACATTTCTCTTGCATACTAAACTTAAGTCAATTCTTATCACACCTTCTATAGCACTCATTGATCATAGAGCCTGTGATATTGCTGTTTTTTTATAAGTAGTACTATATTTGGCAACACTAGCCATATATAGCTACCAGTCTAACCACCTCCTCCAACTACAAAAGCCCAGCAAACATTTCTCCTGTGTGAGATTACTGAACTTAATTCCTAGCACACTTTCTGTAGCACTCATTCAACCCTTTACCCCAAAAAGTTACATAGCATCACAATTACTATTTTAAAAATTCATCATGATGTTAAAAAGTAAAGACATGTTCCAAATGAAACTTCGATGCTGGCTTTCTGTCTTGCCACCTGAAAGAAACAAACAAATAATAGTTATCAAATTATCACTCTAGAGTATAGTAATTGAATCATCTAGGCATGTGCATTCAATACTACTGAGTCCATGTTCTCATTTTGCATGTATGGAGAACTGCACAGATATGATTAAACATGCAGGTATAAAAACAGTACCACCTAGACCTGTCACTTAAAAACACTCCGGCTGGGTATGCTGTTGCTCTACACTAGTCCACAGACACAATAAGGGGGGGGGGGGGGGGGGGGGGGGGGGGGGGGGGGGGGTTCCCTGGCTGCACTAAAAAATATTGGATTACTCATTAACCATAATGTGTATTCGCATGAAATTAAGTATGCTATTTCAATGATAGTTGGAGTACTTACGAACCAAAAAGTGGGTGTGGCTTAAGAATTGAGGCCCCAAAATATTGTGTTCAAGCAAAAAATGAAGACCACTGTTAGGGACAGTAATAACTCGGGATAAAATTTCATCACTTTACACATTATGTAGGACTACAAAATGCGGCTTTCCTTTTTCCGTAGCAACACACACAAAATTTTTAAATCATCTTTTAAGTGATTCACTAATGTTTTAAAGTACCTTTCAGTACTTTAAGTCATTTAACGTGGATTACAGTGCCTATATAGAGAGCCACATTTTGTAGAGCTTCTAAAGAAGATTCAAATGATATCTTAAATTTTTTAATTAAGTTATCATTGTCCCAAGAAGCAAATTTTTAACTCTTTAGGGTATACAGCTACTCTCATAGTGCCTTCATAAGTGGTCATTAAAAAAAATGAATTAAAAATTGTTAATCATGTGATAGAGGCTTCAAATTTGGCTTGGACTTAGCTATAGGATGAAACTAAGCAATGAATTTTTTTATCTGGGTTATACGGACATTGGTATGGAGGAAGGGAAGGGCTAAGACAGGAAGTAAAAAAGTGGGCGGAGTCACACTAATACATTTGTAAAGTGGCGAGTTTTGGACCCAAGGAACCCCTCTTAAGTCTTGTGCCTTTCAGATAGAGTAGGTAAATGGTCAGCAGCACTGAGTATGCATTATACGGAGTATATTATAATACAGAGCTGGAAATCTTGCCCTTTTCACTGGAGAGTATTGCCTAGACATTGTTATGGCTGAATTCTAATTGCTACTGGGAGTGTGGTGGAATGTAACACACACACACACACACACACACACACACACACACACCTGAGTACTGTAACCTTTCCCAAACCAGCTGACTCCACCCAGATTGCTGAATTAATACAGGGAATGAACACCTATGACATACAATTTAAAGTGGCTATGGGGATTCAGGAACATTGTGGAAATGAAGTGGAATCAACTAGAAAGACTTTTAGTATCGGAAGTACAACAGGCAAGTTTAAGGAACTGTGTGTATGTATATTGTCAATCTGGAGTACTTTAGTCCACTGGATCTCTCCACTGGACTCTTTTTTCAAACTGATATACTTTACCAAGGTGATAGCTAGTTTGTCATGAAGAAACTCCTATGCTTGGTTACTAATGGTAAAGATCCCAGTGTACTTGAATAGATGTTGAGCTGAGAGCCTGAATGGCTTTGAACAGTTAGCTCTTTTTAAAGCATAGCTTTCTCAGTGGATGTAAATGATATTTTCATACAAGGCCAGCAAGATTTATAAATAACATGAATTTTTTTTTTCTGCTCATTAATATCGAGAGTGCGTTAGCACTCTCTAAGTAGGGATGGCGGGTCAAAGGTCATAAAGACTGTATAAACTAAAAACTCTTCTTCTCTTCTACCCTTACTCTACAGGTTCTCAGAAGGCTACAGTGAATTATTACATCTACAAAGAAGAGAGGAGAATGTTCAAAAACCAAAAATTCATTCGCTAACATAAGAAAAAAATGAGTTCTAAAATTGACTTTTGTTCTTTTTCTTTATAATAAGGATAATAAATATAAGATCGACGTACCGACTTACTGGCTATAGTCATCAAAATTCTGCTTTGGCCATCTGTTAGAGCGGCACCTAGAGGCTGATCTTTTGCTATTAGTTTTAACTAAAGCGCTACTTCACAAATCAGTGATATCGATTGCACTCTGCTAATCTTTCTATGCCATTTTGAAGCGCAAGTCGGTAGGGGGCAGAGCGTGTGGGCGTGGCCACGTATAAGTGTACAGTGCAGCCTAATCCTCTTAAGTTTAGTAAGCTAGGTCTTCAGTTTAATCGTTTAGCTAGCTATTTATTCTTATCTGATGATCTTCCTGACACTCCCTGCTGCATTGCAGTACAGATCTCATCCTATAGAGCCAGTACTTGGCTGTAGTGTATAGTCAGCTCACTTTACCATGCCATGCACATGTCATTTACATTGCTGTTGCTGTAAAGTTTTATATTAAATAGACAAAACTAACTTAAATAGCTAATAAATTCTTCCAGAGACTGTGTATGTGCCTACAAAAGATAGGTTTATGTAGAGCTGGCTTTGTACTGTAGCCTAATAATCACTGCATACTCTCAGTTGAAGTGACGATCAATACTGCCACCCTCAATTCTTCAACTTCAAGCATAAAAAAGGATAGAAACAAGTGAACGCAGAAAATTCTTCTAAATAAAAAGTTAAGTAGGGATAGCCTCTGTATAATGTACTGCAGCCTCGTATGAAAACAATCCCTACTTTTACAACGGCCTATAGCTAGCTGTAGGCAGTGGATGTAAATGTAGGGATTGTTTTCATACGAGGCTGCAGTACATTATACAGAGGCTATCCCTACTTAACTTTTTATTTAGAAGAATTTTTTTGCGTTTATAATTAGGAACATGCTTGTTAGTAAACCACCATGCAACAATTTAGGGGTGGAGTGGGGATGCAAAGCAGATAGGCCTTGGCAAAAAATTGGCTATTATGCTATTCATGTCATTATGCTCATGTGCACTGGTATTGTTGACCTTTAACCTCAGTAATCTGATCCTGGGTTTGTAGTAATTGTGTTCACTGCTTGTGATCAGTAATACTGGAAGAGTTTTTTCAATGTTAAAAAGACATTTTACAAGCAAGACTATGTGGAATTGAGTGTCATATGCTATTAAATAGCTATTCAAAAAGAATTTTTGGAAATGAGACGATTATGCTTGCCTTACAAATCAATGTTATTATGCTCAGAATTATGCTGGCATAATGTACCAAGGCCTAAAAGCAGAAGCAGTGTGCAGTTGCTTTAGTAAAACTTGCAACAGCCAGTGGTTAACCCAAAACTCTGGCTACATCAATGAAATGTGGTAACCTATGTAGTATAGCATACTAAAAAAATCTGTTGCAAATACAACCTACTTCTGAACTACTGTAGATTTCAGGATGGTTGTCCATAAGGAATGAGAAATAGGTAAGAAACCTGATCCCATGCAGTTGTATCCACCTATTCCCCAAACTTCCTGATAACCAACCTGCAATGGACTGTACTAAGATTTTGCTGAACCATCAAAGAAACCACAACCAGACTCTGGATGGACATCACATACCCACAACAGCTGTGCAGTGCATGTTTTAGTTTCAAATTGTCAATGAAAACAGCAAGCAAAGGTTATTCATGACATTTGCCTGTGTAAATGGTAAGCAGTGCTAAAGCACGCTATTGTGCTCATTAATATGGCAGGGTTTCATCCACCAGATACTGACCAACCACAAATAAATAACTTCCTTGCCCATAGTATCAAAAACAAAACAAGAACAAATATAAATCTTTCAGCAGATAGGTGAAGATTGATCAAAGCACACCACAGAGCAGACTAGGAGGTTCCAGATTGAATGGTAGGTGGACCCATAGTGCCTGGTGTTTACCTGGCTGTCTGAAAGGGTGTTAATTAAGCAAAACCTGTGCAGACTTGGTCAAGGTCTCAATCCACCATTGCAGGTTGGTTGTTAGGAAAGTTAGGGGAATAGGTGTCCTATGGTTTACACAAATGCATGGATTGCATAGGACTCCTCACATCTAGGGACTGGCATATTTTTGCCTGCATAGTTTTGGGAACCATAATGCTGGCTACACCAGCCAACTTACACTAGCTAACTTGGCTTGACCAAACTTGTCTGCAAGTGAGATAATTTATGTAGTCTTTCATCATCAGCTAGGAGCATAGTCACATCCATAGGATGTTACATAGAAAATTTAATTCCTACAATAGCATTTTTGTGGCTAAATTCCCAAAGGGTCTGTCTCCATCACTAACTTAGTAAACACTTGGTGAGCAATAGGCATGGGGCTAATATGCTCTTTTTTGGCCTATTCTGCAGTGCTCCTCCAGCAGACCCATTATTCTTTTCATAGTAACCTATTATTCTCAACAAAAATGTCCTGAAAGAGTACATTAACTGTGTGTAGCATTTAACAGTTTTCCTGCTGATTCCCAAAAGGATGTAAAAATTTTTTTGCTCAGAATGCAATATTAGCACTCAAAAGCACCCATGTATATAGGCAAGGGAGCGAGCTATAACAATGACTGAAGCCTATCATTCTGGTTCTTTAGCCTATTATGCTGCTATTCCAGTGAGGCCCTATTATTCCCATTATTATGCCAGCATATTAGCCCCATGCCTAGTGAGCAACCATACTAGACACATAACCCCTCCCATTAGGCCACACCAATTTGATTATATGTTTTGCAGGGCCCTACCCAATTGATGATAGTTTAGGGTCAAAGGTTAACCCTGGCCCCTGTCACCCAAAATGGCAAATATAGCTTGGCTCCTTAAGTGAGGAAAACAACCTTCCACTAGGCAGGTGAACAATTTGGCAAACTTGCTACGCTACCACCAAGGAGTAACCACAAAACATAGGTATGGCATTTGATAACCAGCCTGCATCCCAGATCTTTAGTCATCTCCCTCACATAGACTGTCATTCACACAGTACAGATACATACATGTATGCTGAACACAGAACTTACATGTCACATGCTGACTCAGCAGTTCCACATCATCGTATGGCCATTCGTATCCTACAAAAAGTTAGTGACTAGAACGCCCAGCTGGAAACCCTCACATTCAGAAGCCACCCAGCTAACAACAAACTGAAGAACTCAACAAGCTAGCTAGCTAGCTCCTCGCTCGCTGCACGTGATGTATCACGCGCCATGCGTGTGATACGTAAAGGGCAAAGATCAAAGATCAAAACGTAAGATGCATGGGCAATGGCCAAATCTTGTTGCACACAAATAATTGTAAATTGTTAAAGAGGGAATTCAAAAACTGGAAGTTATCACTCAGCACCATCAGTAGTAATAATCTTGATTACACCGTTCAAAAACTCGTCTATCCCATGGACACGGCAAGTATCAGCATAAGCCCTCTCACTCCTGCACTGAGGACAATTTTTGGACATTCCTCCTTCTCCCCTGTACAAAGTATCAATGCAGGCTTCACATCCTAAGAGGCGTTTACAGCACTTCGCAAATATTATAGGTGGAGTCATAACACTATGGCATATAATACATTTGAAGTTCTCCAGTAACAACTTCCTGAGTGCAAGAGGAATCTTCAAAGTAGTCTGTACACTAACAAGGGAGTCTACTTGATTTCTGAGTCCTTGAATGTTCTTATCCAGTGCCATAAACTCAACACTGCTCATCTTGGCAATCTTTCTCGGTGGTCGTTCCATCTCACTGTCGGAAGAAGAAGAGTCAGCAGCATGATGAATCCTTTTGAGGTCAGAAGAAGATACTGCAAATATTTTGCGACTTCCCACTTTCCAGAACTTTAGCCCTAAATGGGAAACAAATTCTCAAGTCTATTGTAGTAGCTATCAAGTGATAAATTACAGTAGAAACTACTATAATAATTATGCAGAAATCCTAATAGGCTATAAACTACATTGGAACCTGTTTATAATGGTCACTGTACATAAGCAGGGGACAAGTCCCAAATGACCCTATAGTGTCTGTGCTGTCTATCCGCCCCAAGGGTGACTGTTGTGGAACCCCTAGCTAAATTGTATAATATTGACACCCTGCATGGTATCATGACACCTTGTCTAATCAGGACACTTTCTCAGTATAGGGCTGCCTATAATAACGACCAAGTCAAATTTGAAGCTCAAACTTGTGATAAAATTAAATAAAGTGTGTATTAATTTCAAACTCAAGCTCAGATATTTTGATGAGAAACCTCAAGTGCAGTTTGAGAGGGCTTACCTTGGGTGCCTGAACCATCCTCAATCCTCATTCCATCTGCAGTGATCAAAACATAGTCAGCACCCCACTTTTCTTTTATAATGTGACTCAAGTACATCACATTAGCTGTCGACTCAGTGATATCAACAAATGCTTGACTCAATGGCTTGAAGTCAGGTCGTCCCCCACTGGCACTCTTCTTTACTGAAGCTTGAACAATTTTTACACTAATGGAATTCTTCTTGTTTCCGACTGGGACCACAGTAGATGGAGGTCTTTGACTTCCAATAATTGAGGAAGAAGAAAATATGCGATTACTGCTTCCACTAGCTGCCGAACCTTCAACTGTCAGCCTTTGAATTAAAAACCCAACATCTGCTGAGAAATCAAAATGTCTGTTCCGATTATCTGGGAAAAATGATGCTCGCCCTCCACCCGCACCCGACTCCCGCAGCCACACACTGTCCAAGCTTAGCTGCAACAACAGAAACAACAGAAACATGCTGTATAAAATAACTTGCTATAACACGTCAGCTATTATAAACACAACTAGACGTCTAGCTAGACATCCAAAGCTAGCATACTTACTGAAAATATCCTAGCAACTACAGTAGGAGTGATCTGCTCCACCTGCAAGTCTACACTATCATGGCCATCCCTACATAGGGTGACCAAGTCTTGGGATCTGGGTGGCGAAGGGATCCCACTAGTACCTTCTAAGGGATCGAGACTCATTCCGGTCCTCTCCACACACACACAGATGAAGAAGTAGCTATAAATAACAGAGATAACGCAACAAAATAGCAGAAGTGAGCTTTTTGCTATTACCGGCAGATGCAGAGATAGAGCCGCTCGCGCTGCAGAAAAGTTTTGCGCATGTGCAGGCACACCGTGACTGGCGACGAGAAGTGGAATGGCTGTCTTGGAGGCAATTCCTGCTGCAACACTTATCATTAGAAAGCTGATAGTCGAAGAGCGACGCAGTCACCAAGATGTGAGCGTAATCTTGAAGGAAAAGTTCCCCTATCTATCCCAAGGGCTGAGCTCTAGAACTGTGAGGAGATTTTGCAAAACTCACAACATCCATAGGACATCAAGATTAGAAGGTGGTGCAGTGGACAGAATTGTCAGAACAGCTATACAGAAGGTAAGAACAATGTGACTAGATCTATCAGGTTTTTTTTTTTTTTTTTTTTTTTTTTTTTTTTACTGACTGGATTGCAGTGGGCCATTGAATGTTGATCAGTAGCTAAATAATGCATGCACTCAGAAGGTACTAGACTTGTTGATGTGTGGTGCTCTAGTACTCTATGAACATTAGCATAAAGTTAGTTTGCTCATTCCTATACAAGGCCACCCATGGAACAGTACCAAATTCCCATGTAAAAAGGAAAAGAGTCTGGCTAACCAATTTTTTTTCTTTTTTTTTTTTTTTTTTTTTTTTTTTTTTTTTTTTTTTCATTGTTAAGGTTGGTCCAACATATGGTCGCAAGACCATGACTGGTTTACTGGCTGCTGATGGTTTCAAGGTTGCTGAAAAACGAGTGGGAGTTTCTCTCAAGAAAGTGTGTTCTGCTTACCATAATAGGAGAGTAGCATCTACACAGTCTTTGATTAATCCTATTCCTTATTCTGCTAAATATTTTGGCGAGAAACTACACATTGATCAAAACGAGAAAATGGTCCAATTTGGTGTAACTCATGTCTGTGCCATGGATGACTTTAGTGGCATGATTGTTGGCTTCGTCACCATGCCAATCAAGAACAACAGAATTATATATGAATCCCTATACATGTGAGTGGTTACTTTTAGGGCTTATTGATCACAAGTTTAAATGTGGTTATTCTTTGATGACTAGTTTTGATTGAGTGTACATAATTTTAGTGGTGAAATTGATTTAACTATCGTTTCTATGTAGCATATTATTACTCCATAGGAATGAAAATAATAGTTTCAAGATCACCATACAGTTCAATATAATTAACTTATTGTACCTAGGAAAGTTATATCCCAGTTTGGAATGTGGGACCAAATTCGTGTGGACTATGGGCGGGAATGGTTCTTGATGTTGTCAGTACAACAGGCACTTGCTGGATTAAGGAATAATGTAGCAAAAACACCATATATTCAAACTTCATCAAAGAAAGTTAGTATCAGTACTGTTTCCAAACTATTTCAACAAACAGGATTTATTTGCAGAACCATATAGTTGAAAGGATGTGGAGCGAAATTAATGTTAGAGTGAACTACCTAATTAAATCCATTCTAGTGGATCTGGTTGACAAAGGTGAAATCAATCCAGATTATTCTCTTCATTATTTTTGCATTTCCTGGTTATGTACAAGAGTTTCTTTTGTTGGAATTGAGTTATTTATCAAGTCTTGGAACAATCATCCTATCCCAGGTAAGTTGAACTGTGAGTGTGAGAATATAAAGACAATGCTTATTATAGCTGGGTATAGAGTCCATTTGCCTTGAGGAAATGGTATACCTGTCAGCTTGTCATGTTCATCTGCAGGTAGGAGGAAGGGTAGAATGCCAGCTCATATCCCAGTGCAAGTTATGAGAGTGAACAATAAAGCTTCAGTAATTAACGCTGACCTCATTCTGCATCCACAGCAAGCTATCGATCAGTACCGATTGAAAGGTGGCAGTATCACAGATCCAGAACAGCACATTCAGGATCCGTTATTTGATGACCCCTCAAAAATGGATATTCGTCTCGTTTCATTTAATAAAAGATTTCCATCAATTGATGCCATTTTTCATGGTGTGGTTAATGGAAATGCTACCATGTTTATTGATGCTCTCAAATTTTTTATTGATGTTACTTTTAGACTCTCTCATAGCTAAGCTTTATTGATGATAATTTTTTTCCCTCGTTGGCAATTTCAGTATAGCTGCTGGGTTATTAATTCAAGTGTCCAGAAAAACAGTTATGGTAGTAGCTATAGCAGCTATCATACAATCACTTAATCTAGTTCTGAAGACAAAGCGACATACATCATGCCAGACCCTGAAGAATAAAGATTATTGTTGTGAAGAATGAAGACATTCAGCGACTTACAGCCCCTTGTGAAGATTGCCTTGATTGAAGAGACATGCGTACATGCATGCAATCACTGCATTTGGGGAGTGAGAGATGCTATCGTTCCAGTGCATGCAGGTGGAGAGTGAGGCATGCAATCATTCCAGTTCCTGCATGTGAGGAGTGAGACATGCAATTGTTCCAGTTCTGCATGCATGTGGAGAGTGAGGCATGCAAGTGTTCCAGTTCCTGTGCATGTGGGGAGTGAGGCATGCACAGTTCTGCATCCATGTGGAGAGTGAGTCGTTCCAGTTCCTGCATGTAGGAAGTGAGACATGCAATTGTTCCAGTTCTGCATGCATGTGGAGATTGAGTCATTCCAGTTCCTGCATGTGGGGAGTGAGACATGCAATCGTTCCAGTTCCTGCTGGCATGTAGAGAGTGAGGCATGCAAGTGTTCCAGTTCCTGTGCATGTGGGGAGTGAGGCATGCACAGTTCTGCATCCGTGTGGAGAGTGAGTCGTTCCAGTTCCTGCATGTAGGAAGTGAGACATGCAATTGTTCCAGTTCTGCATGCATGTGGAGAGTGAGTCATTCCAGTTCCTGCATGTGGGGAGTGAGACATGCAATCATTCCAGTTCCTGCTGGCATGTAGAGAGTGAGACATGCAATCGTTCCAGTTGAGTCAGATATGCAATCACTCCTGTTCCTGCATGCAGAGAGAAGAGTAGAGGGATGCAATCACTCCAGAGAGAAGGAAAGGGGGGAGGGACATGCCAATCCTTGAATACATGCAACCCTACATTGTAGCTACATACTGCCTGCAGTCCCTGCATGCATGAAGAGTAGCTAATCACTCCAGTCCCTTTCTAGAGAGTGAAGATATTCCAATCATTCATAGAGTAGCTAATCACTCCAGTCCTTTCCGGAGAGTGAAGATATTCCAATCATTCCAGCCCAGTCCCTGAAGACATGCATGCATGCATGCATGCAACGGCTCCAGTCCCATGCAGTTAAGGTGGAGCCGATTATGCTCAAGTCATATTATTATTCTCCTTTTCTTCTCCTTCAAAGCCATGCCCAAGTTTTGGAGCCTGCATATTGTGTGTGAATATAATGATACTGAAAGACCAATGAATTTCAGGCTATGGGCTAGGAGTAGCTATATGATCAAATCGTATGTCTTGCCCTGTCTATAGTAATAAGTATTATCACACACCCCATGCATGGTTGCTACATTGAGGGGGTGCTAGGTGTCCAATCCCCTAGGACAGCTGAAGATGAATTATATAAATATACCCCTGGGTGACTGATTCTTGCTGACAAGTCAACTCCCTTCATTTTTCCATGGAATTCTACTGTTCAGCAGTATATAGATATGATAGGTTTAAAACATAAATGGAGGACATAATTATGTGATCCTGTTTCATTTGCTATATAAAAATAGTCATTGCTGTCATACAAAAAAGGAAAGGAAAGGAGCAGGCATGCTAGTCTTGCAAGTAGAGGATCCTAGATCCAAATTTCTTGAGGGATGCTAGGGGTTCTGTGATACCGGGGCCTTAGAGCATGCTTATTTGTGCTAACTAGATGAATGCTGTGTGGGGACCAGATTTTAGGAAAAAACAATCTCAGCAGCCTACTCATCTGTAGCTAGGGACCATAAGGCTAATACTATACTTTCTTCTTCAACATTCCGATCAGGTAAAGTTCACAAGGTGCATAAGCTAGCTTAGCTTATCACATTGCGATAGTCTGGTGGCGTCGACCTTTTACCTCATTTTCCTTAGGTAAAGGGTCAACGCCGCCGGTAATAGTCGTCAATTTTTAATTTTCAATTTTCTATTCGTATTAAAATGCAAAGCATGAAGCAAAACTGCAGTATCATACAGGCTATTAAATAAGAGTGTGCTACTATGCTATTAATCAATAATCATGAAGGATGCGCCGAGCCGCCGCAGGCGGCTCGGCGCATCCTTCATGATTATTGATATAGCATTGGCCCAAATATCCACTGACCATTGAAGAATATGGGAGTACTGCGTTCCTTTTTACTGCGAAATACTCCTCTGCTGAAATCTTTGAAATTATGTTGGATCATCATAAGTTGTAGGCTCTAACTGATAGTGTAATCCGACTATAATTATATTAAAATTAATTTTATTATAGGAAAGAAAGTAATGAGGAATTAGAGAAGAAAGAAAGTAGAGAGGAATTTGAGAAGAAAGAACGTAGAGAGGAATTAAAGAAGATAGTCAATGAAACTAAAAAGAAGAGGATTTCAGATAGAGGACCCACTGATGCAGATTTTGATAAATATGATGGTGTTGGTTCGCGATCTCTGTATTTTGCATGCAGTCATACAACTAAGAAGAGGGAAACAAGTGTAAAGATGGTGGAGAAATTATTGTATTATGGGGCAGGTTAGTATAGTATGTTGCAGTCCCAAGTTAGACGTAGGTATTGATTCTTGGCCACTTTTCCATACTCTAGCTGTCCCAACTCTTGACTACTAGTGGCCTAGGTCTTGAAATGTTCTATAGACAGTTCAATCATTATCGAACAAAATGACAATTTCATCAAAGCAGAGAAATTGCCCATTCAATTAAGCTACTTAAAAGCAATTTCTACCTGGGACTGTTATAATAATTCTATTTGCTACTTCATTATGGACAACTCGGAAATTCTATATAGATCGTTATTTCGGTAGAATTATGCTATTACTTCCAGCTTAATAAAAGTAGTATGCTTCGTGCTCATCCTAGCAGTTCTACTTTTGATGTAGCTACATAAGCAAACCATCTGGAAGATAGTGTGCACTAAATTGAGCAAATTCATGTAGGAAGCTTGTGTTCAGCTTATTAGCGAGGTGTGTTAATTAACCTTTGAGGTGAGGGAGGACATAGTCAACTAGTTAACTAACTTTGAAAATTTCAACAGATCCTACTCTAAAAGATGAGAGAGGACAGACTGGTTTGCATTATGCAGTACAATCCCATGATGAGTCCATACTTGAAAAAATGTTGCAGAACGAGTAAGTTGTCTGTAATGAGATGATGTAAGCAGATGTTACCCCACTAATTATTGATCCTCTAGTGCCATAAACTATACTTACAATTATTGCTTATAGGCAGTGTAAAAAGAAATATCTGATTAATGCGAAGGACAATGAAGATTGTTCACCACTGTGGTTTGCATGGTCTGATGAACCACAACCAAAAATCATTGAAATTTTGATGCAAAATGGAGCAAGAATAACAGAGTCAGGTGTGTAATTCAGAAGAGCTGATAGGAGTATGTTATGTCTAGCATAATTATTCACTCCATTCTTCAGCATTGTATTCTTTTAAGACTGGAGTATCTATTTAGCAGAACTCCAGCTAGCCTTGTCCCCTCAGGCTTTGCATGTGCATGGAGTGTCAAACAATGGACAAGCATTTTCAAGTCAGCTATTTGATATGGCACTCCATATTCTCATTTAGTCAGGTGCAGCCAACCAGGGAGTTCTGAGCACAAAAATCTTACACAAGTTGATAATTGTTGAGCAGTATAGCGCTAATGATTGAACTAGCTGATTAATTTGTCAACTAAGCTGACAGACACTGCATGGAAACCACATGCCAATTATTTATTGATGATACAAAATGAAAATGTAGACCGTTGTACTCAATATCTCCTATTCATCAGTGATCTATACAATTATAACTACAAATATAAATTATTATAACATTTGCATTGTTTGGCTTCCATATAGATATTCATGAAGAAGACTAAGAATATAGTTATTAGCAACAATAGAGCACCATGATCTCGAGCTAGATCCAGCTTACTTACTCCTGACACAACTAACGAGAAATGTTACCAA
This sequence comes from Crambe crambe, assembly GCA_963924555.1. Taxonomy (NCBI): domain Eukaryota; kingdom Metazoa; phylum Porifera; class Demospongiae; order Poecilosclerida; family Crambeidae; genus Crambe; species Crambe crambe. The sequence goes on from OZ004589.1 coordinate 5,476,092, forward strand.
GCTCATGTAGTCTTGTGGCTTTATTTAGAAAAGTAATATTATTCAGAACATGTATTTGCAATACAACAGACTGAAGTGAGTAGAGGGAATCTGGTTGTAATGTTTAATAGTAGTAAGTGCAGTGCTCTGAAATAATATCCAGTCACTTTTCAATTGACAATACAAAATTGATTTGACATGACACGTTGTCTGATTAACTTCACAGGTAATGTTTTGATGTGTAGGTATTATGTGACAGAGGCCACTCTAGCTCTTAGCTTAAGAGAAGAGCATGGATTTGAATATTTGAGAATAATTAGCTAGTTGACATGGCACTGTATTTTGTAGTGTAAGAAGACGCCAGCCTCCATCAAACCCAATATTAGTGATTCTTTAGTCAACTATAATATTATCTGATCAAAAATTAAGGGTGGCAGGTCAAAATCAGGTCATTAGATGACAGGACACACTGAAAAGAGTTAATGCAAGTGTAAGAGAGTTAGCTTGATTGGTGGGCCAATTTTGATGCTTGCATATATAGTAGGAAGCATGAAATCTATGGAGCTAATGCAATTCATATTAATAATAGAACCTAAAGTGAGAGAAATGCTCAGGACGCTGATTGAGAGTGAAAACTATCCTGGGGATGTATTGAAAAATATTGCAAAGTGTTTGGACAAAAAGTTGTAAGTTTTTGGCCACATTTACTGAACTATATTAAAAATTAATAGTAGCTACAAAGAAACAAGCTTTAAATTTATGAGCAACACAATGGAACCTCCGATAAAGGACACTCTGAAGGAGGACAAACCTCTCAACAAAGGACAATATAAAATTACCTTTGTACATAAAAAATAACCTCCAAAAGAGGAACTTCTCTACAAATGAAAAAAAATGCTGGGTCCCAAGGGTGTCCGTGTAGCTACACATTGATATTATCATGCTGTACATAATTATTTTGAGGCATTATCCAAGGAACAATAGGGAAATATATTTTTACTATTTTTTTAGGTATGAGGAAGATAAAATCCAACTCGATAAGAATTCTAAATATATTAACCTATTTCTGCTTGCTGTTGCATTGAATCAACCTGCTAAATTGATATTTTTATTGCGTGAATATGAAAGTAAGTGATATTAAGACAAGAGATTGCTTTATTCAATGAGTGAGTGATTGCAGCAAGCAAGCTGACTTGCAGGTCATGACTCAGTGAAATTGTTGGGGAAGCCCCACACTGGTGATGATAACCTTTCACCCACATAATATGCAAACATAATTATGTACATGTACATCATGTTGTACATATTCTAATGTTGCAGCTTCTTTTTTCATTTTATCTTCTTTTTTTGTTTGTTTGTTTTTTCGTTATTTTTTGTTTTGTTTTGTTGTTGTTTTTTGTTTTTGTTTTGTTTTTGTTGTTTGTTGTTGTTTTTTGATGACCTTTGGTAAACTGAGCATACATGTATGTTTGAATTCCCTAGTAGATATGTAGCTATGTATATCTAAATCTACACTCCAGGCACATGTCCCAATGTGCATGCTCCAATTGTACCAAGCTTTATTGGCACATAAACTTATCTAAGTACTTTGTGGCTTCCTGTGTACACAGCTGCCTGGCTGGAACAGCCACTTAGTCAATGGCAAAATCTTTGGTAAGGAATTGGAATAAAAGCTGAGATAAGAAAGCATATTGCATACACATTGCCCTAGTATTATTATACACATATCACATGTGTGTGTTACGTACGTATGTAACATGGCTATTATAGTGAATGCATAATATTTTACGTATATGTTGCAGATATCCTTGGAAATCTTCGATTTCGACAAAGAGCTTTACATATTGGTAAGTGTAGGTATGGTGTAGGAACAGGAAGAGCCAGGCAGCCACTCCCCCCCCCCCCCCATAATTACATAATTATTATCTGCTGCTAAGGGAATCTAGTCACCATCTAATCCCAAAACTCAGCTGACCACAGTAGAGTATCCTATAGCCTCGTCCCCAGGCTCTTGCACATGTACGGAAGGGGGGAGGGGAAGAAAGAGAGCCTGGTACACACTGACTGTGCATGCAGAAAACTGTGAATTTGTATTCTTCCATAGTCTTTGGTTCATTCTACATATAATGCATGATACAAATGATGTCATTGTTTCATAATGTCTACAATGGAGTGTCTAGTGTTCCTAGTGCTGGTAGCAGTGCTGGTTTGAAGAAGACGGACTTGGAAGGTTAGGTTTTAGCGATCTCTCCTTGAAGGACAGGGGCGGATCTAGCCCTTGAAATTGATACTCTTCCACCTGTCACTTGCGCGCGCGGGGGCATGCCCACCTTTGCTTAGCTACGCCCATTGTGCTGACGGTCGAGTAGCCTGTAGCTAGCTAAGCTTCTAGTATCTGTAGCTTGTAGCTAGCCTAGCAATAAACTGTACTGGCTGAAACTAACCAAATGCTAAGTGCTTACCTTCCATTCTTGTATAATTAAAATCACGGAAGAAGACTGCCTAAATCCGCCCCTGAAGGATGAGCAGCATCTGTCAATCAGAGCCATTTACGAAGGAAGCAGCATATTCCTACTGGCTTTGGAAAGAGCCTATGTTATAAAATCCTCCCTTTTGTGATGGAACACCAGTATAACCTGATGCTTCCAAGAGCTGGTAGTTTCTCTCCTAATGGTAGATCGAATCATCAAATAATGCAGTGAGCAGCTGACTCTCAGGTCATGACTCATTGAAATTGTATATATCTGGGTAAGGTCTACACTCGAAATGCCCCAGGCGTATGTATATGTGTTGTGCAATAGTAGCGCCCTGCGCCCTGCGTGTGCATTTATTTGCATGCCCCAATTGTAATTGCTTGATTGATTTCTACATTGCTTTGTTTATAGCAGGGTGGATAGTAAGGCTAGGCTGATCTAAGTGGATTGTAGGCACTAGACATATCTGTAAAGTGCTTTGTGGTAAGTACTTAGCTTTCTAAAACTATCAGCTCAACATTTCTACAGCCTTTTGGGCAGCAGGCACAAGGCTTATCTAAGCAGCTTGTAGGCACTAGGTGCTTTGAGGTAAGCATTACAGTTTTCTATGTATGCAGCTGCCTGCCACTTACATCACATCAAAATTTTCTAAGGAGTTGAAAGCACAAATGAATAGCTATCAGCACAAAAGCCTATAGGAATACTTGCTCGCTTGCTTGCTGTGACTCAAATGTTATACATTGCCCTAGTCCATTCTAATTGTAGCACATCAAAGCATCATCGTGCGTTATGATCACTGTGTACCAGGCTCCCTTTTTTCCCCTCCCCCTTCCGCACATGCGCGAGAGCCTGGGGACAAGGCTATAAGTATCCTATAGCTCATATGTAGCATGTGCACACTGTAAATATGTTACTGCACACAATTTTATCCTAATCCACACTCTTTTTGTTTTGTTTTGTTTTTAGTGACAATTTAGTGTGCAGTACACACTTTCATTTTTATAGTGTGGTGACTGAGATATAGGAGGGCAGAGGGCTTGATTCTCTCTCTCTCTCTCTCTCTCTCTCTCTCTCTCTCTCTCTCTCTCTCTCTCTCTCTCTCTCTCTTTTTATATATAACTCTTCATTTGATTTGTGGTGAATATAAATCAAATCTCTCTCTCTCTCTCTCTCTCTCTCTCTCTCTCTCTCTCTCTCTCTCTCTCTCTCTCTCTCTCTCTCTCTCTCTCTCTCTCTCTCTCTCTCTCATTTCCAGCTCTCAATTTCAAGCTAACACATGCACAATAATTACATGTCAAGTAATCCATCCCATGCTCAATAAACATCTAACCAATCAGGTCACCCCACAACGGCCTGCATTTTTTAGTAGTAAAATAATTAGAGACTGAAATCAGGTAGGGTTGTATTTATTTTGAGTAATAATTGTGACTTCTTCTGTCTAGCAATTTTAATTTACTTGCCTACATGAGAAGAGAAATTTTACCTTTGTCATCTTTGCTTTGTGAAGACATTAACAAAGAAATGGCCTACTAGCGAAAGTATTGAGACTAAAGGGAGGAGAGGGCTACGTATGTAGATTCTATGATTACATGGTTACATAGCTATCAAGATAATTATTACTGCAGAAAATAATTTATAATTTTAGATTTTCACTTTCGAAGAAAGTTCCCGTACCATATTGCCTTGAAATGGGGTAGTTCACCTGATATGATAGACTTGCTACAAGAACGGTCAGTATGTACAGCATATAATGTATGTGTATAATTACAGCATTGCCTCATTATTGAATTCCTTAATAATAGTAAATGCACACTTTCCGATCATCGCAAGATGAAAGATCCAAAAAAAAATTACGAAACTTTTGATCATGATGAAGTAAAAGATTATAATGGTGATACTCCTCTTCATCGCCTGAGTAATAAAACTCGTTTGGATTCACTCAAAAGGTTTATGGATATTAATGTAAGTTTGAGTATTGATTCTGTATGATTATACTGTAGTTTTCATTTTCGTTATTCATACACTTTTTCCTATACGTAAATTATTTACTTACTACGAAATGTGTAATTAGTATTAGAGCTTACTAGCTAGCTGAAATATGAACATTTATTACACAAATTATTTTTAACACGAAACAATTAGCTATTAGTGAATTACAATAACTATAAGACAAGACAATTTTTTTTTTGGCCCACACAAGTTTTTTGATAGCACAATCATTATTGTGTATGTGCTTAATTTGTATTGTTCATAAATTGTAATCATTAGAAAGATGAGACCGAAAGAATGCTGAAGCATAAAAATAAAGAAAAAGTAAGACTATAAAGAAAAAAAAGTGGCTAGAGCTAGGGCCAAAGGACTAGGGCTAGGACTAGGGCTAGGGCTAGAAGTACAAATATCTATTTAAAACATTAATTATGCAAGGCACACTGGTTAGTGCAAAGGTGTGGTATCAGGTTCAAATCCTTGATTGGACTTTATTTTCTTTTTCAATCTTTGAATAATTATTTCTAAGTGTCACCAGCCGGCTCTTTAAGCAAATTCTATAGAAGCTGGCTGCCGGCTCTCTAGCCACAGCCTTTTTGCCTGTACATAGCAAATCTTCCTGCTCTGCTATAAAATGGGGCGCTCAGCGTAAGGCATCAATTTCAACCAGACTATTTTCCTCATACAACATCTTCTTTACCAATGGTCATCAAAGCCTCAAACAACAGATATTTTCCTCCTCTATAATGTCATATAAATCAATTGCAATGGGTAACATTGAATCTACCATATAAGACATCATTAATTGACCACCATCACTTCTTTTCGACCACCAGTTGAAAATAATGTATCAATAATCATCCGTCCCATTCTGGGCCCTTGAAAAGATACTATTTTATGCTATATTTTATAAAATGAATGAAGCTTTTCTGTCACAAGCTGCTTGTTTACTACTGTACCACCATCACTTCTTTTCGACCACCAGTTGAAAATAATGTATCAATAATCATCCATCCCATTCTGGGCCCTTGAAAAGATACTATTTTATGCTATATTTTATAAAATGAATGAAGCTTTTCTGTCACAAGCTGCTTGTTTACTACGTACTGTAGACTTTCTATGTTGGTGATAATTATGGTCGATTTTAGATGCAGTTGAAATTTGATGCCTTATGCTATAACTAGCTAGCTATACATAACTTCCCTCTAAATAACTTAACTACCATGGTTTATCTATACGTTATTATAGTCATAGTTGCATGCAGTTATTATTGAGTGATGTTTACTCATTAAGTGTGTTCATTGTATTAGAAAACACCATTGGATATTGCAATGGAGTGTCAACGTTTGGATATACTTCGAATGTTTGTGGTAGATTGGAAGGCTTATATACATCCTTCTACACTATTAGATGCTATAAACAAAGAAGATAAAGAGTGAGTTCTGTAGCTATTCAAGCAGGATCACTTCATGTATAATTATTACTGGTATTTACACATACGTAAGTGATGATCATGGGGTTAAAAAATTGCAAGCTGGAAAAGTTATCTATGGATTTAGTACAAAAAAATTCATGCAGCACATTGATCTCTTTCTTGTTAAGTGTAGCTAATTACGTGAGATAAACAAGTAAGGTACACACTAAAATTAATTCAGAATAGGGAAGAACTACATGCACATACATTGGGCATGAGTTGCACAAGATTGTATTAGAATAGTTCATTCTATTATCTGACAGAGTTTTATTAATTAGATTAAAGTGGCTAGCTATAGTTGCTCATGAAAGCTTCATGCAAGGAGAATGGCTATGGCTTCTCTAGTTTGAAACTCCACCCACTGACTTTGCCTTAGTGCACAGGCTAATGCTTATTTGGCTTTTTCTCAACATTAATGATCCCGTCACAAAGTAGAACTCTAAAATGTCATGTTAGCTAATTCTTGGCACTTTTTGTATTATAATCAATGGGTTACCAAGTTCATGAAAAGATTTCTATTTATTATAGATGCTCTGAAGTTTTTGTGACATGTGGTGAAAATATTTTTGAACTATTAAGAATTGGTGCACCTCATCAACCTTGGAGATTAGAAAATGCCATAGAAATGATCGATGGTAGTGATTATCGAGATGATGATTCTGGAGAAAAACCATTCATACAATTAATCAAATTGATACCAGGTTTATACTAATAGAAACAGTTCTATTGATAGCTACTAGGGTAATGAGTAACATTTGACAGCAAGTGAGTGAGCAAGTGAAGTATCAGAGAGTCCATTAGCACAAGACTGTATAAACTAAAAACTCTTCTTTCTCTTCTACCAGGTTCTCGGAAGGCAATAGTGGGTACATCTACACAGAAGAAGGAAGGATGTCAAAAATCGTTCACTAACATAAGACTTTTGTTATTTTCTAATAAGATCAACGTACTGACTCACTGGCTATAGTTATCACAATTCTGTTATGGCCATCTGTTAGAGTGGCACATAGAGGCTGATCTTTTGCTATTAGTTTTGACTAAGGTTCTACCATTATAATAATAAAAACAAAAGAAAAATAAATCTTATGAAGTTAATTCCTCAATCACCAGTGGAGCTATGTACTTACAAAAGAAAAGGATAAGTTAGTAAAATGGTTATGTACTATAGCTGGCTTTGTATAGTACTGTAACTACTTTCAACTTCACAGTCACTAGAAAGGAAAGCTAAAACACATCTTAGATAGCTAGCTAAGGATGGAAAACGAGTGCAAAAGGTTTGTAGGGATGGCCTAAAATTTATCTAGCTGGGCTGTATAATGTATAATGTACTGTCGTATGAAAAAAATACATTTACAACTGCCATTAGCTAGCTATAAGCAGTGGATGTAGCTAAATGTAGGGATTGTTTTCATATGAGGCTGCAGTAGCTACATTATACAGCCCAGCTAGATTTAGAAGAAATTTTTCGCACTCACTTGTAGAGTTGATAACTATCTGTATGTTCTTTTCCACGTAACTAGTGTTCTCAATGCAAGTAGTATTTGATTTCCCATCTCTCTCTTCCTTGCAATGAAGCATCATATATGCATGTTCTAAAATAGAATAGAACTTAGGACCTGAGGACATTAATGTAGCATGACTTAAGCTGGGGCCAACTGAGCAAGTAAAGTAATTTTCCTAGACATACTCTACAATTTCACTAAGTCATGATCTGAGAGTCAGCTTGCTTGCTGCACTTGCTCACTGAATTAATCTATGTATTCAATAGATATGGCCATACAAGCATTGGATCACTGTCGTGATGAGGATAAAGAGAACAGTGGCAAAGCACATAAATTGGTCAATGATTAGTAAGTGATTTATTCGATTTTAGCTGTAGTTATTGTATTCACTAGTTATGATATTACACTATAGTGAGTCAACAGAACATCCACTGAAAGTGATGGTAAGTAAAAGCAGATACACCTAAGCAGCATATTCCAGCAAGCCCCACCAGTAATACATAGTTATGTAGCTGCAGGGAGTTCAATAATAAGGTAGTGGGAGCACTTAATATGTTATCAGTACTACAACAAGTAAAGGAAAAAATATTTATTCTAAATAAAAAAGAGAAGTAGGGATGGCTGTGTACGTGTGCGGTTCAAAAAAGTTCAGCAACAAGAGAGTGAACTTCAGTCAAGTAACCCCTTACCCATCATCAACTATGAGCCAACTGTTCCTACTTCACTCCCATGATGAGATATAAAGGGAGTGAAGTAGGAATAGTTACCTCGTAGTTGGTGATGGGTAAGGGGTTACTTGACTGAAGTTCACTCTCTTGTTGCTGAACTTTTTTGAACCACACACAGCCATCCCTACTTCTCTTTTTTATTTAGAATAAATATTTTTTCCTTTACTTGTTCATCATCTTTTTTGATGTAATGTTCTATTTTTTTATTATTATTATTATTATTATTATAGGCAACTAGATGCTATCAAAGTTAAAGTTAAAGTTCATGTATTGTAGCTATGTAGTTTATTGCAGATTTCATCATAATATTGTATGAGCCGACTGATCTGGAAGAGCTATACAGTTTATAATAAGATTGCCGTTGACATAATTTTGTATATAATTTTTAAGGCCTTTACTGATATGTATCTGATATACTGTTGCATCAAGGGTTGATTCATAACCAGACTAGTGCCTAGGGTTTATGCTCTGAGCATCGAGAGACCAACACCAAGAGAGAAAGCCTCGGAGAAAGCTAATGACAGATTCACTAGTCAGTTACGAGGTCGAAGTCCAAGAATCACATGTTACGGGGCGGGGCATAAAAATGTCTGCCTCGTTGTAGGTTGAAAGCTAACAAGTTGGAAAATGACGTGCTATTTTTGAACATGTCGATTTAAAGGTAAAGGATTATAGCGCAGTCATTTCTGAGTAGATTGGTATATTTGAATGAACCATTTCTGAAATATGCTGTTTGATGATGATGATGATGATGAACGACCAGATGAAAATGGCGATTTTTGAAGTCGCTGTAAAATGATACTGCTTTGTTCTCTGCTCTTCATACTTGAGTCCTAGCATGTTGAAGGTGTTCTGTCTTTAAGTTAGGAGTTGCTGACTGCAGGAGGTAAGTATTCTGGAGTTATGAAAGAAAATATCAAATACAGCATCCATGCCATCCCTACTTAGAGAGTACTATCATACTCTCTGATAACCTTCCTATCCTTATACATTATAGGTAAAAGACAAACGTAATATCAAGCTTTTACAGCATCCAGTGGTGGCTGCGGTCATAAAATCTAAATGGCATCGATATGGTTTTTGGTTTTATGTACTGAACTTACTGACGTACATTGTCTACCTTGGGTTTCTTTCTGCTCTATCACAAATACTCCCCAACTCAAGAGAAAATGTCATATGCAGTTGTAGGTTCTGTAGCTATGAGCAATAGATTATGAGATGTACAGCTGCACTATACTTTTTTTCTTTCAGCTTATAATAGCACTAAAAGTGCTCTGGTCACAAACAGCAGTCAATATCGAGGTAACTAATAATTCGATATGGTTAGAATTCAGCATCCAATGGAGGGGAAATAAAGTTATGAATCTTGGCTAAGTCCTTCCCATTCTATCCCATAATATTATTAGGCTTAGAGAAAAATTAAACCTTTAAATTTTCATTTCAGTGTTAGCATCACTCATCATCATCTTTGCTATTATTCGATTGATCAATGAAGTGATCCAATTCATCCTGTCCTTGCTTCCCATCATAAAAGAATACAAACATTCTTGCTGCAAAAAGGTGCTCCTTCCAAGCTATTGCTTTCCCATATTTAATAAACTGGACAACTACTTGGAGATGTTTATTTTCATATCAGCCATCATGATCAGCGTACATGTAATAGTGCTTTCAAGTACCAGTGGATGTCTTACATCCATGATATACAACTTCACAATGTTCATTGTTGCTTTGAGCTGGATCAACCTTGTTCTTTTCTTATCAAAATTGCCTTTCATTGGAGTTTATGCCCTCATATTCATCAACATGGTTAAAACTTTTCTCAAGTTAGCATTCTTTGCCCTGCTTCTGGTAATTGGATCAACATTGGTGCTAGTGATGTTATTCTCCAATCCTCAAGTTCCAGTGAGTTAAATCACTCATGTACTGTCAGCTTAGGACATAGCTAATATTATAGGCGCCTAGAATATTCTGTTTAGACTTACAGTATAATGATCAGTATTTTTTTTTTATTTGTAGAGATCACCATTCACACTTGATTTTGGAACAGCTATGGTAAAGGTGATCACCATGGTGACAGGAGAGCTGGGATTTGAGGATATATTTGCACTGTCTTATGGTGTTGAAGATCCACTCGCCACTGATGATGATATTGTTGGTGTCAGCAGAAGATCTCTGCTGAGTTCTAGAGTTGCCTATTTCATATGGATCATTTTTCTCGTTTTCATGCCTATTCTCCTCTCCAACATGCTGGTAATGAATTTTAAGTTGCTATAAACACATAGTTAGTCACAACTGAGTCTTATTATTTTAGACTGGTCTAGCTGTTGGTGATGTTAAAAAGATCATCAAGGATGCAACTTTCACAAAAATTAAAGATCAGGTAGCTATAGCTAGCTACTGTAGCTATAGGAATCTACTACTGTATTTATATTCATAATGCAGGTTGACTTTATGATGAATCTAGAGCAGTTTATGTCAAAGCTTCGATGCAAATGTTTATGTAATTATTACAAGGAAGTGGGAAATATTAGATTGGTGGAGTACTTGAACAAGTTTTCCAAACTTGTGTTGTGGGATGATGAAGAAACTGAAGATACAACTCCCAAGAATTATAAAGAAGTATGTAACAATATAATGGTTCATGTCATGAAAGGGGAGTTGGAGGGGGGAGAAGGGCCCCATACATAGATAATTATGATAGATTTTATGGAATTCACAGGACAGTTAGCTATATCACTCCACTGTTAATAATTCTTGTTCCCCATAATTAATGCAGGAGCAAAGGAGAAGGCAGAGATCCTCTCAGGTAGCACTTCTCTAAGTTTTGACTGACTATTATAATAAAGATGATTGTTGTTGTTGTTGTTACTATTATTATTATTTTATTATTATTATTATTATTTTATTTAACAAGGGTCAACCACATAGAATAGTTGGCAAAGGTCATCATGTGAATAAGCTGTCAGCTAGCTAGCTGCTAGTTTATGCTGTGAACAATGCCTAGGGAAGAGTGTGGTATGTTTAGGAATTATAATTTTAGCAGATTATTTCTTTACTGTAACTACAACACTTGTGCGTTCTATTCTTCAATATGAACCTTCTTAAAGTGATTAATATTCATAGTAGCTAGCTATAGCTAAGGCCTCTCCAATAAAATTAAGTTTCTGGTTTAGTGCTTTGCATATTTCCATGAGGGGAAAAGCTGGTTATGATAATTATTATTCAGGTACCAAAATTTGATGCCATTTCATGAACCAATGAGAGGAGGAAGGGAAACAACGAATCAAAGCTACCATACCTTGTCAAAATGATCCTTAGACTTTCCAATGAACACTGATATGACCGAATAATGAAAAGTTTCGGACACTGATGGCACTATCTGGGCCCGAAAAAAGCTCATTTCCGGACTTTTCACTTGTATGATCTGCCACCCAAACAATTTCTTTTGCCCACACTTACTCTAGCGAAACGCAGAACTTGTGTCAGCATGTATCTGAGCATGCGCAATAAAAATAATAATCGATTTGCAGAGATCAGATAATCATTTTATTGGAGTGGCCTAAACATTTCCATATATAGCATTCTATTAGAGTGTTCTAGAAAAGGGATAGTCCAAGTCTTAGTCCAAGTCTTTAGTGAGAGACTAAGCCTAGCTAGCTAACTTGCTATATCTACAACAGCTAAACTGTAATAGCTATATAGCTGATGTAGACTAGGGCATTTTCGTCATGTCCACTGACTACCTGCAGGCTGATGATTTATTCTCTGATGATTACTTTGAGACTATTGTTAGTGTAAGTTATACTGATATTAGCTATAGCTATGTAGTTAATAGTTACTGGCATTGCCCAAAGGCAAATCCAGAGTGGAGCAATGGGGGCTATTGCCCCGCCCCCCCCCCCCCCCCCCAGCCCTTTTGCCATGCGCCACTGCCATGTGTGATTAGCTATGTGCTATGTAGATTGAGCACTCAGCAAAGTTTCAGCTGTTTGTTCTTGTAGATGTACAGATAGTGATCAGGGGAAAGTGGGTGTGGTCATGCAAATTTTTTTAACCACACATTGTCACATTGTTTCCCCCCCCCCCCCTCGTCAGGAACACACTCAGCTAGCTAGCTAGCATTTACACACTTTGATAGATTATTATGCAGCAGTCACTTTATCAGTACATAAGGCTTAGAAAAAGAAATTCATTGTTTCTCAGGCCCGCCCGCATGATTAATTTGGCAAGCAATTATGACGTCACAAGCGATCACGCACGTGATATTGAAGAGCAGCTGCATGCGAACGAACATGTTAGTCTCAACTAAAATCATCTTGCAGTACCTAGCTAGAACTGCTGTAGCTCGAGATTGGAGAGTTGTGATGATTCCAGAAGGAGATGTAAGTGTTACGTTGGCGGATTTATACCAGTGCATTGTTGATCACGCTCTGGACACACTTGAGCCGTTTGTTCTGTTAAGGTAAAGCGGGGTGACTTGGGACACAGGGTAACTTGGGACGGTGGAGTTTTATTTCAATCTTGCTTCGAGATTACTAAGAGTTTCAAGATCTTATTTTGCACACATAAACATTTATGCTTTGTCTCTCTCTGAAGCCAGTCTAGAGTGTTTTGGTTACTCTGTTGGTAAAAAGCAGCCCTAAACACTCTGCTGATTTTACAAGACCGCAAGAAAAAACTTAATAAACTAACTTCAAACTTACTGAACTGATTTATCAATATTCTACTCACTGAGATAATGCTGCATAATGATCTCTGTGTTTTAAAAAGTGATCAGTCGGCAAAATATGCATAGCGCACTGTTTAAGCTTTGTCAAAATTGATGGACATGCAGTGTCCCAAGTTATCCTGAAAGGGGATTTCCACATACTACACACTGGCGAATTGTAGCCAATTAATTAGTAAGCAATACCAATCATCTTTAGCTCAGCCTGGGACTAGAAAGGTTACTCTATCTCTTGCAACTTAAAGCTTGTTTATAGCTAAAGCGGTTGCAGAGATATCATTTATAGTAAGAGTGTCCCAAGTTACCCCAATCTACCTTACCAGAGCAGAAAAATGTTCCTATAAAAGCCCAGATAGGGAAAGAGCAAGCAGGAGCATTACAAGATATACCCATGGCAGTTAGCATAAGTGATGCCGTACCTACATTTGGAGTCTACATTAAATTCTTTGTCCAGTGTGAAGAAGTTCAAGGGGCGTGTGCACGTGTTTCTGTTGCTTGCAGAATGAAAAACATCATTTGAAGGTCTTTTTGATCGTGTTTTTGTTCGGGAAAATATTTCATGTGATGATTGCATTGAAATACCATATTATTCAAGTTCAAAGTTTGAAGAAATATGTACTTATTGTGCAAGTCAAGTGAACTCAGTGATGGACAGTACCCCCTTTGCAAAGACTGCAAACAACATGGCAAGTCCCCTCTATTGAAAAGGAAGAGGAAACATATGTAATCAAAAAAATGCAAGAACAAAAAAAACCAAAGTTTTCTGCACCATGCATATTTGTGTTCTCCTTTTATAATAATATATAATAGCTAAATTTTATATACTGTTGTTTTCTGTGTATTTCATTTGTTTTAGTAATCACGTTTTAATACTCTGCCTTGGTTGGAGAAAAAAAAACAAAAAACCTCCCTCCCTCATGTTTTTTGACAAAAAAAAAGCCTGAGAAACTACAAATTTTGTTTTCCCGGCCTAAACAGTCGTTCCGTGACGTCATCAATTTCGTATTGACCGTAATACAAAACTCCCCAAAACGCTGAAATCGACTGGAAAATTTTTTTTCGAAATGGCGCGATTTTGACTCTGTTTTCTATCTCCTATAACTTTCTGTTAGAGGCCAAGAAGACTCTTAAACTACCACACATTTAAAAGGAACTATGATAGAATAAGTACATGATAAATGTTAGTGAATATCATTTACCAGAAGCTGGATGGAGAGAGATATAAAGATGGACCACGTGGTAAGTTGGTATGGGATACTTGTGCTCATTTTGTCCAGCCAGAATTTACGGCTTAGCCAGCTTGCTCTTTGAGTGAGCTTGCCCTGAAGTATTGTTTGAATAAATATAGTTCCAGACAGACTTTTCCTTGCTGCAATAGGATGCCTGAAACATGGTGTATTTTTTTGGCTTGTGTAGGGTACAGTGTGGCAGCATAGATAATCTGTGGTGGCAGAGATTGGACCTCTCTGAGTGACAGATTTGAGCAAGTATATGAGGCAAGTATAAGAGGATCATTACATACAATTCACTGTGAATAGGCTAGCTATTATGGAGAAGAAATTGGTGAAGTATTGTCCAATATGTCGGCCATAGTTATAATTTCAGTTTCAATTTTCTCTGTGTATAATGAATAATGGATAGACTGAGTATACAATGGTATGTACCTTGAGGAATATTTTTGCAGTCAGTGCAGTTGCACCCTGGTCTGCAAATGTCATTGCTGTAGCACTTACATCTTCCATTGAGGCATTGTGATTTTTTACAATTGCAACCTTTCAAGAGGTAATGAACACGTTTCTTCACCTCAGCTATGTTTTGAGCCGAATCCCACTTTACTTGCAGTTGACTTCCATTCACTTCCCATCCACATTCTGTTACTGGTAATGTATTTATTTCAGCAGAAATAGCCTGACTCCAATAGTTAACTGTCCATAAACCTCTTTTGAAATGGTAACGAAGTGCATCAAGAGATGCAACTGAACTTTCTTCAAAGTATGTTCTCTCCCATGTAGCATCCCTAATTGCTGCTATCCATTGCTCATGCTGTGTTTGTGCATCTACAGGGTCCTTAATAAGAGAGAGGTAGTACGAATGAGGGGTCTCTTTTGTATCAAAAGCAGAACGGACTTTCTTGAAATAGGCTGACCCTACTAGCCGTAGAAATGCTAGGAATCCATCATCTGTAGGTTTTTCCTCTGCCAGACTTCCTGGTAGTGAAGTTGTGCCACATATAAAACTTGAATTGAATGTAAAGATTTTCAAGAGCATTTTCTTGCCAAACCCACTGAAGAATGATACAAGATCACACCCAGTCAGTGCGTACACTGATCTGATGATTTTGCATCTTTTGTTAGTTGGCACTAAGGAAAGATCACTGTCTGAGTTTATTGCCCTTTGCAATGCAGTAAGGTCAAGGTACTTGGGGGACTTCCCCAAAGCATTAATTTTGATGAATGCCGTTTTTTTCTGGGAATAGTAGTGGTAATCCAATGAATATAGTGTCTGTGTCAGGGGAGATCACTAAAACATTTTTGCCGAGTCTTGAATAAACATGTAACCACACTAGGGTATCAGCTTCAGGAGCATTGCTCCTCAGCCGTGGATCGGGAATGTTTTCATGGTGAAATGTGGAGTATCCTGTGCGTTCCTCGTTTTCACTGATGTATACCCTTTGACCTGCTCTCAGGTGCGGTCTGATGTGGTTGTGGATGCTTTTTGCCATGTACTCCACCAGTGAAGCTTTGCAATTCTGACAAGTCATTACTTGTTCCCATTTTTTTTTGTCTGGGGCCTTCATATCATCAGAAAATTTACAAATCTCCTGTGTGTGTCTGCAGAAGCAATTGCACCCAAATGATTCAAAATCATGAGTTCTGAGTTTCCTCCATGGCTTTCCACTATATTAGTCAGCAGTGTGTGTATTGGCATGCTGCACCTGTTATCAACTGTGTACAGTATAATGCACAGGATGTAAAAACATCTCAACTTTCTCAAGGGTGGTATGCACTCAACACTTTCAGATTTCTTCCTCTCTTGCTGGTTTCTGGTCAACATCACAATCATCT
The DNA here is from genome assembly GCA_963924555.1 of Crambe crambe. Classification (NCBI taxonomy): domain Eukaryota; kingdom Metazoa; phylum Porifera; class Demospongiae; order Poecilosclerida; family Crambeidae; genus Crambe; species Crambe crambe. Next base: position 5,492,026 of record OZ004589.1, read on the forward strand.
TCCAAAGTTTCGGATCGTACTTCTCTATCCATTCATCAATGTTTCTGGGAATAGTAGTGGTAATCCAATGAATATAGTGTCTGTGTCAGGGGAGATCACTAAAACATTTTTGCCGAGTCTTGAATAAACATGTAACCACACTAGGGTATCAGCTTCAGGAGCATTGCTCCTCAGCCGTGGATCGGGAATGTTTTCATGGTGAAATGTGGAGTATCCTGTGCGTTCCTCGTTTTCACTGATGTATACCCTTTGACCTGCTCTCAGGTGCGGTCTGATGTGGTTGTGGATGCTTTTTGCCATGTACTCCACCAGTGAAGCTTTGCAATTCTGACAAGTCATTACTTGTTCCCATTTTTTTTTGTCTGGGGCCTTCATATCATCAGAAAATTTACAAATCTCCTGTGTGTGTCTGCAGAAGCAATTGCACCCAAATGATTCAAAATCATGAGTTCTGAGTTTCCTCCATGGCTTTCCACTATATTAGTCAGCAGTGTGTGTATTGGCATGCTGCACCTGTTATCAACTGTGTACAGTATAATGCACAGGATGTAAAAACATCTCAACTTTCTCAAGGGTGGTATGCACTCAACACTTTCAGATTTCTTCCTCTCTTGCTGGTTTCTGGTCAACATCACAATCATCTTCCAAAGTTTCGGATCGTACTTCTCTATCCATTCATCAATGTTTAGAGTTGATATATCAAATGGGGACTTTGAATCTTCTTGAAGGATAGTAGTGATATGTTTGTGAATAATGTCTGTTAGTGTGTTATAAATAGAATTCTCAGTTGTGGTATCTGTTTGCACTATTTTTGGAGGATTGCTGTGTGTATTTTGCTTCAATGCATAACTCAGTGAGGCCAGAACATCGCCTCCTCTTCTCAACAGAATGGTATCTGTGGATTGGTGTTTGGTTGTGCAGATGAGGTGTTCTTTCAGTGTAATGATGAGGTAGTTGTGGAGGATTTTTTTTGGACTGTTTTTGAAAAGTTTGATTTGAGAGATTTTTTAAATACTTCAGATAAAGGTGGTTAAAATGTTCATATATTTCAGATAAAAGACATGCATGTTGAGTTAATATATGGTTGGCAACAACAAGGGTGCTTTGTATCAGTGCAAGTTCCAAGCATGTGCTTGAATCAATAGGCTGCACTCAGTCTCTCTCAGTTAGTCGATAATTTTTTTCAAGTTGGCATCGGTACTTGGTGTGTCTTGCATGATCGAATTGAAAGAATTGTAGCATTTCATACAAAATGTGTTGCTATTCGTATCAAGATGAATGTTGTGCGTATTGCTTAAATATGTGCTTAAAAGTTCAATATCTTGAAATCGCCTGCATTCACCAGTGATTTGTTTGGTACATGCAGTGCACTTCTTATGTACATAATCTTCCTGATGGATTAGGCGATGGACTTTGTTATAATGTTGATGGCATAATTTTATTGGAGCTGTGTTTTGTGTTGTAATGTTCAGTTGTAAATATACCTCGGTAGGGACTTCGAGATTACAGGCAGTGATGCGTTCTTGTGAGTTGCACAATGGTACTGCACATTTTTTATCTTTTTTGAACCACCTTGGTGTGTACTGTGAAGTACCTAAATGCCTTTTGATGTCATCACTGCATGCCTTGCACACACACCTACGGTAAGAGTCTTTAATATGATGTTCTTTGCTTATCACATGGTACCAGAAACCCTGAAATGAGGCCACCCCTGTGTTCTGGGCACTTTAATGAATATATATCCAGGGTTCCCTAAAGTGACTCCACAGCCCTAAAGGTGGCTGGGTGTCTACTATATTTTGTAAAACTTGCAAGACCAGAGTGTACAAATTGATAAGATACTATGCAAGATCTGTAATATGCTGTTCTGTACATTATTATTAGCTAAATTGTTTTGAGCGGCCTTCTAAATGATGCACACTGTCTATAGTGTGTGACATGTACACATCTTAGCTAATGAGGTCTGCTATTTCAAGTTAATTATGTAGCCACTATTCAATTTGTTGTACTCCCTAACTTACTCGTTCAGCGGAATTGTGGAAATTTCCAATAACTTTTTCTGAGCATCATCCTTCCAGTCTGATGGATGGGAATAGCTGTATGTATTTCTCTTACATAAGCCACATGGTCCACATGGACCCGGGTGTTTTACTGGTGTAAGTGGACCTGGGTGTTTTACCATTGTAAGTGAGAGTGTTTCCTATGTAATTTAGTAATATTGATATTCCATAATGTTCTCTCTCTCTCTCTCTCTCTCTCTCTCTCTCTCTCTCTCTCTCTCTCTCTCTCTCTCTCTCTCTCTCTCTCTCTCTCTCTCTCTCTCTCTCTCTCTCTCTCTCTCTCTCTCTCTCTCTCTCTCTCTCTCTCTCTCTCTCTCTCTCTCTCTCTCTCTCTCTCTCTCTCTCTCTCTCTCTCTCTCTCTCTCTCTCTCTCTCTCTCTCTCTCTCTCTCTCTCTCTCTCTCTCTCTCTCTCTCTCTATAACTCTTCATTTGATTTGTGGTGAATACAAATGAGGGGTGAGTTATTCCAGGATCATTTTGTCAAATGGCCTGATGACAGCCATGCACAATTACCTGGCGCACACAAAAATAAACACACTAACAGACATTATTCACAAACATATCACTACTATCCTTCAAGAAGATTCAAAGTCCCCATTTGATATATCAACTCTAAACATTGATGAATGGATAGAGAAGTACGATCCGAAACTTTGGAAGATGATTGTGATGTTGACCAGAAACCAGCAAGAGAGGAAGAAATCTGAAAGTGTTGAGTGCATACCACCCTTGAGAAAGTTGAGATGTTTTTACATCCTGTGCATTATACTGTACACAGTTGATAACAGGTGCAGCATGCCAATACACACACTGCTGACTAATATAGTGGAAAGCCATGGAGGAAACTCAGAACTCATGATTTTGAATCATTTGGGTGCAATTGCTTCTGCAGACACACACAGGAGATTTGTAAATTTAGTAATATTGATATTCCATAATGTTCTCTCTCTCTCTCTCTCTCTCTCTCTCTCTCTCTCTCTCTCTCTCTCTCTCTCTCTCTCTCTCTCTCTCTCTCTCTCTCTCTCTCTCTCTCTCTCTATAACTCTTCATTTGATTTGTGGTGAATACAAATGAGGGGTGAGTTATTCCAGGATCATTTTGTCAAATATGTAATTTAGTAATATTGATATTCCATAATGTTCTCTCTCTCTCTCTCTCTCTCTCTCTCTCTCTCTCTCTCTCTCTCTCTCTCTCTCTCTCTCTCTCTCTCTCTCTCTCTCTCTCTCTCTCTCTCTCTCTCTCTCTCTCTCTCTCTCTCTCTCTCTCTCTCTCTCTCTCTCTCTCTCTCTCTCTCTCTCTCTCTCTCTCTCTCTCTCTCTCTCTCTCTCTCTCTCTCTCTCTCTCTCTCTCTCTCTCTCTCTCTATAACTCTTCATTTGATTTGTGGTGAATACAAATGAGGGGTGAGTTATTCCAGGATCATTTTGTCAAATGGCCTGATGACAGCCATGCACAATTACCTGGCGCACACAAAAATAAATTAAGAATTAAAGAGATGATGAGCATGGTAATGTCACTGTGTTCTGTTATTTCTGGCTTTCCAGATCAAGAAAGATTCATTAATGGCTCCTTTAACAGTGTTAATCATTAGTTCCTTTGTAATCTTATTTGTTAGGCCTAGGTGTTCTTTTAATCTTGTAAGACTCGATGTATTTGGTAGGCCACGTGATCCAACTTCAACAGTTAGTAGACAACCTTTATATCCTTTACTACGCAAAGTCTCCAGGAGATCAGCATACTTTATGGTCTTACGTTCAGCTGCCTCCTCCATTAAAGTGTCATATGGAGCAGTCACTTCAATCATGGTCACAACCTTGGCATCATCATCCCACCAGACTATGTCGGGCCGTAAATCAGTATTTGTAATGTGGCTGGGGAAGTGATATTTATTGTCCAAGTCAACACTTATGGATGCAGTGGTTGGGATGGCCTCCTTCACAACTTCTGAAATTATTTGCAACACTACATCATGTCTCTTGTTATATCTTCTTAACTCCAGAGCTACTTTGCACGAGTTCAACACATGGACTAGGTTTTGAGTGTCTGCTGAGCACAGGGGACATTGATCTGAGTCTTTTTTCCGCCACAGATATAAATTAGCATTGTGTGGTAAGGTGTCTACTGCAGCATTGAGGACAAACTTGAGGGCATCTTGATGTAGTTTCCCTACTGCACTGGACCATATTGTAGCTGCATTTGATGTAAAGTTCCTGACCATGATCCCCTGCTTAGGGAGGTTCCAAAGCTTATTGAGAAGAGTATTTTCATCCTCTTTGGCCACTCTTGCTTTGGTGACTGCAACCAGAGCTCTGCGTGTCATTGAAGGGTCTTTGGACATTGTTTCTCTGACTTCAGTGCCTGGACGGAACTTTGCTCGTTTGGTACTCAATTCTTCTTTGAGATTTTTCTCTGCAATGAACCTCACACAGGGATCTGGAGATGTAAGGAGCAGGCATTGGCGAGACACCTGTAGTCTCTTGTGGAGTGATGACAATGCAGGCATTTCAAGCCCACCCTGCTTCCTGGATAGATAGAGGAGATTTGGGTTTGCTGACTTGGCCAGACCTGCCCATTTCTTCAAGAATCGTGTAGCCATTGGTTGTAAGTGGCGCTTGATCCAGGTGTGAGGGAATTGGTTGATTGTGAGGGGCCAGTTCAGCCTTGGACAAATTCCCAATTTGAAGATCTTGAGTTTTTGATTTCTGGTCACTGGGCATTGGTCCACGCATTTCAGCAACTTTTCAAGTTTCCCAGACAAGTCTGATCTGTTTTAAAGGTGTTATCATGTAATGAGATGGTGAAGGAGGATTGAAGAAAAACTGGCAACCCAAGTGACCCCGCAACCCACCAGCTGAGTTTGAACCCGCAGCATCTGACTTTAGCCGTCATAGCCACAGGACCCAACCGAATGAGCCACCAGGCACCCAGGAACCAGCTCAAACTCAGCTGGTGGGTTGCGGGGTCACTTGGGTTGCCAGTTTTTCTTCAATCCTCCTTCACCATCTCATTACATGATAACACCTTTAAAACATGCTTAGATGAGAGATAACCATCGTTTGTGAAGTCTGATCTGCTTTGTGATGGGTCATGTGGGATTGTGATGTAAAGGCCAAGGAATTTAATAGGCCTGTCACCAATAAAAGGAAGGGGTTTGTTATCTAGCTTCAGTTTAGGGTCAATGGTATGACCAGTAGATCCCTGTAAAGATACAGTGTAGCACTTGGAAGGCTTTGCTTTCATTCCTGCCCACTCCAACCACTTTTCTGTCATATTTAGAAGATGTTGACAGGCTGCAGGGCAATTTGCTACTAAGCACGTATCATCAGCGTATTGTAAAACATTGACTGTGTGGGATGACTTGTATAATGAATAACCCAGGTCAGTTCTTGTTTTGAGGGTGTCTATCAAAGTATTAATCACTGTGTTAAATATCACCACTGACAACGGATCTCCTTGGTAGACTCCTCTCTGAAGTGGGACCAGTGGTGTTGACCAACCATCTGATATTACTTCTGCTGCAATCCCATCATAGAGCGACTCTACTATTGCAGAGAATTTGGGAGGGGCATGGTAGTGGTTTAGGGAGAACTTGATGAGGGAGTGGTGTACACTTCCATATGCATTAGCAAGGTCCAGCCATGCAGTAGTCACTGATCGGTGACGTTTCCTTGCCTCATGAAGGATTGCACCTAATTTGGAATGGTGTTCTGTACATCCTGGAGTAGCAGTCATAAATGCCTTCTGGACTGACCTATCAAGATACTTGTTCCCCAGCATAAATTCCAGCCAGCGGTTCTTCAAAATGGAGGTGAAGAGTTTGCCTATACAAGAAGTTAAGGCAATTGGCCTAAAATTGGCTGGTTGCGAAGGGTCATTCTTTGCAGCTTCCTTCCCAATCAATTTGATAGCTGCAACCTTCCAATCCTTTGGGATCACTGATTGAGACCAGCAACAGTTGAAGATGTTTAAAAGTGCAGGGACCAGGGATCGGCACTTTTTGAAGATGATATATGGTATTTGATTGAAGGGAGATGGTGATGATGAATGTCTTGATCGTTTGATTACTGATATGATTTCCCACTCTTCAATAGGGCCAGTCTCTAATTCCTCTATAGGTGGTCTAGGAGTCGGCATCCATGATGGCTTTTCATACACTTGTTATGTTGATTGATATGTAGTCTTGAAGAAATCATATGCTTCTTTATCTGAGAAAGTTGGTGTGACTCTTCTGGTTGAATTGTCATCTAGGAGGTTGCTAGTAAATTTCCAAAAATCTTTATAACATCTCTGCCTTGCTTGTTTAGCCCTATTCCACTTGTCAACTCTGATGGATCGTTTTTTCAAGGAGCTGTGTGACTGGACCAATCTGAAGAAATTGCGAGCAAGTGACTGTATTTCTGATTGACATAATCCACTTCTTTTGGCCCTTCTATAGTCTTTCCTTGCCCGATTCTTCAAGTTTTTTGCTTTCTTCAAAGCCCTGTCATGATTGTGTGGTGTGTGTTTTTTCTTATTCATAAGTGGAAACTTCTTGATACCATGCTTCTCAGCAAAGTATCTATATAGGCCCTCAACAAGAATGGTGTTCTTCTCATCAATTGCAGCAGCAAGAATAATTCTAGGAATTACATTTTTTTTTTTTTTGAAAAAGGAATCAGCTGTTAACCAGTCTTCCTCACAGTTTGGAAGTAAAATCCCTGCCCTTACTACTGGGATGCATTGGTCAACCTGGTGGACTTGGTCTCCGCTTGATCTCTGTTTATTTGTACCTTGTTTTGGATGAACTGTGGTTTGTTGAGTTGTGGTTAGTTTTGTTGTTGTGGTTGAAATTGTGGTTTGTTGAGTTGTGGTTATATTAGGAGAGCTGATCTCCATACAGAAAGAGTTTTTTCTCAAATGTGTTTCTAGTCTGATAAAAAACTTCTGACACTTTGGACATCTAGCTTTCTTTGGTTTATTCTCTGATTTCCTCTTATCCAGTGTCTTCTTTGATAGATAACTTGAATAGTCTTTTCCTTCTCTCATTCTGCATTTCGGAAGATGACAACCCAGCTTCTTGAAACTAGATTTGCAGAAGGGACAAGACTTCAAATTTGCTTGGTTGATGATGGTTGTCATGGTGAAGTATTAATTTGAAATTTGGCAGAGCAACTGCTTCTAGACTTTGTCAGAGCCTTCTGAATTGCTACTAGAGCAGGTCTAATAACAAAGGTACCTAAACTATGAACAGTAGGAACAGCTAGAAAACAGTAGAACAAAGCCAGTAATTTCATTAATTTCATTAATTTTTTTTTTTTTGAAATGCCTGCATTGTCATCTCTCTCTCTCTCTCTCTCTCTCTCTCTCTCTCTCTCTCTCTCTCTCTCTCTCTCTCTCTCTCTCTCTCTCTCTCACACACACACACACACACACACACACACAGATGAAGGCACTCCTGTATTTGTCTTCAGAAGAATTCATAGCAGTTGCCATAGCTACCCATACTACTTCATTTTATCATTGTAGTTGTGGTTTATCAAACATGCCATATTACATACTGTCTATAATCATGGTGCTAATTTTGTCCCGCCACAAAACTAAAGTCCAACATTGAATGGGATTGTACCTGAATGTTCGGTAATGGATGCCATAATAAAAAAGAACCCGACGAAAGAGTTAAGTAGGCGTCAGAGGTGATGAAGTGGAGGCGGAGTTTATTGAGTTCGGAAAAAAGTGAAGAGATTAGTATCTGAATCGGAGCTATGGATTTGCTGAGTTACAATTTCATTGCATAAATTATTGCTCTGTACGATAGTGCGCATGAATGCAGTTCATATAGCAACGTGAATTTCTAGCGCTAAGTTGAAACTGGCTACAGCTGCAGCCATTATTGATACATGCGTGGGTGTTGAAAATTCCGGGGATCACGTGAATTCTGAATCTGGCGGACAAGGCTTTGAGTCATAATTTCCTGACTACCATGATATCCACCCGATTGCCTCCATGGAGTCCTAGTGCAATAACATAGATAGCTACCTATGTTCCACAGTAACTAGCTTCAACTATTGCCATTTCTAATAGCTATAGGCCTACATTTTTAGCTATCTTCAAACCTTGACCTTAGTCTATGCTATGAAAGCTAGCTTGTCCTACTATGATCAGCTGTTGGGTACATCACAGGAGTTATACATGTTCTCAAACATACACTGCAAGCCACTATAGCATACTTGGGTGAAGTTTATCAAGTGCTGAGCTCAAGTGTGCTTACTCATCACTTGGATAACAATATTCACTTGGTGGTTTAGGCAACTGGCCATGATGATTTAGCCTCTAAAACTTCGTGTAGCTAGATATACCTAGTCTAGTGCTGATCCACAAAAAAAAAGCATTGTGTGCATTGTGTTTATACAGGCCATTGAAGAGAGTGATGATGCCGGAAAAAAGGAATTTACGAAATTCTGTACTGAGCATAACGAAGACAGTGTCCAATCTATTGTTTGCAGGAAGGATAAAAGAGATGTGATAAACAAAAGGCTAGTGTTTCTGAACAGATCTCTCATCAAGAGGAAAACGTTCACACTCCTACACTATGCTGTGTTCGAAAACTGCCCAGAAACAGTGAAGATGCTCATTGAGAAAGGGGCTGGTAAGTGATAAGCTAATGTTGATTGAGTCATTCTTCTATAATCACCTTGTCATTGTAGATCCTGCTGCTGAACATGAGATGCAAGGAACTGCACTTCATTTTGCTTCCCTCTCTGCTAAATGTGATGTTGAAATGCTTAAGACAATATTTGACACCAGTGAAAGAATTGGCAAAAAAATGTAAACAATAATATAGCTTGATGCCCCTTATAATGCACAGCTGGATTAGCTGTAGCTACACGCTAGTTATATATCAACAGAGTTTGTGTGTTTCTACATATCAATTTCATATTTCTTATACTTGCAGAAAAAAAGAAACAGTAAATAAAGTGAATGGCTTTGCATGGACCGCTTTATTTTATGCCATAGAACGAGAGGATAAATTGATGTTAGAGTTTTTATTGAAGAATGGTGCAGGTACAGTAGGTTATGTTATTAAGATGATTAGCTATTATAATTATTATCATACCTAGCAGGGAGTTTGTGAGCCGTATGATGTGGCTCAATCTATAATATTGGAGTATAGCTATTACATTACCACAATAATTGGCGAGGGAAGCGAGCCACTCTCTGGTCATGTCAACAGGAGCTCGAGATATATATATACGTACGTCAAAAAATTATCATTCCACATGCGCTGAACCAATTGCTAAGCGACAACAAAGACTCAATTTTAATGTGGATTAGCAAAATGTAAATTTGACGATTAGCTACTATAGTATGGAGCCACCAAAGGCTAAAAAGAGACAGAGAAAGAGATAAGAACTAGGCTAGACGAAAGAAATGCATGTGCCCCTCCCACTGCATGTCACACCCAATAATTTACAAAAAAATTGTGTAAACTGCATGTATGTGCATGAGGACATAACTTCACATTATCAACATTGCTTCGCTCGCCCAACAACGCTTTATAAGCAATTCCTAGTAGTTAATGTAGCTATATAAATGCTACCATCCAGGAAAGGCACTTAAATAGATAATAATTTTGAATTTATAAGAAGTGGTCCCTTTCCAGTCATAATAACCACAAATACATTACATTACACCATGCAGCTAGCGCTACCTGATGTTAATCAGAATGCTGTGATTACTTTGTAGATGCCACTTCATTTATTGAGGAGTTTGGAGGCACTTCTTTTGTTTTCACTGCATGGCTGTCATCTGCTGAAATCTTCAAATTCATGGTGGATTATCATGGACTGTAGGCAAAGAACCATTGCTAGCTATGCAGGCTGAATAAAGTTCTGTTTTTTTATTGTAGGGATTCTGATTCAAAAGAAAACAAGATGAAATTGAAAGAATTAGTAAATGATGTCAAAAGAGAAGGGACAAAAAGTCCAGAAGAAGATAGAAAGCTAGACATTAACAATCGAAGGATTCTCTTTCTTGCCTGTAGACAACGCTGTGTCAAATTGGTGGAGACATTACTGATATATGGTGCAGGTTAGTCTACTCCTAAGAAGAAATCAGCTCCAAGCAGTTAGCTCTATAGCTAGAGGCTATAGCTAGCAAACTGCATCTGCATGTATAGCTATGGCTAACTATATTCTATTACTATCCAAAGTGAGTCTTAAATTTTGGCTATAGCAGCTAAGCTATTTCATATATAATTGCTGTCCTATAGATCCTTCCCTACCTGATGAAACAGGGAGAAATGCTGTGCATTATGCAGTCGAGTGTCGTGATGAAAGTATACTCAAACGACTGCTGAAGGATGATGAGCTGAAGTAAGCATCAATTAATTGAGCAAAGCACTCTCAAGTCATGACTCAATGAAATTGTTGATTAAGGCGAGCTTGAACAAGCCCCATGCATGCACTCTAGCGAGTAATACTGGGGCATGCAGATTGTATGTGGATGATGGGACAAGCCTGATATACGTAGTTTGCATAGAATTTGGTAGTCATGAAGGTCTACTATAGCTATACTGTGACCATTTATACTTATAGCTCTAAATGAATAGTTATTTCTATACTGGACTATTGGCTATAAGGAGCACAAGCACTTGCTTGCATATTGCCCTATTGGAAGTATATATATATACACCTTTCACCTCTGCTGATGAAACTCAGGGTAGATTCAGTGGATAAGCAGCAACACTCAGCATTGTGGTATGCTTTGGAAAATGGTGTAAGTCCAAACATTGTGCAGCTATTAATGAAAAGAAGAGCAAAAGTCACTAAACCAAATGGTATAATAATCTATGAGCATTGAAGAAGCTCATTATTATTACATGCTATTTTTAGACTCGTTCAAAGAAATGAAGCTAAGCAGATTAATTACAGATGATAATTACACTGATGAAGTTTTTGCAGATATTGTTAGTTTCTTGGACCAAGACAGGTATATCGTTTGTTGTTGTTGTTGTTGTTGTTGTTGTTGTTGTTGTTGCTATCAAGATGCATGATCTTGATTTAAGTAGTTATTTCCTCCTAGGCACAAACATTCACTCAATTCCACAAGCCCCCTGGAAAAAATGACTCCCTAGTTCTGAGCACTCTTGACTAGGTGTGGGTGATTCCCACTCATTCACACCTAGGTCTGAGTGACTCCCCAGTCATTTCTGACTGGAAGTCATCCACACCTAGTCAGGAGTGACCGGGTCAGAGGGAGTCACCACTGACTATGACACCGGCAAGTATAGCCACCAAGTTTCAACCATAAAAATTTGTTGTTGTTGTTATTGTTGTCATCATCATCGTCGTCATCGTCATCATTGTTGTTATTGTTTATTATGTGTAGTTTAGAGCGAGATATATGTACAGAGAAGCATTTCAATATCTTTCAGCTAGCTACTTCTTCTAATAAGCCAGCTAAATTGAAAATATTGCTGGAAAAATATGAAGGCAAGTCAGATCAACTTTTCTTGGCTGTGTCAATCCCCCATATTGATGCAGATTTACTTGAAAGACTTCAACATTCCAAGTCAAGTATTCATAAACATCTAAGTAAGTGCACCTGTAATCAAATGAGATAGATAATAATAATTAATGGTCAAAGCTGAATATTCTTTTGGTTTTTAAGCAGGAAGACTCCACAGGACATAGAAAGTAGTCTGGCATAGCCGAAACTTCATAGTGAAGGGTCAGGCTCTACCCCCAAAAAATAAAAAAGGGGTGGGGGTGGGGACTGTACATTATTAATACTACCTACAATATTATTATTTTCAGAAAAACATGTGCGAAAGAAGCATCTATTTCATATAGCTTTGAAGCAGGGTTGCTCACCTGATGTTATAGACTTGCTCAATGACTGGTCAGTACATGAATCCAATGCATAGGGCTCAATAGTATGCAAGTAAAATTTAATGCAGTTCATGTTATACGAACCTAATGAAGGATGACGAAGGAAATACACCTCTTCATTGTTTGACAGATGAAACTCGTGAAGATTCTTTCATAAAATTTATGAAAATTGATGTAAACTCCTGTCTTTAGCTACTTATTATAATTTAGTTATTATTATCTATAATATCATCAGGTAACAAAAACCAAGGAGATGATGAAATTAAAAAATCAAAGAAATGTAAGGTCACATCATGAGAGTAGCTAGCAGTAGTTAATAACATACGTATTTGAGGAGGACAGGCTCATGTAAATAATGTATACGTATTGTGTTCCCATTGAAATATTATATTTGAGCACTGTGATTTTTGAATGCACCACTGACAGCTAGATAGTTGAAATAATTATTTTTGTACTTAGCCTAGTATAATATAATATAATGAATCTGATATTGAGTATTATACTAGAGAACACCCTTGGATATTGCCATGGAAACAAAGCAGCAGACCTTTTTTAATATCTTCGTAGTGGACTGAGATGCTGAAGTACATACCTCAACATTATTGAGAGCGATACGAAAGAAACGCCCAGAGTAAGTGTACAAATTTAAAAACCTGTAGTTCTTATCAGGCAAATGGAACCTGAATAATACCTAACTGGGTAGCTCAGCTGATCAGTTATACATGTAAAATATTACATAGGTGTTATATAAAATATTACATAGGTGTTCCTCTTTGTTTGTGAAGAAAAGTAAAGATATATTCTCACTACTACAAGTTTCTGGAGATAGATATCAGGATGAAGGTGACATGGAATTGCGACGATTCAGCAGACCTGAAGATAGGCCAGGTATTAATTTTATTAACACATGCATACATACATATTACTTTTATAACAGATGGTACTGAAGAACCATTGAATTACTGTGAAAGAGAAGACAGTGAAAGAGCTCTTAGGAGGCCTTTTATAGAATTGATCAAGGAGATGCCAGGTAGTGTAGCAGCTATACATGGGAGATCCTTGTGCAATAAAATAATTATAATAGATGTAGCTAAAGAAGCATTAGATCGCTGTGAAGAGGAAGACAGTGAAAGAGCTCTCTACGTGGTTGATGATTAGTAAGTGATTATTCATAATAATTATGACTTGGAAGTACCCTAGCAACATAACTAGTGCACTTCCATGATCATTAGTAGCAATAGATAGCAATTTTGTGGGAAGAGTTCTAGTAGTCATAAGGCAGTTCCAAACAAATCACTTGGTAATGGTACGCTATAACATAATATCCATAGGCGTATGCATGTGCGTTGTCAAGATAACAAGCGTAAGTATATAAGGTCGTTTCTGTGTGCATTTTTTAGTATCACCCTGATGAAGGCTAGAGTATTCTGGTCGAAACGTTGGTGGTTTGTTTCATAAGCTAATTTTATGAGAACTAATTCTATTGAAATCACTTGTTTAACGGATTTTTTCTCCTTTCTTATAGGCAGGCAGGACGAAATAAACTTAAATATAAACTACCTCAGTATACTATGCATCATATTTATATGGTCATGTGTTCTAATACACAGAGAAACAGGGATCTAGTATACAAAGATGAACAGCAGTATACTGAGAATATACAAGTTTAAATCTGTCAAAATAGGGCAGGGAATCCGTTAAACAAGTAGCTAATTTATTTTGAACTGCCTAAGCTTAAACTACATGCATGTTTTTATAATGTATATAGTAAATCACCAGAGCATCCATTGAAAGTTATGGTAAGTGAAACTCTAGTGTAATTCGACTATTAGTTGATAAACCATAATTATTATTATAGTAAAATTAATGAACACTGCTTTAATATTTTTTCAATAGATAAAGTATGAACATTCGTTTGAACTTTTGAGGCATTCAGTAGTGACGAGAGTTATGAACTCCAAGTTGTATCACCATGGCTACCTGTTCTACTTTCTTCTATTAAGCATACATATTCTCTACATTGGATTCCTGTCTGCTTTCTCACAAGTAATACCCAATCCAAGAGAGAATGCCTTGTGTTCTAGTAAGTTCAGTGCAAAACATCTCAAGCTATATACCACTTGAGCCAATTAGCTAATTTTTGGGGACTCCCCATGCATGCAACATTAGGCTTATAATGGCTAACATACGTACGTAATAGGTGAATTTTCAGGCATACAAATTACCCATTAAACTATTATAGCTATAGGTAACTTTTGGGGAATTGCTTGAAAGCACAAATGGCCAATATAGCAAATTAACAAGCAAACAAACAAATAAACAAACAGAAATAAACAGTATGATCTCAACTCTTTCAGATAGTACCAATGTCACAAGTACTGCTGCAGAAATAACCAGGAACCAAGGTACGTACTAGCCAATAATCATAATAAAATTTAATGGTAATAATGATGAGGTTGCAACAACAACAATGAGGAATGTGCCACTGGTACCTCCATATTTCTTTATCGCTTGCAGTTCTGGCATCATTCATCATCATCTTTGCTGCAATTAGAGTTCTTACCAAATCCTTCCATTTCTTCATTTCCTTATACAACTTTATACGAGAATACCTCACAACAGGGAGGTACTTGATACCATGCTACTGGTTCCCACTACTGAATAGACTGAAAAATTATTTGGAGATATTTATCTACACATCAGCTATTGTCATAAGTGTGAATGTAATAACAAGCTTCAATGGATGCCTTACTTCAACAGTTTATAATTTTGTAATATTCATTGTTGCTCTGAGCTGGATAAATTTCGTGATCTTTCTGTCACATACGCCTTTCATTGGAGTTTATGCTCGTATCTTCATTACCATCACTAAAACATTTCTCAAGTTAGCACTGTTTGCCTTACTTCTAGTAATTGGAACAACATTGGTGCTAGTGATGTTATTCTCCAATCAACAACAACCAGTAAGTTACTGTTACAATAAGCATGTACATGAACCTGATTAGCTCAAACACTATTTATAATAAGAAGATAATCTCTGTAAACTCTAGCTATAATAGCCATGTACAGTGGAACCTCCAATAACAGACACTCCAAAAAAGGACAAACCTCTCAACAAAGGACACAATGAGGCTGGGTCCCAACTGTGTCCATTATTCAGAGGTTCCACTGTAGCTATAGCTACATGTAAGTCATAACTAGCTGCATGCACTCCCATCTCTTATTATTATATATAGGTGTAGGAAGCAGGGGGGCAAGGGGGCTCTCGCCCCCCTAAATTATTAATGAAGATAAGTGGTTTACTGTAAGAGAAATTGTGGTTGCCCCCCTAATCAAAATCATCTTCCTACACCTATGTAATATAGCCACCTTCTTTCTACATTCACTCAAAATAACTAAAGGTTGCCATAGTAAATGGTTTACTATATTATAGACATCGCCTTTCACACTTGATTTTGGAACAGCCATGGTCAAGGTCATCACCATGGTGACAGGAGAGCTGGGATTTGAGGATATATTCTCACTGTCTTATGATATCAAAGACCCACTTACTACTAATGATGCCGCTCCAGGGATTAATAATGGACCTCCAGTCAGTGCTGGAGTTGCCTATTTCCTGTGGATACTTTTCCTTGTGTTTATGCCCATTCTTCTCTCTAATATGCTGGTGAATACTGTACCTAACAGCTCCAGAGTGTTATTATCTTAATTATAATTTCCAAGACTGGTCTAGCTGTTGGTGATGTTGAGAAGATAATCAATGAGGCAACATTGAAAAAAATTATAAACCAGGTATGGTGACAAGAGACAAAAATCAGATTGTTAACTATAACAAGTTTATACTAGCTAGATGTATAATCAACTACAATTGTGGCTGCTTATTTCATTTATATGTAGGTTGATAATATGATGGAGTTAGAAGAGACGTTTATTTTCATTAATTGTAGACGAACTCATGTCAAATGTGTTGATAAAAATTGCCTCAAAAATTTGAGAAAATTCATCAAAAAATTTGTGTGGGATGATGAAACTAAACTGGTATGTACAAATCAACCATTATATATTATTATATAGATTTTATAATAAAAATCAAACAGGATCGTCAAGTTGAGTTCATCAAAAAGAGCCACTTCTCCTGATAGCTAATAATATACCTATGATCGAGACTTCTCTTGTATTTTTGTATTATCATATTTCTTATCTTTACATAATAGCTTTGTGTGCTTCATATTTGTTATATTTTATGGCCTATAATAATTATGTAATTTATATATTCAATAAGACTGGATTGACTTACAAGTGTGTGATGACTAAAAGGTGACCGACATGTAGCTAAAGCACGTGGTGCTAAAAGTTCTAGAATATTCTACTGAGCATGCTTACAAAAGATAACCAATAAATAATGCAAAATAATAGTTAACACAATAAAAATACAAGTCAACTTATTCCACAATTATATATACTTGGAAGGAGGGACTATAACACACAAGTTAAACTTACCAAGAACAGGATTTGTCTTTGTATTTTCTCTGTAAAGCGTTAACTGGGTGGCTTGGACATGAACCAGATGTCTCTCTCTGACACGATTGATATAGTGTGAACAAATACACCACACCATATGCATATACACTAGAAATGTCCCAACTGCTACAATACTGAAGATTGGGTGGAAAAAAAGGAGATAGCCAATGCTTGTTGATGGATTCGAAGCAATAGCATTAGAACCTAGTGAAAATGCTTGACTAACACCGAGTAACTTTACAAGGCCACAATTTCTATGGCTTGAATGATAAGGAATTTATGCTTGAATCTACATCACCATTGCTACAACATTTCTCAAATTGTCAATTTTTGCCCTGATTTTGGTGTTAGGATCAACACTAGTGCTAGAGAGGTTATTTTACAAACCTGATGTTCCAGTAAGTTATAGAGCCAGCAATCATAAGGGGATATTAAGCATAGCTAACCTGCATAAAATTGAATTTAGCTAGCTATAATTTATACTCTGGTGATAGTACTTGAGAAAAGGGGTCTTTTGGAGCAGAAATTCAAAACGGAAACTCTTAATCTGGAGATTTATATGATATCAAATCTACACACCATTAAATTTTTGTTCCTTAATTGAATTTTACATTTTATATGTAGCTTGTAAACTTTACAAGCATTTAAGAGCTTTTAATGTTTTGCATGATAAGACCCCTTTTCTCGAGTACTATCACATAAATTTCTGTATTATCTTCAGTAGCACATTTAATTTTGTAGAGGTCACCTTTTGCAATAAATTTCGGGACAGCCATGGCCAAGGTCATCACCATGATCACAGGAGAGCTTGGATTTGAAAACATATTCTCACTCTCGTATGATGTTGAAGATCCAAAGACCACCACGCCTGTGATAAATTTTCCTATAGCCTATGTTAGCTTTTCTCATACTAATACCCATTTCACTTGCCAATATGCTGGTAAGTGATAATTATAATGTGTATAGCCCACTATTATTATTGTGCCCTTCTTGTGTTTAAGATTGGTCTGGCTGTTGGTGATGTAGAGAAAATAAGGAAAGAGGCAGCTATGAAAAGCAAAAATAAACCAGGTTTTCTTTCTTTAAGACTAACTAGCTAATCATAGCTAGTATGTACAGGCATGCTAACTAGCTAGCTATATCAGTCAACTTCAAAAATCCATAATAGCTAGCTATAATATAATATTATGTATGTGATTTATCAACCTCAAATACAATAATCATAATTATCGGTCCAAATTTCTATGGTACAAATCATCCTTGTAGTAGTTTAGTCATTACTATATAATACACAATCACCAGATTGCTATTTTTATAATGATAGGTTGGTTACATCATCGAAAAAGAAGAGTTTTGCTCTGAAATTAGTTGTTAAAAAATTGGATATACTGAAAATAATTGTGAAAAAATTCAATATAGTCTGGATAAATGCAGAAAGTGCTTCAAAGCCTTTGTGTGGGATAGAGATGATGAAGATCTGATTCCAAAGAGTTATACAAGAGTATAATGATTATTGTGATGAACTAATAACATAATGTGATATTTAAGCATACATTCTATGTGATTTTATTTCATTGCAGTGTCTGTGTGCCTGTGTGTCATTGTTCAGTTCTGGCAGTATAATTTAAACTATAGTTTGGAAGCATGCATTTGAGTTATCACATATAAAACCAAAAGATAGCTATAGCTGTTAATTTTATACATCAGTATTTGTACACAAATTGCTGAAATAAAATTATGGATCATGGCTGCGCAAATAAGTCTTCCCTCATAATATAATGTATAGGTATTATCACCACAATTAAATGGGAGTGAAGTAGGTGGTCTCTTGAACTATACACATTCATTAGCCATCCCTACTTGGCTTTTTTACACTGTGAGAATTTACCTTCCTACCAGACTGTGTAGTAGATCATGCCAGGGAGTAGCATGTTGTCAGGAGGAAAGACTAAAGGAAGGCACACATTCACAGAAAAATTCACACTTTGTGGGTAGCTAAAGGGGTTGTACTTGGCTGATGTTCACTTTCTTGTTGCCAAACTTTTTTGAACTGCACATAGCCATCCCTACTATTTTTTTTTCTCCTTTACTTGTTATAGTAGACACACCCAGAATCTATCAAGGCTTATTCCAAACAACAATATTAATTCTTATTTCAATACAAACATCACATGTACAGTATAAACTTGTGGTATACAAAAATGAAGTTAATACAAAAAAATTTTGAAAAAATATCTCCATATTAAAATAATAATAGTAACTGTTAATGTACACAGGATATCATCATGATAAAAGTGGAGAGTGTTCAGAAACATCTCTTGGCAACTAGAATAACAAAACAAAACAAAACAGTGACACTCAGTACTACTATAGTGGAACCTCCAACTCTGAAAGTGGACAAGTATTTCAACAAAGGACGGTACCATTGAATATACACTCTATACAAAATAACCTCCAAAAGAGGATGGGTCCCAAGTGTGTCCATTATTCGGAAGTTTCACTATGCATAGCATGCTTTATATAGTATGATGTGGACCTTCATTTGTATGAGAAAATACTGGGG
Organism: Crambe crambe; assembly: GCA_963924555.1. NCBI lineage: Eukaryota > Metazoa > Porifera > Demospongiae > Poecilosclerida > Crambeidae > Crambe > Crambe crambe. The sequence continues at coordinate 5,511,039 of OZ004589.1, forward strand.
TGTTGGTGTTGTTATACTGGGGTGTTGGTGCTGTTATACTGGGGTGCTGTTATACTGGGGTGCTGTTATACTGGGGTGCTGTTATACTGGGGTGCTGTTATACTGGGGTGCTGTTATACTGGGGTGCTGTGATACTGGGGTGCTGTTATACTGGGGTGTTGGTGTTGTTATACTGGGGTGCTGTTATACTGGGGTGCTGTTATACTGGGGTGCTGTTATACTGGGGTGTTGGTGTTGTTATACTGGGGTGCTGTTATACTGGGGTGCTGTTATACTGGGGTGTTGGTGTTGTTATACTGGGGTGCTGTTATACTGGGGTGCTGTTATACTGGGGTGCTGTTATACTGGGGTGCTGTTATACTGGGGTGCTGTTATACTGGGGTGCTGTTATACTGGGGTGCTGTTATACTGGGGTGCTGTTATACTGGGGTGCTGTTATACTGGGGTGCTGTTATACTGGGGTGCTGTGATACTGGGGTGCTGTTATACTGGGGTGTTGGTGTTGTTATACTGGGGTGCTGTTATACTGGGGTGCTGTTATACTGGGGTGTTGGTGTTGTTATACTGGGGTGCTGTTATACTGGGGTGTTGGTGTTGTTATACTGGGGTGCTGTTATACTGGGGTGCTGTTATACTGGGGTGCTGTTATACTGGGGTGCTGTTATACTGGGGTGCTGTTATACTGGGGTGCTGTTATACTGGGGTGCTGTTATACTGGGGTGCTGTTATACTGGGGTGCTGTTATACTGGGGTGCTGTTATACTGGGGTGCTGTGATACTGGGGTGCTGTTATACTGGGGTGTTGGTGTTGTTATACTGGGGTGCTGTTATACTGGGGTGCTGTTATACTGGGGTGTTGGTGTTGTTATACTGGGGTGCTGTTATACTGGGGTGCTGTTATACTGGGGTGTTGGTGTTGTTATACTGGGGTGCTGTTATACTGGGGTGCTGTTATACTGGGGTGCTGTTATACTGGGGTGCTGTTATACTGGGGTGCTGTTATACTGGGGTGCTGTTATACTGGGGTGCTGTTATAACAAACTCTCAGCCCTTCAGTTTTCTACACTTGATGTTCATGTAACTCACTGAATCTTTCTTGCAGTAATGGCAGCAGCAATAGTATTTGCAAACTCTCTGTGACCGCTGACATTTGATTCTACAGCCACTACTTAGCCACCACTTCTTGATCATCATGATCAGCCTACCAGGGGCTGCATACAGTTGAGGGCATCTAGAAGAGATATTATTAAGGCTAAAACTGTTTCATCCCTTTAATGAGAAGCTACTGGAAACAGAAACTGTTCTTAAAAAGAAAATGGCCTGCCATAACTTTGATCCTGAAGCTTGTGCAAGAAAGCATTGGGTTGTCCTATTACCATTACCTCATGCTCTCATCACGATATCGTGCATTGCATATGCATCATGGATATTCTAGTAGTGACCCTTTACCTCATCACTACAGTAACGACCCTGTACCTATTTACTACAGAAAGTAGCAACCCTGTACCTCATCAAGGATATTCTAGTAGTGACCCTTTACCTCATGCATGGTTGCCTACATACATATATATACATATACAGAAAGCCAGAAAGTGTTCACCCTTTACCTTGTCATGGGTTAGTTTTTCTACAGTAGTAACCCTTTACCTCATCATTACTGATAGCAACTCACAGGCGTTGGAGCAAAGGTCGAGACGTTACTGAGTCAATATTGGAAGAGAAGAGACCAAAAATTACCACCACGAGGAATATTTGGATTATCCAGCCTGCATACCATGGATACCACCCAGCTCCCACTGGCAGGGCACCAAAGACCACTGAGATGACAGCTACGATAATAGCATAGAGCTAAAAGGAGAAGAAACCATAAGTGAATTCAACTTCTTTTTTTTTTTCTCCTTTGCTAATAATATGATCACTAGGCCACACCCCTGGATTCAGACTTACAGCTGCTGACTTGATGTGGTTGACCAGAGGACATTGAGAAGCAAAAACAGTGAGAATGCAAATACCAGCAATAGGAGATATCACTAAAACAATCAGATAAAGAAGATACGCATAATTATCTTTCCAAGATAAAAAGTGGAGAGGTGTCCTTATTAAAAAGGTGGCCTGCTTATGTGTGTAATGCAAAATACCTATGCAGGAGGCCAGGGAGACTCTTACCATTGCCAAATAAAGAAGAGGCAAGGATGGCTGCAGATGACTGTAGAACAGCGTCTTCATTGCAGTTTGATAACTGACAGACAGTAGGGATGACCAGTGGGAAGATGATACCCATTGTACCAAATGCCTACATGCATATGTAAGAAAATAAGAGCAAAGTAATCTCCAAGAGTAACAGAAGGTGGCCTAAAGTCATCCCTGAAAAAGTACATGTGTCAAGGAATCCTGGAATGAAAATGCAGGGCCAATCATAACAAATTGCAGTTGACCTAACATTAACTGAATCTGCACTGATTTCAAACACCTGCAATACTTTTTTTCTATTGTAATAATGTCAGATCAACAGGGCCAATTAAACTGCTGGATATTAAGTTTGTCTTGTATGGATTAATGAAGGAAAAATACTCAGCGACAGATTAAACAATGGATTTACAGAGTGATATTGGCAAGTTTGTTGTTGTTTTTTTGTTTGTTTGTTGTTATTTTTTTAGCTTAAAATTGTCCATACATTATTCTGTTGAACAATATTTAAAGACAGCTGTTCTATCCATCCTGGAGCTAGGCTGTCCCCTCTGAATACTAACAGTGCAACTCTAAATGAAAAATCAGCTATTTCAAAAGGTCCTTACAGCAAGACTGCATGCTTAAACACATTTTTCCCATACAAAAAATGACTCACTGATCCAGCAGCAAAAGACATGAGAAAGCCTATGACAGTGACGATGGCTGGAATGTACTGGGCAGTCAGCCCTCCATCTGACAGAGCCTTGGCCAGGTAATTGGTAGTGTGAATATCCTATAATATAAGCATTTGTATATACAATAAACTAAAATATAGAGCATGTGGCCAGAGTGGTCAATTAAGCATTTCATCCACAAAATAAGAACACCTCTCGTCCGTAATGCTCTATTGTTGTTGTTATTGTTGTTGTTGTTGTTTTTAAAGAATATAATCAGGGAATTTTTCTTCGAAGGATATTTTCTCCTCTGATAAAGGGATACCACTTCTTTTTTACCTCTTATATTTGGGACACTGGTTTTCTGGTCCCAAAGATGTCCCATTGTAATACTGTAATCATAAAGCGCTTGTTACTTACTTGTATGGCTTCTCCCAATGCCCATGCCAGCCACAGCACCATAAATGGCTCAATTATATCATTTACTCCTGCAATCCATGCCTAATTTCAAACAATATCAATGTAATACATAAATTAAATGGTAGAATCAGATTCAGTGCTTGAAATAAGGAGGGTAATTTTTTGTCAGGAAATTCAGCAGGGATAATCACTGTCCAGCAGCCACAGGTGCTAGAAATCACATTGCTATGCCAACAATTAGTTCTAATTGGCACCATAACTGTTAATAGGGACTTGGACCAGCTAGTAAAAGCAAATCTCTTTCGTTTGGGAGCCCTGTATATTTCAAGCACTGGAATAACTTGTGACTGTGTGTACGTACATACCTCCATATACTCATTCAGGGTGAGGATTCGCTGAATCAGCAACATTACCATGGCAACCACACAGGCTAGCGCCGACGCCCAAATAAGAGCAGCAACTGAGTCAGCATTTGTGAAGATGTTGACAATCGTCAATTGCGGTCTAGAGAGAAAGGTAGACATGATACATAGATTCGATAGTGGGTGGGGGGAGGGGGGGGAGCAAAGGTGCATCCTTTGTATACAAAGAAGTGACCTAATTCTAAATCTAGCCCTGGGGCTACGCACTTTTTATCCTCAGGCATATTTATGATGGTCTGCCATCCATCCAGCACCATCCCAACAAGTGTGACGATCATCGTCACCAGGAAAGGAATAGCTGCATTGAACCTGTATCAAATCAACCAACCACAAAAGATGTACATCAAACACACAAACTTCCAGAGAAATTAAGTACATCTTCTCACCATCGGTACTTTACTCCTTTCTTGGGTGCCAGAGTTCCTCCTACAGTGGTATGTAGCATACAGTTAATGTACTGAGAACAATACCAGTGAGTAACAGTTATTGGCAAGTACTATCAAGTATTAAAATAGAATATTCTACACTGGATCTGCATGTTCCCGGCTCAGACGAAAACCTTGTCATTTGATCTAAAAAGCACTTCAAATATCTTCAGGGTTGTCCCCACAGCATTAAAAAGCACACTAAAATTCTTGGTGCATATAGTCTCAAACCAGTCAAATATTTTCATCCACTAAAAAATATTTCCATATGGGTTACCGTGTGGATAAGATTATAACAGCTGTTCCACATGGAGACCACAGTGTTTTGTTAAGCTATACCACCAGACTATTGTTAGTGGGGACTGGGGAACATGTGCCATAATTATGTAGTATCTAAATATAACCATTCACCTTTCACCTCACTAAAACTGTTGTAACTTGCTTGCAAATAGTGGAGAGAGAGAATAATTATTAAAGAAGGAAGTCACTTATTACAGGAATAATTTTAAGCTGACACAGGACAACAGTTTGGCCAGTCAGTTATTCTGACACTATTACAAGTATACATAGCAGGTATTTTGAAATCAGTGCCAAATTCAGGTCAACTACAATTGGCCATATTATTATAGGCTGTACTATGAACACAATTAGCTGTACCTGGAAGATCAGCTTCAGATAAGTCGGTATTACTACCAGTGGTCCTCTTCATCTCCAGAGTCTCGTGTTCTCCTTCTTCTTCAACTTTAACTATCTCCTCTCGTATCTGGCTCTCCACCAATCCATTCTTCAACCCGTTCTTCTTCAGCTTCTCATTATTGGGGGCCAGTCCCGGAAGTTTGGTGTTAATAAGATTGGGCGGGGATTTTGGCAACATGTCTCGCTCTGCCCACAGCATGGGACCAAAGTCTCGCTTGAGGATGGTAATGAATATGATTGTGAACACCAGCAGAAGGGGAAAGAATCGATACGCTGCATATATAGAAAAGGCCACTTTTCATTCTAGTTGCTAAAGCTAAAACAAGTAGTGAAGTCTTCCATAGAGCTAGGAAATCAATCTGCCCACTATATGAAAATGCATTGAAGAGATGGGAAATACAGTATGTGACTCATTCTAGCAGTGAAGTCTTCCACAGAGCTAGGAAATCAACACTACATGAAAATGCATTGAAAAGATGGGAAATGCATCATTTTAGTTAAAGCAAGCAGTGAAGTCTTCCATAGACCTACGTACCCTGAGCCAGGAAATCAACTAGTCAGCCACCACTTTATTAATGGACAGTTATACTTGCATAAATATGTACACTTACGAATTGTTCTGACAGCGAGAACGAATGGATCCATGTCTCTTAAATTTTCACAACTGTCATGGCACATGGGGTTCTGCAAAGCCTGGTGCAGATTACCCACCTGAACTCCTATCCAGCTGGAAAAAAAAACCATCATCACAACAAAACAACAATAAAATAACAGCAACATAATCATTATCTATTAATTGACAGTACCTTGAGATTGGTACAATGCTTGGTAGCGTAGGGCCAAGGGATTTAAGAATGTATGCAAACTTCTCCTTGCTAACTGAGGCAGCGTCCATCATCTGAGAACACATTATTATGTAAGTACATAAACACAACAACAACAACAACAACAAGAAAGTCCATGTTTACAATTCTAATTTCATTTTTACAGCAAAAATAATACATCTATTGCAGCCATCCTAAGCAAGCAGCTAGCCAAAATTAATTTTCAGTATTTGGTATACATTAACGTCCTTTTCTTACATAGTCAGGTCATACATAAGGACACTGAAATTTGGTAGGCTGTTTCAATACTAAATGCAAGGGCAGGCCACTCCATTTGGATGAACAAAATAGGTCTATGGCATTATATCCTCATGAATATACTTCAGCACCGTGTTTGAAAGTACAGCTAGGGGAGACTCTGATATATGATAGTGGGCTGGGTCTATGGCACGAATATACTTCAGCACCGTGTTTGAAAGTACAGCTAGGGGAGACTCTACTGTTTCCTTTACAATGACAATGCAGGTGCCTTCACATACATACGAACACAACATGTGACTCATTGGGGACTTACCGTTCTGAGACTAGTACCAGCTATCAGAACGAGACTGTAATCATCAAAGAAAATCATTGCCCCAAGAATGATGCAGACAATTGATGCACTAATAAGAAGTACGTATAACAGAAAGGGAATTTTATTGATAATTATAAGTATATAAAAAACAGTTTATAGAAGATAATCATTGGGAGTAAAATATTTTCAGTAGGTACACAATAGACAACATTGGGACATGTTTATTGTACACAATAACTATTTACATACACAAACTTACCGTCTTCTTGAACCGGTGAGTTTCTTCAGTATGGCAGCCAGCCCCAATCCACCTCCACTTTTCTAAATGATATAAAAATTGACTATAAGCTCATTAGACACAAACGCTCTAACTCTTTACAGCAGGACTGGACATTACCCTCTAAGTAAGTGTCCTGTTACACCATCTAAGTGTCCTGTTACACCATCTAAGTGTCCTATTACACTATCTAAGTCCATGTCCTAGCTATTATGCACCATCTAAGTGTGTTATATAAGTATAGTGAATTGGTTCTCTTCCATAAAACATAATGTCTTCTGTTGGCCAGTTTAATAATAACAGGTGTAAGCACCAAATAAGGGATCTGCCTATGGCACATGCTGTTGAGCCACACCCATTTCCTTGGCTATCACCTATAATTAACTAGGGAAATGTAAGCATTGTGGAACAAGCACACATGCCCAATGTTGTCACATGAAAAGAAGCTTCAATATGTATCAGATAAATAAATATAGTGCTCCCTCAGTCGACTCCCTAGTGGTGTGGGGCTCTGTGCTCACCCCCAATTTTATATATATTGAAAATGGAATAAGTTAACCTTAATTAGGTTAACCTTCGTGTACATGACATGTGTAAAAGTGTGAGGACATACAGATATGGTACTCCAATTTCCTTTATCAGCTACTCTCATATTAGGATGGGTGTGTGTGTAAACCAGCAAGTCCACACGTTCTATTAACATGCACCAAAAATAGGTTTACCACTGCATTGATTGTAGTTAGAGTCTGATGCAATCTCCATGCATGCAGCGCAGTAGATTTGCATGCTAATGGCATGCTGACAGCATACATGATTGATAGATAATAGATTGATATTCATACTCACTTGAACCACCCCAATAAGTCCACCAAGGAAAAAGGAAAAGACGGCAATCTGTGGATTAGAGAGATAACATATCATATGCATACATGCATGAATGGCCAGCCACTTACAGCAGAGTGATCAAAGTCAGCCACCGAATTAACAAAGTAATAATCTGCAAGAGAGTTCAAATTCATAGTAATACTTTTCCCTGTATCTAGTCATGTGCTGGCTACTTCAAGACCAAATTTCATTTAATAAAATATTAGTTCTGCTAAACACAGTGAATCTCTCTCTCTCTCTCTCTCTCTCTCTCTCTCTCTCTCTCTCTCTCTCTCTCTCTCTCTCTCTCTCTCTCTCTCTCATCTGTATTAAACCCAATGCATGCTTCTGCTGGACTTATCCAATTTCTCCAGCCAATAATAATAAGCTTAATACTGATAGCTATAATTATGAAGAAGTCATTTTACTAGTTGATGAAATTGTCCTGTCATGTGTTCTATAATGGTTGGACTACATATGTATCCCCACACCAAGTTTCAACCCAAGGCTATTAGTATATCTAGATAGCTACCTACATTTATTATACACTCACCAATGGTGCGTAAAGTAGCAATGAGAGGATTGTAGCGATAAGCTAAAAGAATAAAAATTATATAATAATTTATTGTACTATTAATAACACCTTCAAAGATTCTGCTTTGGAGGTGGATCTGTGGAAGCTTTGGACCTGGACTTTACTCACCCGTAACTGCCACACAGGAAGTGACTGATATTCATACGTACATATTATCTCGTCACACCCAGTCAGTGACTGACATCAGTATAAGATTGAAATACATAGGGCCCACTCTTTAATGAGCAGCCTTTGATGATTTCGTTTTGTCCCTATCCTTCTATACCATGTTACTTTATCCTCATGGTAACTGGACACATGAGACCAAATCACCACAACTATGCTTAACCTTCCAGCACCAATCAAATTTTCTAGCTATAATCGTGTCAATTCTCTCAGTTGTAACAGACAACTTATAATTATATTGGACACAATCATTGATTGATTCCACTCACCAAAGAATGCACACAGCCAGATTCCAAGCAGCAGAGCTATCAGGACTTGTCTGCATGTTTATAAATAACAAGGTAATAAAGGAGTGTGTGTACCTTACAGAGGGGTGCAACCCAGCTCCACCCCCCCCCCCCCCCCCCTTGTAAGAGAGAGGAGTTACCTGAACACTATAGCAATCACTGCAGTCAGTATAGGAGGTAATAGAGTCACTGGTCCTGGAATAGCCATGAAGTTCTAAAGAAACAATATACAATTCTTGTTATATTAATATGCTTGTACATACGTGGTTTAAAGGTCAATTGGTAACGCGCATGCGTGTCACTTGTGGCAACATGCATAATTCAAAGCAAGGAAAGACGGATTGAGCCGCAGAGCGGCTTGATACACCCAAGCACTCGAGTTTCTAGCTATGGACTTGACTCAACAAATCTTGACGCTCTATGTTACAAAGAGGTGAGGGGAGAAAGAAAGAAAAACGGTTCAAAGGTCAATAGCTACTGTAACTGCAGCAAGCCTAGCCAGGCTGGTGAAGATAGAAACAAGCAAGGGGCTGGAGACTGCAGTAAGCCTAGGCCAGTGGTGAATGCATGGCTGCAGCAAGCCTAGATAGCAAGCAAGATGCCAGAGAACTGCATAGGAAAAGCCTCACTGAAGGAAGAAGAGCACAGCATAGGCTTAGCTAGAAGGAACCAGCCCCAAAAGCATGCAATTTCAAATGCAAAATAAGATTGCCACAGATTTTGTGTGGGTGCAGGCTAGTTATTATTATTATTATTATTATGTATAATAACTAGATATTATACGTAACTGACATTTCTACTCTGTGATACTTTCTATCAGGTCTCACTATGATTGTTTACTCACCACTGTCTGCGTGGGGCAGAAAAGTTCCCCTATTGTTAAAGTGTTATTTGGTTCAGTGAATGGCTCAGTGCTGAAGTCAAAGAGAAGATTATGAGACCCCTGAGAAATATTAAAGAGATACACAATCATAATAACAACACAATTGTAGTGCACATGATGGTGAAGTATATCCATGCAGGTACAGTACATTACTAACCGAGGAATCTATTGTCAGGTCTATATTGAAGATGAAAGTTGGTCCATCCCCTGTACGGTTGTATACACCATCAGTGACTTTTTTACCAGTTTCTGTAATACGAGAAAGGAGATTATTCAATGCAGGTACTTATGTACAAAAAATTCTTAGGATACTCAGGGAGGTATTACACTGTTATCTACTTTGTATGCATAATATTGGAGCCCCTCAATATAATGCTCATCGAAAAAACAACAACATCATTTTGTTATTTTCATTTGGGGGGATTACTTGTACCACCTGTTTCTGAATTCAATATTTCTCATGTCACTATGATACCTTCTTGAAACACTGCATAGAAGACTTGATCTGGTACGGGTTCATAGTCGGGTTGAAAAAACGGAGGAAGGGTCACTTTCACAGCAAAATTCACACTGAAAATGACAAATGTCAATCAATCGATCAAATTAAAGCATTGAATGTCATCCTTTTAGCATATAAATGGTACTGCCATAGGAAGCCATACAGAAATGTATGCAAATAATATCAGTTATGAATTAATATACCGTATTCGCGCGTTATTAGGCGCATCTCGCTAATAAGCGCACATTCATTGTTAGGCGCTGGTTTTCTTGCTGCACTAACTACCCTTTGTTAAGCGCTCCTTACTTATAAGCTCTATTTCTGCTTCTTCTGGCTTATTTGTGTTCTCTTACTGGTTTAGCAACTCTTTGCTAAGCTTACCTCACTTAAAACTGTGTTTCTGCACAGAACTGCCACTTACTGCTGGTTCTTCACGCTCGCTTCACGTGGTACTCAAATTAATCCCCACCCAAATTAAATTATCCATCTCGCTGTTAGGCGCATACTCGCTGTTAAGCGGTGGTTTTCTTCCTGTGGAGATATAAGCGCATACGCCTAATAACGCGCGAGTACGGTATTAGGTCATAGAGCTAGAGGCAAGTAGTCTGATAATTATGCTCAATACTTGTTTTTGGAATATTATTGCAGGCACATGCTACTACAAGTGGATGACAAATTTGATATGTACTTTGATCTCTACTTAGCTGATGATGTAAGTGCTCTGCTGTCTATGGTTCAAAGCATTCTATGACTTCAAAACATTCTAATCTTGGGGGAAGTCCAAGAAGTTAAGTTCTATTTAGCTGTGGCATCATGTGAGGATTGAAACCACATCACTGTAAAATATTATCACCCAATAATCATTGTAAACAAAACCATAAAGCAACAGGGCTGGACATGTGCAGTAATATACAATGAACAAAGCAGCCATACATGAAGTCACTTGACTACAGCTATTTGCACCTTGATCATCATTACAACTACTAGAACTTTCTCAATTCTTAACCAAATTTCAAATTTTTAAAAACAGCTCATAGAGTGGGTGATAAGCTCTCATCTGGTATTTTAAATATAAAATTTGGTCAGGAATTGAGAAAGTTAGAGGAGATATAGTGAATGATCAAGGGATCAAGTGAGTACAAATGGACTTCAGCCACATTAACTTTTTAACTGGTATCTAGTGAAGAATTGAAGTCATAATATTGATATCACATGCTCAAGATGCCAAAATGAACGCTTCAATAGTTGCACAACATGCATAGCTGATAAATACCCTTAGAGATACTGGCATGCCAATGGTATGGTAGCTAGATAGCTGGAGATACTTACTCTGTCAGGACAACATTGGTTTGCAATGGAGCTTCAATTTTAATGGAACAGCCTGTGCTATTTTCAGTGCTATTGTCACGCAGCTGGGAATTGAAACTGCTGGTACTCAGTACTGGAAACCATCGACGAGCAGCAGTGCAGGTAGAGAGAACCAATACTGTGATCGAGATGAACACTGCCCACTTCATATCGCTAGTCTACAGTGATGCATCAATTTAAACTCTGAAGCATCCCGTCTTTCTTTTCTAGCTGGTGGGAGCAAGCAGGAGCGAAGAGGACTTGCAGTTGCACCAGCTATCGTGGGTGGGGTCAGTCACGAGTTAATTAATTCCGAGCTCGAGTTAATTAATCGGTTACCAAGCACCGCGGACCGGCGCGGGGCGCTATTATTTAAATTTTATTTGGGTTCAAAATTAATATTATGCATAGTGATTCATGATATCAAAGGAGAATGTTCACTGATATCAGATGATACCTACAACAAAGAGAGATTGAATTAGTATTCTCATGAATTCACACAATTATTGTGATTGCAATGGAGTCTTGAGACTCTTAATCTATACATTGAGGGGTTCCAACTGTAATCTTAAGAGATGCAAGACTCACTGGATTGCTGTTCTTCTTTTTGCAGCAGCTGCATAGCCTGTGCAACTTGTGATCACAGCCATTTCTCTTCCACCACCTGACAATTTTAGAGGCCAGAGTAGCCGGGATAGTGTAGAGACAGGGACACCTTCAAAAAAAAAACAACAATAAATCTGTTTGTTGAGCATGTATTCAATACAGTGGAACCTCCGATGAAGGACACTCCTAAAGAGGGCAAACCTCTCAACAAAAGGACAATCTAAATAACCTCAACCTTTCCATAAAGGATAAGATAAATTGGGTAATTCTGGACACAGTTTACAAAAGCTGCTCTTATTCCTGGCTGGAGTAAGCTATATACAAGGCTGCAACAAAGTACATTGGAAAGCTAATTCTCTCCTCCACTTACGAAGCAACTCTGGAACACTAAACTTATGTAGTTTTGTTTAAAAACGTTGAGTGGTGTCAAATTTTGTGGGTGGACACTTGGCACGCTGCTCACCCAGAACATAGAACAGTGCAGGGTTGCTACCCTAGAGTGAAACTTTAGTCTTAGTGCTAACTACATATAACCTAGCTTCACCACTCTGCAGTCTTTGGAAAAGTCACGGCACGAGAAAAGGTTGGTTTGCAGGAGATCAGCGGTTTATAGCTATGTAGATCCAGCATTATAAGAGTTCAGGTTTCAAGAGTTGGTTGAGAGGTAAAGCAGAAGCAGTTGTTTTTAAGTTCCAGGTTAAAGCCCGTTACCTTTATTCTCTTCAGAGTAAGGAGCTGGTTCCAGGATTACCCCGCATCCAAAATTACCCCAGGTTACCTTAAAAGGATGGGTCCCAATATTTGGAGGTTCCACTTCAGAGGTCCTTCTAATGCACATCAAATTTCAGGACCGTAATTATAATACCACTCTAATGATGCATGCACTTCTATAATGAGAAGGTGTCCAATAATAGACTCTCATTGCCTGTGGTGAGGTGGTCTTAGTCTATGGGTAGGTGTCTCACTTGTCTTACTTGTCAGAGACCTAGCCACACTACTAGGACAGGTGGCTTCATAGAGACTGAGTAGACTAAAGATCAAAGCATACTATGCATACCAGTACTCACAGACGTTTGAGCAAGGGTCTGGAAGTGGGGGAGTCAATATCAGAGGAGAAGAGGGCAAAGATGAGCACCATGACGACTACCTGGATTATCCAGCCTGCGTACCACGGGTACCACCCTGCCCCAACAGGTAGGGCCCCAAAGAGCACTGACACAATACCGATTATGATTGCATACGGCTGCAAAAATAAACAAAAGAAACAAATAAACAAAAAATGTATTAATTATGTACAAGTGATAGCACTTAGGAAAAAGTTAGTTTTAGAGACATAGCTACAAGTTATTCAGGTGATTGACAAACAATGCCAAAAGGAAACGTGTACCACCAGTACCAGTACACCTGGTGATTGAAATAATGCTGCAAGGGAAATATGTACCACCAGTACCAAGTTGATTGAAACGATGAAACGTGCACCACCAGTACCAGGTGGTTGAAATAATGCTACAAGGGAAACATGTGAAACAATCCTGCAAGGGGAACATGTAAAACAATGCTACATTGTATACAGGTGTCGTGATTAAAATAATGGTACAAGGGAAACATGTGAAACAATCCTGCAAGGGGAACATGTGAAACGATGCTACATTGTATAGAGGTGTCGTGATTAAAATAATGGTACAAGGGAAACATTCACCACCAGTACTAGGTGATTGAAATAATGCTGATGTACTGTCAGGTGATTGAAACAATGCTGATAAACTGTCAGGTGATTGAAACAAAGCTGAAAGGAAGTGCAAGTAGCTGTCATACATACTGTTGGGAACTGAGAGACAGTGATGAAGAATCAGGTACTTGTCTGATAAACACTACACAAGTATCAGTGGAGGGGGAAGGAAGGAGGGGAGGGGAGGGAAGGAGGGGGAGGGGAGGGGAAGGAGGGGAGGGAGAAGGAGGGGGAGGGGAAGGGAAAGGGGAGAGGAAGGAAGGAGGGGAAGGGAAGGGGGGGAGGAAGGAAGGGGGAGGGGAAGGGAAGGGGAGGGGAAAGGAAAGGGAAGGGGAGGGGAAGGGGGAGAGGAAGGGAAGGGAGGGAGTGGGAAGGGGAAAGAGTGGGAGGGAAGGGAAGGGGAGGGGAAGAGTACATATTATACACATGTCAGCCAGCAGATGTCCATCCAAAGCAAAGACACAGCATAGTAACTATACTGTACAGATCTAGCTAATGGTTTCCTTCTATTAGGGTGGAGAGAGAGAGAGAGAGAGAGAGAGAGAGAGAGAGAGAGAGAGAGAGAGAGAGAGAGAGAGAGAGAGAGAGAGAGAGAGAGAGAGAGAGAGAGAGAGAGAGAGAGAGAGAGAGAGAGAGAGAGAGAGAGAGAGAGAGAGAGAGAGAGAGAGAGAGAGAGAGAGAGAGTTCACTTTTTGATCAGCTGTTACAAACTACAAGTTGACTATGGAAAGTGAACCTATAAGTGAACTGGTAGCTGACTAGTGGATGGTAGATTCACTGACTATTGGACAATAGATTCCCTCAAGTGACGTAGAGGGGAAGAGGGAAGTGGAGGAATCTATCTACCCTGCACAGAGGAACTTACCACAGTAGACTTGAGGTGAGCACCTAGAGAGCATTGTGAGGCAAATACGGTGAGAATACAGATACCAGCAATGGGAGAAATCACTGCATGGAAAATAAAACATGACTAAACACACACACGGAGACAAAACAAGAACTTCCTTGTTATAGGGAATTGGGTGGGGATTTCCCCACTATAAACATCTCAATTATGAATAAGTCCCTGTTATAAACAATAGGGAATTGTTGATATGTGGGTGGGAATGTCCTCACTATGAATTAAAAATAAGAGTGGGGATTTCCCTGTTATAAACAAGAAGGAATTGTGATAGTTTTATTTCCTCTATATTCAGGACACAACACCAATGGTCCATTATTAAGGTGGCATGGTCAAAATTTCACACATCACTATAATACACTGGCTCACAATTTCCCATTATGGTTGAACCCAGAATGGCAGCTGAAGACTGGATCACGTTCTCTTCAATGTCCGCAGTACTCGACAACTTGCACACAGTGGGAATCACGAGAGGAAACAGGATACCCATCGTCCCAAAAACCTGAAAGAGAGATACGAAACCCCCTCCAAGTGGGAAGATTTTTTGTGTTCACTTATTTTAAAATAATTATGGTCTGGGCACTATAACATCTTGTGTGCTCAGCTATAGAGCTAGAGTGCAGTGCTGGAAAAAAAAACAATTTGCGCGCGCGTTATTTATGTATGTGACGACCCCTTACCGAACTATCAATGACACCCTTTATCAAATATTCCAACTGCCACTATGTTTCTGTTTATATAATTTTCTACTTAGTATGTGGTTAGCCCTTGGAAAAATTACATACCAAGTAGTAAAGATACTTTTTCTAGATATTGAGATCTTCTAACCTAAGTAAATCCCCTGACTTACCGATCCAGCAGCAAAGGACATGAGATAGCCGATGACAGTGATGATGGCTGGAATATACTTGGGAGAGAGTCCTCCATTAGAGAGAGTCATAGCTAGGAAATTGCTTGTCTGTATGTCCTGTAGATCCAACAACAATCGGGGGTCAAAGGTTAGATGGAGGCATACAATGGAACTTTTGAAACCAGTAATGAGTGTTATGATTAAGGAGGTGTGGCTCATCATTAAAAAGAAGCATCCTAAGGGTTCTACTGTTTAGCCATTCAGAGCAAGAAATGATGAAGTGATGAGAGTTACAAAACTTCATAACATTTCAAATCTGGAACTGAACTGGTCGGCCGTTTCTTTCAAACTGCTAGAAAATACGTAGTCACCTGGATAGCACTTCCAAGTGCCCAGGCCAGCCACAGAACCATGTAGGGCTCAATCATGTCCTTAACCCCTTCCATCCAAGCCTGCATTGATTAATAGCAATATTGATATTAACACTAACAGAACAGTTTGGGTTACAGTATAAATAATAATAATAATAATAATAATAATAATAATAATAATAATAATAATAAATAATAATAAATAATAATAATAATAATAATATAGTGCTAATGATAATTTGGTGATCGATGATCAGTCCCCACCAAGTACTTTTCATAAGACTTACCTCCATGTACTCATTCAAAGTAAAGATACGCTGAGCAAGCAGCATCACCATGGAAACCAAACAGGCAAGAGCTGATGCCCAAAGAAGGGCAGCAATGGAGTTTGCATTAGTGAATATCGTCGCCACAGATAAAGGGACTTTTTTCCTATGAAATATAAGGGAAATTTTTTTCTAACTTCAACATCAAGCTGATGGGTGCTAGTAAAGAAGTTTACATTAATTACCTTTCTGCCTCAGGCAACTCAACAATGTGTCGCCACCCATCAATAACCATGCCAGCCAAGGTAAAAACAATGGCAACCAGAAAAGGAACGGCTGCATTGTACCTACACATGTGCAGTGAAAGAAAATATTTGTGTAGAAAGAAAATAATTATTTGTGTAACCTCCTATGCTCCCCCCCCCCCCCCCCCCCCCCCCCCCCCCCCCCACACACACACACACACACACACACAAACAATAAGTGAACATCTACACCCCCAGCTCATTGCACACTCACCATCTCGGTTTTACTCCCTTCTTTGGTGCCATGGAACCTAGTGAGGATACAGCAAGGTCAATACAGGCCTTACACTTGACTGACTACAACATTAACATTATTTGACCACTAGGAAATAAAGTGCCACACACCCCCAGACTGTATCTATGGCTTGACTAATATGTTACACAATGCTGGAAATGCTGAAACCTTTATTCCTCTGTTAGAGTACCGGAATAATCCTTGGACGTACCAGAATACTCCTCAGACTCTTCATGTTTTTCCACGGAGCTTGTCATCTCCAAGTTGGAGACTCTGCTCTCTACCTCCTCATCGTCGTCGTCTCCATCCTTCTCAACACCCTCCCGAAACAGCTCCTCCTTCTTCCTCTTCTTCTGTTGCCTCTCCCTGCGGTCTGGGGAAGGGAGCATCGCCCGCTCAGCCGTCAGCATGGGACCAAAGTCCCGATTGAGAACGGAGATTAGTATGACGGTGAATACCACCAGGAGAGGGAAGAAACGGTACGCTAAAAGAGGAAACAAGAATAAACAACCAAAGAATAGGTGAAGAAACCTGATAATGAGCATGCAATATATGTAGTCTATTAAGGTAGTGAGACCACCTCTCTATTAAAAGGCACATCTCATAGTACATACCTCTCTATTAAAAGGCACATCTCATGCATAATTATTTCATGGTGCATGTAATGTGTAATAATGAGAATTAAGGACTTGCGTATCGTTTTGATGATGACGATGAAGGGGTCAAGGTTTGCCACTTCATAGCAGTACGAGTTCTTCAAGGCCATCTGTACATTTCCCACTTGAACTCCAACCCAGCTGCACCAAGTAGATATCAGATAGCTAATCTCTCTCTCTCTCTCTCTCTCTCTCTCTCTCTCTCTCTATGTAGAATATTATACATACCTTGAGATTGGTACAAGACATGGTAACGTGGGACCCAGAGATTTCATGATGTAAGCAAACTTCTCCTTACTCACTCTTGCACTGTGCATTACCTAAATACAATGACACATCCAACTTAATTATTTAGAACAGGGGAAGAGGTAGTCGATGTGGTTCATTAGCAGCTCAAGGTTCTGTCCGTCCAAGGAACAAAAATGACCGAAATTGTGCTAATAAATTTTTATGGGTACAGCTCCCACTTGTTGGCCTATTATTGTCTGGACATGCCCAACGCTATTAATAGTAATCTTAGTAGAGGAACCTACAAAAGTTTAAAGATAACAGACCACCTGTATTCAAAGACCAGCTCTCTTGGTTATGTCCTGATAGTGCTCGCAAAACCTCCTTTTGGTGCATACATAAAATACCTATGTACTTGGGGTCATCCTTACACACAGACTGCTACCACCCAGTCTTTGCTAAACACTACTGTACTGCTCTCAGTTAGCTGCACATGCTATGCAAATCTTCCCTAGATACCAGCTTAAAAATTCTTTTCACATCCGATGTTTCGGACACACAGCTCAGGCCTTCCTCAGGGGATACAAAACTGTACTGCTCTTTGCTCTGATTTAGATTTTAAATAGAACACTGCTGTCCCATGCATGATTATATTTATAGACTTACAGTTCTTAAACTGGAGCCAGCAATGAGGACTATGCTGTAGTCGTCAAAGAATATCAGAGTTCCAAGGATGATGCACACTATGGAAGCACTACAAGAAATAATAATAACACCCTTTACCAACTTTTCATTGAAAGTTGCTGATGATCATTACCCAATTCTAGAGAACTCAGCCCCAGGCATTATAGTGATGTCATGCTAGAACTGGATAGGCATGTACAAGGTAGGGCTCAGCCATTTTGTTGGACCACAGAATGAAAAATCACGAGTGAATTTACTACCTTGTGAATAATTCTCTGTTGTAATGAACTATGAACTATTAAGCATAACTGCTCTCTTATTGCTCAGCCATTTCGTCAGGGAAATGAGGTTGCATGATGGTTATCAAGCTCTGCCAACTTTCCATCTAAATCGTGTGTGTGTGTGTGTGTGTGTGTGTGTGTGTGCGCATGCGCACAGCAGGTGAGCGTGAGTTCAAATCCCATAATATTATGGTGATTTATCCATTTCTTTGCTAGTTGTGGAACATATAAATGCAAAAAAATCATGCAAATGATATAGCACTATGAGCCAGTGCTGGACCCCAGACTAGGAACTTGCAGGAGGACTGACTATCTCTTCTCAGCATGTGGTGTGGGCATCCAAAGTCCCACCGGAGAGATAGTCAGTTTACTTTCACCCTGGAAATCCCAGGGACCCATTTCTAGTTGGGGTCGTTAGATGGATATTCACTTACAGTCTCCTAGACCTTGCCAGAGGTTTCAATAGATTGGCCAGCCCTAAACCTCCACCACTTCTCTAGAGGATACAAATTGTACCAATCAACACTACATGCACCATGAAACTGTGCATGCTTAACATGCTTAACCCCTTGCTGCACATGCTTAACCCCTTGCTGTGCATGCTTAACCCCTTGTTGCACATGCTTAACCCCTTGCTGCACATGCTTAACCCCTTGCTGCACATGCTTAACCCCTTGCTGCACATGCTTAACCCCTTGCTGCACATGCTTAACCCCTTGCTGCACATGCTTAACCCCTTGCTGCACATGCTTCACCCCTTGCTGCACATGCTTCACCCCTTGCTGCACATGCTTAACCACTTGCTGCACATGCTTCACCCCTTGCTGCACATGCTTAACCCCTTGCTGCACATGCTTCACCCCTTGCTGCACATGCTTCACCCCTTGCTGCACATGCTTAACCCCTTGCTGCACATGCTTAACCCCTTGCTGCACATGCTTCACCCCTTGCTGCACATGCTTCACCCCTTGCTGTACATGCGTCTACATAGTTTTAATACCTGAACAATAACTATCAGTCCTCCAATGAAGAAGGAGAAAACCAGAATCTAGACAAAAGAATTAATATTATGTCATAGACACATTAATGGAACTGGCATGTGTAGTCATCACCCCTGAAATCAGGACACCTCTCTAATCAGGACACTTCTGAAATCAGGACAACTCTAATCAGGACACCTCTCTAATCAGGACACTTTCTTCACCCCTGAAATCAGGATACTTTATACCTCTCTAATCAGGACACTATTCACACGATAAAAAGGAAAACTTACAGCAGAATGTTCAAAGTCAGCCACTGAGTTGACAAAATAGGTATCTGTACATGAAAGATTAAAATAAGGAACATGCAAAATAGCATGTGACACACACATGTACTGAAGCATGTGATACACATGTGGTTGGTCACTGTGTTTCAGAGTATACGTATACTGGGATAAGTAATCAAATTGGAGTGCCTATTTCTATGTATGTATGTATATGTATGTATGTATGTATACAACTCACCAAATGTGCGAAGGAGAGCAATAAAAGGGTTCAAGCGATACACTGCAAGGTGAAAGTATTAATCTCATGGGATAGTCAAAAATGATGGGTTATGGCTATAAGTAACACTTTCTATGTACATATGGAACTTACCGAAAAATGCACAAAACCAGATCCCCAGCAGAAGAGCAAGCAGAACTTGCCTAATATAGAAAATAAATAAATTAATTAATTAATAATAGATCTCTCTGGTTAATACAATAATAGAAAGCACTTCTACTACTGTCCATTGCAGGTTGGGGATATACAGTTTGTCCTATGGTTTACACAACACAACTACATGGATTGAATACAACATGAAATTCAGAACAAACCAAAATTTACATAGCCTCCTTTCAAAGTGGCTTTGGAGTTAGGCTGCTTAAATAAATTTTGGTTTGGTGTTCTGAATTTCGTGTTGCAAGATCACTGCAATCATTCCTTGTGGACAACCATCCAGTACACCATAAAGATAACACACCTGAACACTATGGCAACCACTCCTGTGAACAGAGGTGGCAGGAGAGTAACCACTCCAGGAATGGACAGAAAGTTCTAAATAATCATAACAACAATAACTTTTAAAGAGGCCATTGTGAGACAAGAATTATTTGAAGAGTTTGTCTTCTCTCTCAGAATCTGACTTCAAAGTCAGCCCTTCAAAGACAGCTTCTAGAATTTTGTGTTACAGTGTTTGCACCACCTTTGTAAAATAATCAATAGAGTGAATATTTCATCCTGGGTGACCACCTGATACATTACTGGAACTGAAAAATAACTTTGGAACTGAAATGTGCTTTGGATTTGGTTTTTTAAATAACTCTTCTCTAGGCGTACCACTCTGGAACTGAAATATATGTGGGTTTGAAATAACAGACATACGCACACACCACGTACGTACGCACCACAATCTTCTCAGTATCGCAAAATGTCTCATTGAAGTCTGAGAATGCACTGAAGTAGAAGTGGACATCATGATGACCCTAGACAATCAATACTAAACTAAACACACCGTAATGGATGAAGTCATTAAGACAAGTCATACCATACTTACCAAGGAATTTAATGAGATGTCAACAGTGAAAGACAATTTAGAGCCTTGACCTAACCGAGAATAGTTACCTGTTGTCTCATTCTCCCATCCTATACACACACAATCAATAATTATTACTCTTAGAAAATGGAAAGCAATCTCCTGTCCCTTTTACAAAGGTTGAAATGAGAACACTTCTCTAATAATGAGAACACACCTCTTTATGTCAACAAACTTCTAATGAGGACACCACTCTAATTAGGACCTCTATAATGAGGACGCCTCTCTAATGAAAACACCTCTATAATGAGGACGCCTCTCTAACAAGGACACCTCTATAATGAGGACGCCTGTCTAATAAGAACACCTCTATAATGAGGACACCTCTCTAATGAGGACGCCTCTCTAATGAGGACGCCTCTATAATGATGATGCTGAGGACACCTCTCTAATGAGGATGCTGAGGACATCTTTATAAGGAGGACACCGCTCTAACGAGGATGCTTCTCTAATAAGGACACCTCTATAATGAGGACGCAAACAAAAGGGGAAGGAGAGAAGCTGCCCCTGAATTAATTGTACCTTTTGCCCACACTCTGTAGTACACAGTTTCTGGGAGCGGGTCATCATTGGGAAGATAAGGAGGCAACTTCACAGTCACTGGAAACCGAATACTGAAAGACATTATGAATATTATATACAGTAAAGTGTACATACTGTATAGCGCGATATTTTCGTGGGTAAATTTTTTCATGGATTTTGTGGTTTTGAAAAAAGAATAAAGGATTTATAATAATAATATGGTTCACACATCAATATTTGCAAAACCATGATAATTTTGCACTATACGGTAGGAAATGTGTATGCACTGAAGATTTTTTCCCTGTGAAAAATTCATGTTATTCACATAACACTTCATTCATCTCAACCCATGCATGGGTTAAATGTGACATCCATACCTTGTTCATGGGGATCAAAATACCGGTACACTTTCATAGGTCTTTTCGTTACGACATATTAAATTGTCCAGCAGTGAACAACTTGGAAGTCAAAGTTCTGAATTTACTCATAGAAATAGCGCATCTCTTGCATCTAGTAATGTCTGGAGTCTTTTGTTACAAAGATTCTGTAAATCCCTGTACACAGAAATCACTACAGCATGTAAGTGTTCATGGATTGATCACAAGTCCAATTTGTATTGCTTCCGAAGATCATGAATGGATACCATGTTTGGAAGTTGAAGCAGATAAGGAGTGTGAAGTTGTCAATTTCATCCTACTGCTTCAGACAAGTTTTAATGAAGTCTTACGTGTGTGTGTGTGTGTGTGTGTGTGTGAGAGAGAGAGAGAGAGAGAGAGAGAGAGAGAGAGAGAGAGAGAGAGAGAGAGAGAGAGAGAGAGAGAGAGAGAGAGAGAGAGAGAGAGAGAGAGAGAGAGAGAGAGAGAGAGAGAGAGAGAGAGGTTGTTAATTTCATCCTGCTCCAGACAAGTGATATTTGTACAGACTAAGTTAAAACTTTTGAGTTGCCTGGTGTTTGTTCATCTTAAGATCAAGGGACTGCCAACATAATTCTCTTATAAGTAAATCAACTTTGAAAGATGATTGTGCTATTTCTGATGGTGCATGGTTTTTCACTACTAAACAATATTAAAATACAGTTGTATCTCATGAAAAAAGTATCCATAGAATTTTGATCACCAATTATCTAACATTATTCATGAAATATTAACAATTCAAGATGAAGTGTTATTAAAATAATCAAGGCAGTTAGATGGTTTCTCCTAGGAAACTGTTAATGACTGCCCTGTATGAGCTAGTGAGTCTTTCCAAGCCCAATCTTACCTTGTGAGGACGACGTTAGTAGGAATTGGGCCTTGTATCTCAACTTCCCATGCAAGCACTCCACTGGTGATGTTAGACAGGGAGACATTGCCCTCACCACCACCTGCAGCAGTCGAGGAGAACTCATCAACGTTTCCTGCGGACCACCACTCATCAGCACGACAAGTCTCAGTAAAGAAGACGACGAAAATCACTATCAATAACTTCATATTTACAAATAACATAGCACCTAGCATAAGCCACGTGATCGGCTGAGCTGCGCACGCGCAGCTAGCTACTATGCGCATGTGCATACTATCTATTTTCTGGTTTTTGATTTAGAAGCAGTGCTATTATTACTAGCAAGTTGCAACTGAGAATGGAGGAAGCTCCACAACAGTCCAGCATTTGCATCATTCTCAAGAATGTCCTCCAAGTCTTTCTCGCTCAATTTCACCAACTCCTTCAAATCTTTCACTTTCTCCATCACTCGTCTGTAGAACAATAATGAATAGAGTAATTACACAAGAACCACATTAATGGACCATATGATTTGCTCTACCTGTAGTTCTTTGTATTAATCCCAGGAAGCTTGAGCAAGAAATCCTGTCAAAAGAGTCAAAAAAATGTTTTATCAGCAGCATTTGATGGGAACCAGGCTATGAAAAACTGTACTCTTAAAAAGGGAGGACAGCACCATAAAAATTAAAATTTTAAAACGTCCATATCTTCATTATACTACCCCTTATAAGCTTGATTTAGGTCTCAAAAGAGAGCTCTCTTATAGAGCTTTCCAATGGTGTACTTAGTTACAACTTTACACCCCCATATGCAAGACCTGACATGACCTCAGAAATTAAAAAAATTCTTTTAAATTACCACATACTTAGGAGGCCTTTGATACTCCTATCATAGCTTCTACGGGCCTAGCTGCTTTGAATGAACGAAGGGATTTCAAGGGGGGGTATGGTTCCAAAGAAAAAAAGGTAAATGTGAAAAAAGATACTCGTTTCGACATCTCCCTTCATATGTTTGGAACCATACCCCCCCCTTGAAATCCCTTCGTTCATTCAAAGC
This sequence comes from Crambe crambe, assembly GCA_963924555.1. Classification (NCBI taxonomy): domain Eukaryota; kingdom Metazoa; phylum Porifera; class Demospongiae; order Poecilosclerida; family Crambeidae; genus Crambe; species Crambe crambe. Next base: position 5,534,726 of record OZ004589.1, read on the forward strand.
AGCTAGGCCCATAGAAGCTATGATAGGAGTATCAAAGGCCTCCTAAGTATGTGGTAATTTAAAAGAATTTTTTTAATTTCTGAGGTCATGTCAGGTCTTCCATTATATGGGGAGGGGGGGGGGGTGTAAAGTTGTAACTAAGTACACCATTGGAAAGCTCTACAAGAGAGCTCTCTTTTGAGACCTAAATCAAGCTTATAGGGGGTAGTATAATGAAGATATGGACGTTTTAAAATTTTAATTTTTATGGTGCTGTCCTCCCTGTTGGGGGGTGTTCTTTAATTAATACACCACTTAATAGTGTGGTGTACAGTTATATAGCTAAGATTTTTTGGACTCTGGACTGGGGCAGTGGCAGGGTTCTAGTAGCCAAGATGTTTTGGCTCTGGACTCCGTGGCAGGATTCTAATCTGAACGTTCGAACTGGTACGGAATTAAATTTTTAGTAACCCACAGGCCACAGCAAGTTCCAACTTTGTTTTGTTACTTACATCAGAGAGAGCAGTAGGTATGGTGTATGGTGACTGACTTACCTGAGCAGTTGCACTGTATGTGGCACCCTCTATACTCCCAAGGGTATCCTGACCTATCGCCATAGCAACCTCAGGATCAGGCTGCATTTGATCTTGCTATGAGGGAGAGAAGGAGGGAAGGGAGGGAGAGAGTGTGGAGGGAGAGAGAGGGAGGGAGGGAGAGAGAGGGAGGGAGGGAAGGAGAGAGAGGAAGGGAGGGAGGGAGGGAGAGAGGGAGGGAGAGAGGGTGGAGGGAGAGAGAGAGAGAGAGGGAGGGAGGGAGAGAGAGAGGGAGGGAGGGAGGGAGAGAGAGAGGGAGGGAGGGTGGGAGGGAGAGAGGGTGGAGGGAGAGAGAGAGAGAGAGAGGGAGGGAGGGAGGGAGAGAGAGGGAGGGAGGGTGGGAGGGAGAGAGAGAGAGGGTGGTGGGAGGGAGAGAGGGTGGGAGGGTTGTAAGAGAGGGAGTGAGGGTGGGAGAGAATAAAGGTTCAGAAATGAATATACAGGTAGTGCAACCCCTCAACGTGGAGAGTTTTCTTAAGATGCGAGCAAGCAAACAACCTCCATGTTACTGGCTTTAAAATAATTATACCTTTAGCTCTTCAAATAGTTCAGCTGTAGCATGTGGACTGCTGCACCAAAGAATTCTCAGCTGTGGACATCGGATAAAAAGATAACCAAACACTTTACTCTGAGGGTTTGAGTGATTTACGTACATTGGGGAAATGGAGAGTCAGTAGAACAAGCTTTGAGGACACATTATGAGCAGAAATCTCGCTGTGTAAGGAAGACTTGCTCTACAGGAAAGTAGAGGCTCAAGTTATAATGGTAGCACCCAGATTGAAAAATTAATGGAGCACTGCATTTCTAAATGGCATTTACTAATATCAATATCACAGGGTTAATTCTGATGGGGAGAGGAAGCCAGACCTACACAATGCACACGGAAAATTTAATTTTTGCCTCCTGACCACACCCATTTTACCACTCTAGCTACCTCCAAATAACTTCAGCTAACAGTAGAATCAAATTGTACGTAGAGAACTAAGAATAGCATTGCCCATGTGTACAGTAATTGTACGTAGAGAACTAAGAATAGCATTGCCCATGTGTACAGTAATTGTACGTAGAGAACTAAGAATAGCATTGCCCATGTGTACAGTAATTGTACGTAGAGAACTAAGAATAGCATTGCCCATGTGTACAGTAACTTGAATTTTCTGGGGTGGGGAAATCCCCTACCTCCGTATGCATCATCACTTAGCACTCCGACCCATGCATAACTGACCTGCAGAGAAAATGGTTTATTTTCATCAAATTCTATGAGCAAAACTGGCTTCTTATAATGTCTTGTCATTGCAGTCACTTGATTATACCTGCAACATGTGCATCACATGTGCATCACATGTGCATCACATGTATATATGCATCACATGATTAGTGCATGTGTGTGATACAGTGGAACCTCTAAGAAGAGGACAACTGGACCCCTTTCCCATATAGCATTAGTACATTTTTAACCTCTCTCGAAGTACAAAGCACAAAGTGGCTGGTCCCAAAGTGTCAAGGTTCCTCTGTATTATACTCACAGCCTTCCAGAGTTTAACGAGCCAATCAGATCACTCACGCTCTTTCTTTCGACACATATATCTGGGGTCAGTATGTAATCACCAACCTATGAGGATCAGGAATGTTGTTTATTTGTTTGTTTGTTTGTTTGTTTGTTTGTTTGCTTATTGTTAGTCTTTCATACTTCCAAGGTTAGAGGAGATATTTCCATCCCTCGCTTATGCACAATGAAGGGGAGGGAACTGCGAAACTCACGGATGTCAACTAGAACCTGCAGCCAATGAACAGAACTGATTCAGAATATGTATCTTATTCAGTGGAATTACATGTGGAATGGAACGGAAAAGTGATGGAATGGAACGGAAAAGTGATGGAATGTCATGAAGTATGGAACAGTGGAATGGAATAACCAAATTCTTGAGGCAATACTATCATGATCAAAGGGGAAGAAAAATCGCCCTGTAATAGGTGAATAGATGTACGTGAAAAGCCTACACACTGTTATTCTGAACTGGCTCTAGCCACTGTCATCCATGATGCCTTGATTTCTTCATGTAAACAATTACCAATCGTCCACATTGAGAAGTAACTGCATACGTAAGTATTGTGAGTGGTTTACTTACTCTGTGAGATCCATTGCCACCATTGGCTGTTCTTCTTCCACCAGCTTTCCTTGTGTTGACAGGTTCCAGTGATGCAGAGGAGGAGGCGCCGTCTCGACGCAGTTGGGAACAGTCTCCAACCCTCCCCTCCCGATCCACAGGCACCACCATATGCTAACAAGAAGAGAGGAAAGTTGTAACAGTAACAGACAGTCACTGGACCTGCTCAGTCCTCATGGATCTATTTTCTGTTATTCCTCAAAGAAATGGCTCAAATGGTTTAAGTTAATCATCTCTCTCTCTCTCTCTCTCTCTCTCTCTCTCTCTCTCTGCCTGCTTGCTTGTTGCTCTTTCAATCATATAACTTACAGCTTTTTCTCTTATCAGTTGATGGAAAGCCTCTTTTTCCTTTCGCAGAGAAGTGAGATATTTCTGCATAATATATGATATGTGAAACTGATAGACACATCTAAAGTGTGCTCTAAGCTGACGAGTCTTCGTAACCCTCCCCTCCCCCCCCCCCCCCCCCCCCCCCAGCTGATTTTATATAAAATAATAGAGAACCTGTTCCTCCACAGAGCTATCATACAGGAGAAAGTAGACCCTTAGGGGCATGCCTGGATGTGATGCCTTAAAAACCTGGATTGATATAAATAACACGTACCAACTTCTTTATCAGTGCAATCCCATAACTAAGTAACAGTAATAATTCTTCCTGCCCAATCTATATTCACTATCAGAAGAAAATGTAAGGATCGTTCTCATGGTAAACACACATCAATAACATGGTAAAGGATCATCATCCTCACAGATCAATAATATGGTAAAGGATCATCAATAATATGGTAAAGGATCATCCCTACAACTGACATGGGATATACGTAGCATTACGTAATTACATAGCTATCATAGAGTTTTGTAACTTCTGTTAGCAAACATAGCAAAAAAATACAAGCAAAAGATCAAGTTGAACTGACCTCTATCTGTCGGATGTACTGTACTTGAGCATCGTACATCACAATGTATTTTGGTTTCAGCTCACCAAGTATTTTGGTGAAGTGGTAAGGGTTCCTGCATGTGAAAAAGCACACATTAACTGTACTGACTGTGAAGAGTCTTGCTATTTACCCTTTACCGACCCAAGGAAAAGACCTAGTCTTGCGATCTACACCCAAGGGAAAGACTTAGTCTTCCCACCGGGAAGAACTGAAGGCATAGTGGTCCAACATGCCTGGGGAGAACCCTGTTGTATGTGCTTATGTATTGTTGTGTCCACATACATGTACGTACTCTGAACTACTGAGCGAGTGCAGTATGACTACCAGTCCAGAGAGGACACCAAAGGCATCTCCTTGCTGGGGAGCTGGCTTCAAGACGGGCTTCACGCCTCCTCCTTCCATCTCATCCTCAAATATCATCATCTCCAACTCCTGCAACTCCTGATAACAAGAAAGTAGCAACTACATGTAGGTAGCATGCATGCCTGTTATAATTATACACATGTGCCATGCATGTGTCATGCAACATGTACCATGCATGTCTCATGCATGCATAATCCCTCCCTAAAATATTCAGGACACTTTTTGGGATCCCTTGGATTAAGGACACTCCTTAATCAGAACACTTATTAGAGGTTCCACTGCATGTACATGTGCCATGCATGTGCCATACAGTATATTTGTAATATGTACCATATACATGTACATACATGTGAGAATTCTTCAATTTCGTCTTCTTTCTCACCATCATACCCACACCTGAAAAGAATTTAATCAATCACTCAGTCAGCAGAAGGACAAGGAGGAAAGAATCGAAGGAGGGTGGAGGAAGGAGAAGGAATAGGATGGGTGGAAGAAGATCAAAGAAAGGGGAGGAGTTATAAGGGGTGGAAGGGAAACGGGGATGAAATGAAACCACAAGAGTTACATACATGATAATCATAACATTCCACATACTCATCAGTAGTATCCACTTTCTCAGGTTCTAATTTCCTCTTCTTGCTGAGCGGTTCTTCTTTCGTGGCTTCCTTCCCTCTTCTGCCCTTACCAGCTGATGGCTTCTTCTTCCTCTTCTTCCCTGACTTCTCCTCCTCAGCCCGAGGGTCAACAGGGGAAGTCCTCTTCTCTGATTGGTGAAAATAGGATCGATCATTAATTTTAATAACAAAAATTTCCCAATTCAATTTACACATACTGTTAGTGAGTCCATTCAGCTGCTTGGAAGCAATCAATCTCTGGAACTGTCGCTGAAGAAGCTTGTGCCCACCAACACACAAATACTGCGCAAGACAAGAGGAAATTGTATGTATGTATGTATGTATGTATGTATGTATGTATGTATGTATGTATGTATGTATGTATGTATGTCATCTTCATGAAAAAGAATGTTAGCAATACCTCTCTCAACTGGTAACATGTTCTATCGTCATTGCAGATAATCAAAATCTTTCCAGCATCATCTACATACATACATACATACATACATACATACATACATACATACATACAAATAAATACGTACACACAATATGAAACAAAAGTTTGTTCCATGACCTCATTATGTCTTCTTCATGAGAGAGTACATACCTTGAGCACTGGACTTGTTATCTTTGCGAATTTCATCAAGAACCATCGAAAGCAAGTGCCACTTTGGACTCTCTTCTAGCAACAAATCTGCACTCAGAATGTGTGCAATTATAAAGATGCATACATATGCAAACATGTCATGTCCATGAACAGCCCACACAGAATGATATGACACCTGCTCCACACCAACCCATCCAACAAACACCCCCCCCCCCCCCCCCCCCCCCCTTCCCTCAATCAGTTGAGCTTACGATAGTGATGGTTATGAAATGAAGCACACACCTTGGGAATCTGCCACACCCTCTTCCACAGGACAGGTTGCACTGCGGGGGGAAATCACACACCAATCTTAGATCATAAAATTATTAACTATGTACATACGTGGAAGTCTTGTCCACTTTCTTATCTTTTGGAACACCAAACACTCTCTCTCGTGCTTTCTGCATGAAAGTACACAATTTTATGATTATTCCGACAGCTGAGGGAATTGCTTATTGAGAATTCTTGTACGTACAGACATTCTAGTCTAATAAAACCGTGGTAACCATTCGGTACACTCATAAGTAGTAAACTTGCCCCCACAATTCTTCGCTTTTCCCTATAATACTGATCTTAGGGGGTAAGTCCCTATTGTAGGAGGAGTGAGCGGGTAAGCTCCAGTTTATCCAAGGTCATTATGTGAAATGAAATGCGTATGACATTAGGACATGCAATAATACTTACTGCAAAGAGCATGTTAGAAGCATCCATGAAGGCCCAGGTCGAATCACTGGAAAACTTCCTCTTGTTGTCACCAGATCTACGTACGTGCGTGTGTACATACATAAGTAAGTACAAAGGTGTGTAGCTAAACAACACCACACATGTAAGGAATTGACAGGCATACAGACTAGATACAGACTAGGAATAACATGTTGCTCAGTCATAGGCAAATATCAGCACCTATTCCTGCTATTTCAACCTTCCTAAAGAAGAGATCACATAATATTCCTGGGGTAACCACTTGTAACCACTATGCAAGTCCCACCACTTGGGAGGTGGTCTAATTATAGCTGGAATTGGGGGGGGGACATGTCAGAGTGGTCATAAATAGGGAGGTGCGTCTCCTTTAGGTACAAGAGCCTCGAGGCTATCAGTTGAGGTGGAAATCTTACTGTTTTTACAGTGAGTGTGAAATTTTGTTGCCAGTACCGGTGTCATAAAGTTTCGGGGACCCCCTATTTTAGGGATCCCCGTCCCCAAATCTATGCAGATATGGGGATCCCCGTCCCTAAATCTACGTAGATATGGGGACCCCCGTCCCCATATCTACAGTAGATTTGGGGACCCCTATGTAGATATGGGGACCCCAGCCTGTTTTGTCTAGCAGACTAGCAGAGGTGTAACTAGCAGTGTTTTGTGCATTGGTCAGGCAAATACTCCCACTGGTCAGCTAGGCTCTCCCCCATTAACTGTAACCGGAGTGGTATGAAGAATCTGGAGGTGTCGGTAGCTATCAGAATTACTAATTACTGAAGTTATGCAAACTGCATTAATGTTGTAGCTAGACTCTCCCTGAAGTGAGGCCATCAGGATGTGGAAGATATGTTGGCTTGTATAAATGCCTGACCTGCCCCAGCACTACACCTATGTCTAGGGACCCCCAGCTCTTGCAGCTTTTATATCAGAGAGTGCGATTGTTCAGTACTTTTGGAAATCCTTGGTAGCTAGTGATGCAGTTATTGGCTCGCCTCCATAATACCTCAGTTATCATGATGCAGTTATTGTGGTCTACTTGCTTGAAATAGTATTGGCTATTTGAAGAGCTTTGGCTTTGGCTATTTGTATAACTATTAGCCTGTGATAGGTGGGTTAGTTGTGCTATTTTGGTTCTGAAATTGCCCTTTGGTTGCCAAATTGTACTTGCTTCGCTCGCACAATTTTGGCAACCATGGATGGACTATTTCAGAACCCTATTTTATCCAAATAGCACTACTACTACTACTACATGGGCGTAGCCAGGGGTGGTTCGGGTGGTTCGGTCGAACCACCTTTTTTCAAAATGAATAAAAATTTTAAGCGCGAGCGCACTCGGGTTCGTTCGTGTAATCGCTCTAAGCTAGAGAGAAACGAGTAGAGACTTATTATTTTCGTCCAGAAAAGGTCATTTTTACTTATAACTCAGCCCTACTGAGCAGTTAGTGGCTAAGTGCCTGAGACTATGACTATAAAGTATAAATCTTGCTGTAAAAACTGTACAGGTATAGCTAGCTAGCAGATTGTGAAGAAGTCGTACCATCTTCATCATCTACTCATCTTCATACTTTCCCTACCTTCATATCCTGCATTGCAGCTGCTAGCTAAGTCATTGTTTTTTATCAAAAGAGGGTGTGATTATACGAAAGTGGGCGTGGTCAGGCCAAAATTTTTTCCGCGCTACTGCGCAAATATTTTAGAACCCCCCCCCCCCCCCCCCCCCTTGCAAAACTCTGGCTACGGGCCTGTACTACTACTACTACTACTACTACTACTACTATTACTACTACTACTACTAATAATAATAATAATAATAATAAATGAGTTAGACTCAGCTACCATACTTTGAGCAGCCACCCTAAGGCCAAGATCTAATATAAAAGGTGTGGATTTAACTATTACTGATGTCTATGCAGATTTGTGGATGAGATATCTTGTATAAACATACATTTGGGATGGGGTCCCTATATCTATTTGGGAGTCCCCATATCTACGGTAGATTTAGGGATGGGGGGTCCCTAAAACTACGGGGTCCCCAAAACTTTATGACACCGCAAGTTAATTAATAAATTCCTAGTCAAGTACAAACTAGTGTATAAAATCTAATACAAACAAGACAGGAAAAATTAATACATGAAAATTGTAAATTTGAATCATTATCACTTCAAAATTCCCAACTTATAGATATACGTTTTAGTAGGTAGTAATTCACCTGACAGTTTCCAAGTAACTGTAGAATGTGACACAATCATACTGAGTCAGAAAACTGTGCAAAGAAAACTCTATAATTACAGTACATGCACATACATACATAAAGTTATATTTCTTTTATTTCTCTCTTTTATATTCAGCTTAACAAATTTCTTTTTGAATCCTACGTTTCGGCTAGGTCTCTAGCCTTCTTCAGGATTTTATGATTACAAAAATTAAATAAACGAAAAAGATTTAAATTCAAATTTTGCATGGCTAGAGGCTGTTTGTGTGAATAGCCTGTGCAGATTCTGTCTCTTGTCTTTGTTTTAGTGTTTTTATGGTTTCTACCCAGCATCCATGAATATCCTATAATTATAATCCTTATAGCTACTTATATAATAATTATTATATAGTTATAATCCTCAAACGATGGTTATCTCTCATCTAGGCAGGTTTAAAGGTGTTATAATCCTGCTGATAATAATTATGAGGATACTAGAGTGAGGTGAGATGTGGATAAGTGCCCTGAATAAATCACAGAGGGTTGGGAATAGCTATCATACTATAATAATGCTGTTGCTACAATAGATGTTTGTTAATTGCTAATACTGTTGCTACAATAAATTGCTATGTAGATGCTGTTTAAGTTGTAACATGGAGGAGTTGATAGGGAGGTGTGATATTAAAGGGTCTCACTCACGAGTTACTACATATACTGTGCTATATAATAGACACTGTTAATTGCATGCTACACACAATTTAATAGATGTTGTTGCTATAGTTGCGACAGGACATAATTATTAATTAATGGGTCTCACTCATAGGGTGGTCTGATTAGACAGGCTTCACTGTACTGAAATGCCCATCACACTAAGCTACTACGTAAATACCTGAACTATGCATTATGCTCAAACAGATACTTAAGTAGCATTTAATGGATCATTTTGCTATTCCTTATAAGTAACACACGTCTTAGGACATTATGTACACTAGAATCTTTCGGGAATTTTCTACTCAATCAATGCAGCTGCTTTGGACATGAATGGGGGTCAGCACTACGAATTTTAGATCTCTTTATGGTCCATCATAATTATAGTTGGAGATACAATGCCAGCATATGATTACGTTGTTGCAGTCACCCACTCTCCCACTCCATCAATAATAAACTCACTCACTAGAGTAAAGTTCTCAACATACGGAGATCAAATATCAGTTGCTTCGATTTAGATCCCTGCAGTGCCAATAACAGTATTTATTGTTCATGTGAAGCACAAAACATACATACTACTCACATACGTACCAACTGGTTCCAGATTGGATCCAACTGCATCTTAATGATTTGGTCGAATGATTTGTTCATACTGTTCTCCACTGTCACTTCATCAGTATCAAGCTATGAAGTAGTAAAAACATTTCTTAATAATAAATCGAAAACCCACTTTCACAGGTACAGTGGGAACGGAACACTTTGACTCAATAACCACTCAGTATTATAGGGGAGGAGCAAGTATGACCCTGTAGGGATGACTACTATCACATTACATTCTGAGGGTTCTCCCCAGTGAAACTGATCAGAGCGGTGCTTGAATACCACGTTAAAGGATTTTGATATTCTTGCGACTATTAAAATACATTGTTTAACCACATGAAAGAAAAATGGGCCCCATCAGAGTGGTGTTGCACCTCTCTAATACCTTTGGGGAGAAATGCGCTAAAAGGTCAAGAAACAAGGGTTGAAATAGTGGAAGCATGATGTCTTATCTATGAAAATCCAAAAACGACACCCTTGAAGCATGACGCTTAACTATGCATGCCTACATCAATCAGTTACCTGCTTATTTAACAAACATCAATCCGCTACTTGATATCTTAATCTTTAAGCTTCCATTCTGATGATCTTCAATGATCACAGTATGCATACGTACCTTCATCCTTTTACTTTCAGTGATTTTATTTCAAAAGGAATACCTACATACGCACAGCAATTGAAGCAAACACATGAAATGACAAATTTTTTGGCTTCTGATTTGACTTCTTTGAATTCTCGCTAAGTGATCTTTGACCTCTGCTCAAAAAAAATTATGGTTCGTACATTTCAAAATTCAAAAAAAAAATGCGTTGACCGGGAGTCGAACCCGGATCTATTGCTTGGAAGGCAACAATGCTAACCGTTACACCATCAACGCTTCACGCTACTCCACTGGCGTTTGCAGAGTATTTAACCACCACCACAGCTAGCCATCACATTATAATGTTTGTTTATGTACACCAGCCAGATCACCCCATTCCTTCAGTGTGAGTTACCACATCCTCCAAACAATGGACGCATTGATCTGTCCATTGACAGGAATATGGGGTGCATTAGGGAGTAAGAAAGGTATGCAAAGTTGCATAACAACTATATAAAAATATTCATTTATACTGTGGAACCTCCTCTTAGTGAATTAACATTAACTCAAAATACAATACAAAAAACCTCCCTATATATAAATTGAACCGCTGAAGAGTGGAAACCTCTCCATTAAGGAAAATAGGGACAAAAAGATATATAATAGCTGGTAATAGAGGTTCCACTGTATTTAATAGTGAACTAATGAGAGGGTCAAACTCACTCACACAGGGATTGTATCTCTTCAACTCAGCTATGCAAGCTTTCATGATGTCCAAGACTGACATCTGGATGGCTGTCATGCAAGGCGACATCTGCTGCCTCAACTCCACCACATCAGGCTATGTACAAGTTAACCAAGATTACATCAGCATGACATCACAGAGGGTTTCCCCCCCCCCCCCCCCCCGTATAGGGATTTTCCCCTATATGCACGCTAGTATATAAAACCTCTCTCTCTCAATGCAGGATTAGAGAGGTGTGTCTTCGTTTCAGGGGTGAATTGAATACATCAACCTCCCTTAATCAAAGGGACAACCTCCCAATTTTCCAGGCCCATAGTGTAATAGTAGGTAATTTGCAGGTATGCAGAGGTTCGCTTTATTCTCTACTTCCATTTTATCATATCATATATAATAAAAATGTACCTTATGCTTTGAAAGGGAAGCACTTGCCGTTGCATGAAATCTACAAAATTGAACAAAAAATTACTCCAATGTGGCATCCATGCCTACTTAGCTAGAGAGCACTCTCTGATAACCAACTCATCATCTACTGGTAAAGTACAACCTCGAGCACCCTCACCTTGGCCACAGGTACAAGTTCCTTAGGAAAAGACATCTCATGACCCTCTCCAGCTGTGAGAATCCAGTTGTGAAGGGCTCAGGTGCATCTGAAAAGGCTTTGATGAATCCTGTCTGTGTGTATCAGTGTAGGAGGATAGTAATCTCTCTCTCTCTCTCTCTCTCTCTCTCTCTCTCTCTCTCTCTCTCTCTCTCTCTCTCTCTCTGTGCAGGACACCTTTTAATCAGGACACCTTTTAATCAGGACACATCATATTGACAGGGTTCCAAATGTCTGCCCTTAATTTTAATTATCACTTTAAATTAGTGGAATTGTCCAACCGACCAAAGGTCATTTCCCAATTAATTTGTAAGTACAAAGGTCTAGTATCCACGATGTTGATGTTTACCCGTTCACAACACTACACACAGTCAAGTTCATGAGGTTATTGGGTAAACCAATCCAATAAACAAATGAGGCAGTTTGTCATAATGTATAAACCAGCTAGTATCTAATAATTGTGGTGTTTCTCCAGATTCTACTCTGAATGTCTACATATTTGTATCACTTCTTCTACACCCAGGATGACCCATTTGATGATCCTCCAGTTCAATAGAGTTACCTAGAGAGGGCATTCATTCCCCATACCTTTATAAGTTTTAACTTGGGTGCCTTCTGCTTCAGCCAGCCCTCCCCCTATTCCTCCCTCTCTCCCTTGCCAGCCCCTCCCCCTACTCCTCCCTCCCTCCTCCTCCTCCCCCCAATAACTTAGTATCTTAATTATAGCCAATCAAATATCCCTAAACGCAGCCTAGCTAAAAAAAGGCTGAGCTGGGAGTCAAACCTGGAACAATGCTAACCGTTACACCATCAATACTAGCTTGGTCAGGTGATTCAGAGCAAGCCATAACTACCTAGCCACAACCATCAACGGACTGAGTCTGCTTCTAGTTGGAATGCAATCACCTGCATGGGAATGATAATAGAACTGAGTTCCTGTGGTTTTATGCTCATTTGCATGGCTAGTTGTTTATGGTCGGCAAGTAAATAAATATCTATGATTGCATTATTTCTGTACTGACATCACTGAGAGGATCAGATTTCTTGTGGTCCTTGTGAACTGTTGCCTCCTTTCTCATTCCTCAAGGACAATTAACCATCCTAAAAGAGTTAAGGGTGCCGATACATCCCACCCATGTGTTGTTGCTATGGAAGAATAGCTTTAAAAACTATTTGCCTTAGAGACATCTAACTTGGAGCAAGTTATTACATACTAAAATAGTACCACACACACCGAAAATGAAGAGTGCCTGATGAATTTCACAGATGCTACAACAGATTTCATTCTCAAGGTAAACTGCGTTGCATCTCAAAGACCACTTGGATCGTATGGCTAATTTTTGTTATGAAGCTTCCTATAAGGTAAAGGAATTCCAAAAGGAATTTGGAATTTGGAATTTCGAATTCCAAAAGGAATTTTCAGAACTCCTCGAGCTTATGAGCTCTATTTTGAAAGATATATTCTACTATTATTGTAGATTATATTATCCTCCAACATTGAGCTCAGAAGTCTCAGTAGTTTATGAGAGATAACCATCGTTTGTGAAGTTTCAGAAATATTTGGAATTACCCGCCGTTCGAAATAGCCCCACTTTACAAAATTATTTCTATCAAGATTTTGATTCATTTTTTACATCCACACAAGACCATGCATTCTGGAAATTCTAGAATAGATATGAACCAAAACAAAATGGGATTGTGGTTCACATAATGGCTGGCTTTAGAATGCAATGGTGAAATTTAAGTTTAAGTTCTCCAGAACATCTTGCAAAGCTACCAGTTTGTTTTGCTATATAGCTACTCTGGTGGGTCTACAGGTGAAAGTACACCTGCTTGTAGTACACCTCAGGGTTCTAGTCAGGATGAATGCAAAGAGTGGGGGTTTAGGCAATAAGGCTTCCACTCATCACTGTACCTGTTGAAAGTACACCTGGTTTGGTACTACAAGGCAAGCATAGCTAAGACTTGGTCAAGGCCCCAGTTCTGCCTGTAGCTATGGTGATGAAGACTGACTGTATTATTTAGTGTAGTACAGTGGAAACTTCTATATATGTACTTCTTGTTCATATTTATGTTGTATGTACATGTCCACTGACCCTCTGTCTACAGGCAGCTGCTGGCCAGCTCCCAGCTCCAAGCCTTCAACTCAACAGTAAGGGTACACAGTTGTTTACAGTGCAGCACAACCTCCCTTTATGACCATTCCACAATATGATTTCACAATTAAACCACAAAAAAACACAATTATGTATGACAAATTCCTTCTCCAACAGAAATCCTAAGTATATAATACATCAACCATGGGCATAACAATGCCACAGCAGGTACTGTGATAAAAACAAACCCTAATACAGAGCAAGTTTATGCTCGAATTGAAATCTTATCAAAGCCTTGTTTACCATAAGCATAATGGCAGGTAATCATAACTGCAAGTCTGGGGTTCATCGTAACAAAGACGCTGACGTAAGAACATCTTAAAAGGGTCCAGACAGTGCTTGAATAGAAGATATGCCACACACAATAATGACTGAAGATACACTCTATTGTCCCTAACGTCTCTCCCACTAATGAACCTACCCTGGCCCCTTGCAATCAACTGTAAACGTTCAACATGTGTACTGTAACAAACATTTCCTACATACATACGTAACTATGCTGCCGTAACCATTGGTTACAATCAACTGTAAACGTCAACTGTAACAAACATTTCCTACATACATACGTAACTATTATGCTGCCGTAACCATTGGGTTCATGAATATCCAAACTGTGTCGTCATTGTATGCAAACTTGCGTACTTGACAATGTTTACGTAACTATTATGCTGCCGTAACCATTGGGTTCATGAATATCCAAACTGTGTCGTCATTGTATGCATGCATAAATAATTATGCTCAATGCGAAATCAGATACATTCATTTTTAGCCATTTTTTTAAACTTTGGCTCACCATGACTACTAGTGGCCATGGTCTGGAAATTCGGTGTGGAGATAGTCTAACCATTATAGAACACAGGACAGAAGTTCGAAACAAATTCATCAAAGCATATAATTATAGCAAATCCAATTAGGGTCACCTTATACGTAGCTGACACAGGTAGAAGCTTCTTCAAGTTTAGCATTATATAACTAATGATTGTTAGTAGCATTGAGGGTGTAGAGATAAAGTTTGGCCATTCTTAAAACACAAGACAGAAGTTTGGGACAATTTCATCCAAACGTACTTGAGAAATGCATTAAAAATTGGGCTAACCAACCAGCTGGGTTTGTGTGTATGTGTGTAATCAATATTCTTGCCGAAAGTCAAAACAGCAAACAAGTCACTGCAATAAAGTGCTCAACTTGGCACTTTTCATTCAACTGAGCGTTGATGGTGTAACGGTTAGCATTGTTGCCTTCCAAGCAATAGATCCGGGTTCGACTCCCGGTCAACGCATCCCTTTTTTTTCCACCCAGAGCGAGAAAGTTTTAATTTGTGTGTCATTAGGATCACTCAGTGTACCAACTTACTTTATTTCTCTCTCTGTACAGAGTGAGGATGAATGCCTCGGTAGACGAATCTGACACTCTATGAAATGGAGATAGAGGATTGACTAAATTGAGGTCTCAAAATAATATCCATTCAAAACAGTTTGCTTACATACCTGTGTGCATTGAAAACTAAAATCCCTGCCACTTTGTCCACAGGACAATGGTTCTTTAGAAGGTCCACCACCAAAATCCGTGATGTGATGAAAAGAACTCCTCCCTTCAAATAAACCTGCTCCCTATGCAGCAAATTACACCAACTCTTTGACTCAACCCCTTATCTTACCATGGAACCCCTCAATGTACTAGGCTACAATCATTAGGATAGTGTCTATGTCATATTTACCAGGGTTTCATACAGGATTTTTTTCGTAGAGGGGGGAAATGACTGTGTGGCCATTAGGCTACAGTTCTCGAACTTGCAAGGTCACATTACCTTTCCTTGACACTGTACTCATTGTTGATGGTCTTGGGCAAGTGTTCAACTTTTTCACCACCCAATGCTTCCACAAAATACTTCTATAATATGTATATTCATATATAATCATTAGCACATTCTACTTATGTCACAATAAAATATTAAGCACTGAAATGAATTCTGAGTAAACAATATTTCCAGTACAACTGCATAGCCATTGTAAATCATGTTATGGTCATGTTGGTACCCTGATAAATGAACCATTAAAGCATCATCTTATTATGCTTTTGTGTTTGATCTTTTTTTTAAATCACAACAAATAATAGCAACCTCTTGAGGTGAAGTAGAATTGAGTACCAGCACCAAGTTGTGGGGGTCAGAGTACAACTTAAGGAATTTGAGGAAAAGGCGATCCAAGCCCAGCCCCCTGCAGAGAGTGGAGTTAAGAAAACAACATAAAAGGATGTCATGTATTGTACCTTGCTAGTATGATCAGTCCATCTTCAGATAGTAATTCTACAAACGCCTGGTTCTCAAATTCAAGCTCCATTGCCTTGGCCATGCCAATAATTGCGCGCGCGCATTTAACTTTACGAAATTTCATAATAATTCATTCGGATAATTAGCTAATTATCATGGTTACGGGGAAAAGATTGCGCGTCTTAACATTGATTGCTTTGATATCCATTCATTTTACTTGACAAAAGTTGTTCCATTATCTCAGGGAAGTATCACCGTCACCGATAGATTGAGTAAGTGATAGCTTGCTAGCTAATCAATCCTACTACAGGCTATTTCTCTAGCTACTGTAGCTAGCCAGGCCATGGCTCCATGGGCTATCTTCTAGTTCAGCTAAGGAGACAGAGTAGAAACTGCAGCTATATGATCTGAACTATCCATAGTTATGAACTACTAGCCATAGCTAGACTTAATGATCAATGCAGCCTCTCTATCACCATCATAGACTACCACCATCAGATTTTCCAATGATATAATGTCAGATTAGGGCTAAGGATTGGATTGCATGTATACAATATGACTACCAATTGTCAGAATCACAGGCTTGGTGATTTTAGTTAGATTCTTTTATTCCTGCAGATCCGTTTGTGTTAATTTTTCACTCACAATCATGGAGTTGTATGTGTTCTACTGCTATCTGATCATCAGTACTTTAAATGTGAGTTTCAAATGCATCTAGCTAGCTGACTAGAAAATTGTTGTACTACCAGTCCATTCATGACCCCTTCCTCTTTAGCTGAGATAGGCCATAGAAATGAGCTATTAATCTTCAATTTGATTCACAGATTAAAGTATTTAGTTACCACGATACTGATAATGTTCGCTATGACTGTTGGCCACTGGGAGCAATCGAAGGTGCAGCTACCATAAGCTGTGGAGGTGGGTTAACCATGAATATGTACTAACTCTGTCATGACAGCCTTGCACATAGGTGTCAAAATGTATAGATTTCGGCTCATACAATATTATGATGAGCAATACATGAACTTTAACTTGGATAGCAGGATCATAGCATCCTATAATAAAATACAGCAAAAAAGGATAATATTTAGGGATGGCTGTGTGCAGTTCAAAAAGTTCAGCAATGAGAGTGAGCTTCAGTCAAGTAACCCCTTCCAATATTACCAAACTACGAGCAAACTATTCCTACTTCACTCCCATGACAGGCCAAGATGGATGAGATATAAAGGGAATAGTTAGCTCGTAGTTTGGTAATATTGGTGGGTTACGTGACTGAAGTTCACTCTCTTGTTGCTGAACTTTTTTGAACTGCACACAGCCATCCCTACTTTTCTTTCTTATTTATTTTTTCCTTTATATGTATGTATCAACACCACAACCAATTCCTTTACCCCTTGCTGCGCATGCGTGCGCAGGGTAATAACATACACTTATGGAATCGAATATGGAATGAATTCTCATAATGATAAAAATTAAGATTGTGAATGAGCACATAGCTAATCTGTGTAGCCTACCAATATTATTTTAAGCTATTTTTCATTCTTATGAAAAGGTTTGGGATTAGCATGGCCAGAAGAGCCCCCAGATGAAGTCGAGAAAGGTGAAAAGTTCAATGTTACCTATCAAGCACTGATCTCCGACAGATTCTATAAACAAGGAATAGTATTTCCAAATAAAACGTAAATTATTTATAATAATAATGAGTTCTATAATAACCCTATAATTATTTTTTATAGAGAAGTATATATTAGGAATTTATGTCAGAATGTGACGTGTCCAGAGAGAGTGGAACATGCAACTAAAGAAAACTGTTGTGTGTGGCATGCTAACATACATACGTGCCATCCAAGTGTTACCACTCGCACTGCCACAGTAAGTCATCCCAATAGCATCTACCCAGCTATTGAGTATTGATTTGAAATAAAGGTAGTAGTCTCAGACTCAGGCAGTGACTGTTTATAAAAGGGAGTCCCCATTTTTACTAGAGGGCAATGTTCAAAGTACAATATTTTAACACTCAAGTTGGTCTTTAAATTGAGTATCCAATCTCATTTTTTTTTGCAGAGATTATAGAGATAAGGAAGCCCCCTCTTGATATCCCTATGGAATTCAATTATCATAGCATCATAATTAACTCTAACTGGTATTATGTAATGACTTCTTGGCAAACCAGATCTTCTTTTGTTGTGCCTAGAACTCCATGTACGTAGGATTCAATATCCTATAACAAACAATAATTATGCTTTGGTATCTCATGGAGTGTAGACCAAGATTAATAACCTGTGAGTCAGCTTCACTCACTTTGCTTGCTTGCTCACTCAAATTATCATTGTTTGTCTGAAATCTTCTGATGGCTTCTATTTTGATGTCATCTGGTCGTACTTTACAGTGTAGCCAATATAACCATTATTCATTACCCCAGAGTGCACCCAAGGTGTGTGGACCATGGGTGGCTAATAACGGCCAGCTATCTACTCACACTGATGCAGAGGTTGGATTCATCGATACGGTATTCTTTGGTAGTGATGTTAAAGTGGACTTTGTGGGACTAAACTTTATCATTGCTCACCTGAGAGTTGGCAATATTCAGATTGCCCTTGGAAAACCCATTAATGTTGTACCTCAAAGAGGTAGATGAAATACACTACACCTCATTCTCAATGGGAGAGTTTCCATAATTTCTTTACATTCTAGTTTGTGGCGATGGAATCTGTTCAGCAAGTAAGGGAGAAACCTGCGATACATGTGCGACAGATTGCTGTGGGGCTCAATTTCCTGTGGGAGCTACTGCAGCCATCGTCGTAATAGCTCTCCTTCTCCCTGGGATCATCTTACTTGCTGGGTTATTGGTTAGTCCGTAATCCTATCCTGCTAGTTAAGTTAAAAAATGACCCAGGACTATCATTCATTTCTCATAGTTTTACTTCTTTCAAAGACGAAAGTTATTCTTTGACGAAGGCTGGATTATCAACTATAATGACATTCAACGAGGTAATTTTACATTATTCTAGACCATGTATCAGTCTTGTTATCGATCTTATTCTTTCTCGCATTATCACAATTCTACACATCCAACTCATTGGCTGAAGACTATAGAGGTAATGTCTGAAGTAGCTAATTATGACAGGGTTTCATCCAAGGAGGATGGCGTAGGGGAAACTTCCCTCAAGAGGTCTAGACCTCCCCTCACCTTCCCCTTCCCCCAAGAGCAGAATACATTGAAAAGGCTTCAAGCTTTCATGCTATGGTTACCAGTGGCTTCTAAATCTTCAGTCCCTCCCCCTCACCATCCAAGTCAATGAAACCCTACATGAGGATACAAGATACTACTCAGAAATCTACCATTTTTTCTTCTTTTTTAAGGTGTAGTAGGGAGCATGGTGAGCTTGAAGAATTTGCGTTACTTCTCTGATCAGGAAGTTACCAATATAAATTCAGCACCTCCTGGGGCAGAGAGCTTTGCTGTAAAACCCCAAAAACCTGACAATCAAATCTTCACATTGACTGGAGTTTAGTATGTCTTAAAGTCTTAAAGTTTGATCATAGATACAGTAATTGAACATTTCCATAGTGA
The DNA here is from genome assembly GCA_963924555.1 of Crambe crambe. Lineage (NCBI taxonomy): Eukaryota > Metazoa > Porifera > Demospongiae > Poecilosclerida > Crambeidae > Crambe > Crambe crambe. The sequence goes on from OZ004589.1 coordinate 5,554,150, forward strand.
GGGACGTACGGTTGCCATAAAAAGGATGAATCGACAAGACCTTGTCCTTACTAATGCCATCAGAAGGGAAGTTTTGCGAATCAGGTACGTCAATTAATAATAATTATCAGTGGCGGATTTAGGGAGTTTCTTTTACTTTTTAAGAAGTACCAATCTTAATTCACATCTTAAAATTTAGCACAGCCAGGGCCGGATCCAGGATATTTAGATAGCTACGTAGGTGGGGTTGCAGGACTAGAAGCACACACACTGGGCCATGGGGAAGGCTGCAAGAAAGAGCAAGTTATTTGGAGGATCCATGTTGGCTTCACTTGCAGGCTGCCACTTTTTGAGCATTTAGCATTTTTGCACAAATTGGATCCAAGAAGTCCAAAAATTTTCCCCAAATCTCCCTAGTACATATTATATGACAGCATGAGTGGTGAACCATCTTAAAAATTGTTAGCTAGCTATTACACTCAAACTCTGAAGTGACACATACAAGTTAGTATGCACTGAGTTATCTAATGTGTGACCTTGAAGATGAAAGCCAGTGCTCCAAAAGATATCTTTAGAGTGACACATGCAAGATCACAGGTGTAATTTTTAAGGAAGTCTCAGTTAGTATGCACTGAGTTATCTAATGTGTGACCTTCGGAAAGTGCGAGCCAAAATGGATGCATCATGTAGACCATTTCTTTCTTGACCATAGCCTTAGATGATGATGGCTGTAGTAACCACATTAGTTAAGTTAGCTCATGTTTCTCTAATTATACCACTTTAGAGAAGAAAAATAGATACGGCTAAGCAAGTATGCATGGTCAAATTGCATTAGCTATAATATTATCTACAGGCTAGCTTGGGAAGAAAAGGGGGGGGGGGGGTTGCAACCCCCTCAACTCCACCCCTGGATCCAGCCATTTGCAATGAAAATATAAAAATGGGTGTGGTTATAGGAGTGGTAGTGGGACACCCACTAATAAGAAGTACCCTTTAGAAAATCCTGGATCCGCCACTGAATATTATATTATATCCGCCACTGAATATTATATTATATCCACATTTAAAAAAATTCAAGAGGATGCATGTTGGATATCTCTTACTCTCATGATTTTATTAGGATTTTGGATCATCCTAACTTATGTAAATTCATTGGAGCAACAGTGAAGTCTCCCAATAATCTCTGCATAATAACAGAGTACTGTCCAAAGGGGAGTCTTAATGATGTCCTACAGAATGACGATATCCCCCTGAACTGGGGCTTCCGATTCTCATTTGCTTCTGATATTGCACGAGGGATGGCTTACTTACACTCAAAGAAGCTCTATCATGGAAGATTGACTTCTTCCAATTGCACTATTGATGATCGATGGGTGGTCAAAATATCAGGTGAGTTAGTTTGAGAAGAAGTGACTCTACTTTTAATTAAAAACTCATTCCGTGCACTCATGGTATTTAAAAACTTAGATTATTAGCTAATGCTCTCCACATCCATGAAATTGTGTTCTCATACTGTTAGATTATGGTCTTCCTTCTTTCCGTGTGGAAGAAAAGATGCCCAATCCAAGACTTCTCACAGACAAGTTTATTGAAGAGAAAAGGCGGCTTGTAAATAGCAAGCTGTACATGCCCCCTGAAATCAGGGCAGCACCTCATGAGTCTGGAGATGTGGTAGCTCCTACAACTGATGTCTACAGGTATGTACTTAATATTATACCACAAGTAAAATACTTCACTACTTCTCATTCTTCTTTGTATATAGCTATTCAATTTTACTTGTTGAAATTGCTACAAGAATGGATCCATTCAGTGTAAGAACATTAAAATCATAATGAAAGAGTATACAAAAAAGAGATCCCTGATCCCAAACAGTACAAGTATTTCTCTATAATCGAAGGGTTGAGCAAAAATTACACTTTTGATCAGATGTTCCATACCACTGATATTTGGCTATTTCCATGACCCACAGTATGACCAGCAGTTATTTTCTAGCATTGCCACTGCATATGAAAGCAATCTTCCCTGACATTATAATAGTTGTTATGGAAGGATTACTTTCACTGTTGTTACCATTAATATTTATTACAGGAAGACTTATTCCTGGATACTAATTTGAAGCCAGTCATCAACAAGTCAGATCTAAGTAATTCAGATTCTCCATGTCCTTGTCCAATGGACTATCTTGCTGTGAGTATACATAACTACAAATGATGAGAATATGTTAAGCTTTGAATTTATACTTATGCATCTGTAGCTGATTGATCGCTGTTGGTCATATGTACCATCAAACCGGCCCACATTTGATCAAATAAAAAAGATCCTTGATCGTATCAACCCAAATCGAGAAAGTCCAGTTGATATGATGATGATCATGGTCAGTCTATAATACTGCAGTTAGATTTAGAACAACTCTACATAAAGGACAGCTTCGGTAATAATAATTATTAGTACCAGAATAATACTGGGAGGAGCTTCAAGGATTTCTGAGCTCTCTATAGTTGATCATGTCCTTCAACTTTCAACTCAGAAATCCCAACATATAATACTGGGAGTGATTCCAAATGCTTCAAAGATTTAGCTATAGTCGATTATATCCTCCAACTTTCAGCTCAGCATTAATTTTCGAGTGCCCAGAATCATACTGCCATTCAGAACTCTTTTCTTAGAATGATAGTTATAAAACTTGTGTGAACAAAGAATTTGCATGTATGGAAATAACTGATCATAATTATACATAATAATTATATAGATGGAGAAATATTCGAAACACTTGGAGGTTCTTGTAGCAGAAAGAACTCAAGAACTCATTGCTGAACAGAAAAAGACAGCTAATCTTCTCTACAGTGAGTGAGCTGGGAACGATATGACTTAAAAATAATAATCTTAATTCTTATGTACATAGGTATGCTCCCACAACAAGTGGCTGATGATCTAAAGCACGGAAAAGCTGCTCCAGCGACAACTTTCCAATCAGCAACAATTTTCTTTAGGTCAGTTCTCAATGATAATAGTGACCCAGAGATCATTATACTGTGTACATAATACAGTCACACCTAACCCAAATTTGTTGTCATTGTTGCTTATAGTTTTGTTTGTTTGTTTATTGTTTGTTGATTCTTTAGTGACATAGTTGGTTTCACAAGTATGGCAAGCACGAGTACCCCTCTTCAAATTGTCAAGCTACTGAACGATCTATATACCACTTTTGATGCCATTCTGGATCGATTCGATGTGTACAAAGTTGAAACTATAGGAGATGCATGTGAGTATGTTATTGTGTGTGTGTGTGTGTGTGTGTGTGTGTGTGTGTGTGTGTGTGTGTGTGTGTGTGTCCGTCTGTCTGGTCTGTTTGATTGCGGCAAAAAGTTTCAATCTCTACATGGAGCTAAAGAAGCATAAATTGAACATGGGGCAAAAAAAATTAAATTAAGCAGACATGTAAACACTGTTATACACATGGCACCTCAGTGCAGTTAATTTTATAGGGTGATAGTAGATATCACTATGAAAAATAGTGCCTGAAACGTGTAGGAAACTTGATAAGGAAATTCATAGGATACACACACAAGAGCACGGCAAGTTGAAATGTGCTGTCCCCCTGTGTATTTTCACTGTGTCTCTCCCGGAAACAGATAGTGCAAAAATAAGCATAAGAAGCAGGAATCAGCATAACAACTACAGCTTACGAAAGAGAATTACACAATCCAACACACTAATACAACCACTACTGGTGTCCAATTCATCACACCATCATACAGAAATTGATACAGCAGAACTAAAAATTAATTTCCAATTTTGCAGATATGGTTGTCTCTGGAGTGCCTCGCGAGAATGGAACCAAACATGCTGGAGAAATTGCAAGCATGGCACTTAGTCTCCTTGCTGCTTGTAAGAAATTCAAGATTCCTCATCGCCCAGACACAAAGTTGGAAATAAGAATTGGCATCCACTCTGGTCCGGTTTGTGCAGGGGTGGTGGGACTTAAAATGCCTCGCTACTGTCTGTTTGGTGATACTGTCAACACAGCTTCAAGAATGGAGACAACCAGTCAAGGTATTCATTGTTTTATCACTTGCTTCAACTAGAATTATTAACTTTTGCACTATTGCATTAGCTAGGCATGTTATCCTCAGGTTCAATATCGCATGAACCCTTCTATATGATAATCATACTGTACTCTCAATTTTCACTAGCAATGAAGATTCAATGTAGTGATACTACTTATCAACTGTTGCAAGTCTCCGGGATTTTTTTTACGGAGTGTCGAGGAAATATCACAGTAAAGGTAAACACAATAGAGTTCATATCATAGTTATTGGTAAGTAGGCCTGAGGCTATTATGCCGGCATAATTTTGGGCATAATCGGTACTTCCATTCTGCTGGGATAATGCTGGCATAATGTTGGCATAATAGATATATAATCATGCATGTCTAGCTAATGCTGTACATGCACTATCTATAGTAGCATCTATGTGTATATTTTCTTGGGCTGAGGCTGCACAAAAAGCTTCATTTAATGAGCAGTAAGACAGTACCCTACAAGATTGCTTAGAATCATCCCTTATGCTGCAGTACAACAAGCATTGAACTTGAATTGCACATGCACACACTTTCATAATACTCATTCATCAAAAAAGTTTTGAGCATATAATAGGTAAAAAATTTTGGGAATTGCTCAAAAGCATAATAGGCTTTTAAAAAAGCATAATAGCCTCAGGCCTATTGGTAAGCTGGAATTCTTATCCAACATATCTTACTATAATAATTGGAGGGGGAGGGAGCAGTCTAATAATTTTTGCTATACTTATAGGGTAAAGGCTCAATGGTCACATGGTGGATAGTAGGCCAAGATCATCTAAGAACTACTCTTGCGTCTCCACAATTGCGCAGTATAAAGAGCTCACTATCAAGTCCATCAATGCTGTCCTTCGCTGAATCCATGAAGAGTGGCAAATCAACAGCTCTTCACCGTGAATCTCCCATGCTTAACTTCAGTGGTTCTAACATGGTTGACCCTAAACTTCGACTTCCTGGGTCAGTTGTGGAACAGAAGAATTCTTTGTCATAATTGTTCACAATCATCATACTCATAGCTGACATTGTATTCATGTTCTAATACAAAAAAAAAAAAAAAAAAAAAAAATTAGCTAATAACAGTATAGTCCAAGTAGTAGTAGTAGTAATTATTGGAATAATATAGACTACTAACTATACAGCTATACCAAGGCATTGCATAAGCACTCCTTAAGTTTTGAATATCCTTCATCATCATATGCATCTTCCATAAATTCTTCCCAAGATTCTGTCTTTTTTATTTGAACTGAATTATGTGAGAAAAAAATGATGCAATTTCTTCTGAGGGCACTTGCTTGATGTCGATCAGCTAGTTTCAGATATGTTACAACATTTTCATAGGTCAACATACTTGAGATTATATCTTCACATATCTCTTTCAGTTTAGTGAACTCATACTTGTTAGCGATAGGCAGCAATTTTGAAGCATCGTCTTCTGTGGTTACTTGTCCTGTATATGCAGCTGTAATCAGCTTATCCAGCAGTTCTTCATCCAAGTTTGGATCATTTGGATCATTCATATCAACAATGATATTGCCATCTTTTTCTATCCATGGCTCACTAAATCGAGCTTTAAAGAACCCAGATTGCACACCAAGTACCAGCTTGTGGGCACTGAATTCTTTTTCACCCAATTTCAGTTTGACATCAGTAAACAACCCGTTTTTATGACTCTCTTTTAATGATTGAGTGAGACCCCTTGAAAATTGTGGCAATCTCGTTCTTGATTGATCGTATGGATGTAGAAGGTTCTGGTCAAACACTTCAAGCATAAATTTCATTCTCATATGAGTAAACACATGTACAGGTTTTCCTTCACAGACACAGTATGATTCTTCAACAGTTTCATATAAGCTTAGGCATATTTTTTCATTCGTTTTACTATCATTATCACTCAAATAGAATACAGATAGTTTTACTCCACATCTTATATCGCAGTTATACGTAAAAATCACTTCCATTTTAAGATTTGAGCCCCGTGAGCTGTCACTTGAGACAATAACTTTCCAGATGATCTTTCTTTCGGTCCCTGGTATTTTAAGCTCCATTTCTGGACTACTGCAGACTTTCTCATTTGGGAAGATCTCGATCAATTCTTTGATATCACGAATGACCCAGTAGTAGTGTTGCGTAGCAAGACGGTAAGAATGGCGGTGAGGCTGAAAGGGCTGAGAGACACAGGCCATGGTTATCAAAAAGTGGGCGTAGCTGGTTTGCCGAGACACACCCACACATAATAAAGTTTTTATTAGCTAGGATTAGTGGAGCAGCATAGCTACCAAATTTAGATCAATTGTTCACTTTTTGATAAAAGCACCACATTGTGAACATATTCAGATATTGGGGCGCCTGTAATTGCGTCTTTGTCAGCCATGGCTGTCATTTTTTAAATGGCCGCCATGGAATATTGAAAAATCAATATGCTGATCCTTCAAAGCTAATAACAGTATTGCTATTTTGGTATAGTCCGCTAATTTAGTATGATGTGACAAACATCCTGAACCTTGCAGGACTGACTGATTTGCATGTTCAAAACTGCACAGCCTTTGTCCAGGCGGCTCGGCACATCATTTTAATATAGCTAGCTATTAATATCAGAGTATCAGGACCCTAACATAATCGTAAACTGTATGCATGCATGCACACAGGGAAACTATGCATGCAGGGAAATTATGTATGCATGTGTATACATGCAACTCCACATTGAGTTGCATGCTCTCTTCTCTCATTGGCATTATCAACTGGTAAGCTTATATTGGATGTGTTCTTTTTATCCTAAGTGGTTCTCAGATCATGTGAATTGGACACTATAAAGCTATTTTTAGTAACCATAATGCTAAAACACAGGAGACCCTATGTATAGCTATAGGAACAAAAATTTGTCTTGACAATAGCAGGAGCATGGATGACGCTGAGGGAATGCAACTCCAGGCATGCCCTATTTATTGAAAACTAACTAGCTACTTATTCCAAATAGACCATGCTGCCTACTCTAGTTGCAAGCTCTATACTGACCAGCTTTTAGTGGTCTGTCATGCCAAAAGTGGACCGGGAAAAAAGTGGACCCCCGGTCCACTTTTGGCAGAAAAAAATGGACCGGGGGGTCCACTTTTTTCTGCCAAAAGTGGACCTGCCTTGCCAAGGCAGGGGAAAAAAGTGGACCCGGTCCAGTTTCACTGTCAAAATCCAGGCAGGTCCATTTTCACTATCCATTTTTGGCAGGGGAAAAAAGTGGACCCGGTCCAGTTTCGCTGTCAAAATCCAGGCAGGTCCATTTTTGGCAGGGGAAAAAAGTGGACCCGGTCCAGTTTCACTGTCAAAATCCAGGCAGGTCCATTTTTGGCAGGGGAAAAAAGTGGACCCGGTCCAGTTTCCTGCCGAAATCCAGGCAGGTCCATTTTTGGCAGGGGAAAAAAGTGGACCCGGTCCAGTTTCGCTGTCGAAATCCAAGCAGGTCCATTTTTGGCAGGGGAAAACAGTGGACCTGGTCCAGTTTTGCTGCTGAAATTTAGGCAGGTCCAGTGGACCTGGCTTTGAAGATTAACCCACCCTCCTCCCGATAATTATAAGTTAATCAAGTCTATTGAAGTTTATCAAGTTGTTTTTTCCTTGAATGGATGCCTATGTAGGAATATAACTGCATGCTATATAAAATTCACTTGTTGACTATCTGGTTATTATTTACATGTAGGACAAGACTACTTTATATCAGATATGTTATTCATGTAATGTCACCAGGCAGCATCTCAAGTGATATTAGATCAAGGAGTGAACATGTGATACAAGATTACGTCATAAGTGAAATCACAATGATGATTACATAACAGTTAGTAATGATAAAAGTAACAATTAATGTTACTGTCGCACACCCCCTCCTCCAGTTAGAGCTTGCCCCGAGCTTACTTTCTTCCATAGTAGAGGGATGGTCAGATAACTAGGGTAACTCAGATTTAAGTGTACATGAATAATATCATCTTTTGAAGTGTAGACACGCTTTCCTGCAATGCCGGTTGGAGTCACCTCAAAAACTCAATATATATAGGGTCCATGCCACAGACGAGATAACTTCTGAAACTTCCCGGACTCTTCCTGAGGAAATCGAAATAGCACTAGACCGCCAATCTTGAACTGCATAGGAGAACATTTGTTCACCTTATTATAGTACTTTTTGCAATGCTTCTGGGTTTTCTGGATTGACTGAGTATCTCAGTGAGTTCCTGTCGCATCGGTAGCCTGTCAGGTCAGCCCCTTCTACCTCATTAGCAGGAAGAAATGCAGCTTCAATAGGATAGCTACCATAAAGAAGGTAAGATGGCTTCTCGCCTGTTGCCTCATAGGCATCCCATGTAAATACTTGTCCCACTGCTTCCCATATCAACATGCTTGCATATCAGAGTACGAGAGTACGATTAAACCTCTCGGTGAGGCCATCACACTGAAGATGGTATGCTGTAGTATTCAATTTCGTAATTCCAAGAAGACTGCATAGCTACATCGGTCATCAGGTAGGATAGCTGATTGGGTCCCTTCTCTGATAGTAGACTTTCTGGAACACCACACACATGATCTCAGCATCAGTATGTCCACTATTAAACCATACAGCCTTTTGGTCAGGGATAGGGAAAACCCAAGGTCATCAGAATTTGATTATTTATTTGAAGAGAATAGCTGGGTAACTTGGTACATAGCTAGCTACAGCTACAGGCAAATTTCATGAGCTTCTTTTACAGAGGCCAAAAATCTGGTACAGATACCATAATTATACTGTGCAGTAGATATATAGTATCTATGCTGGTAGCTAGTAAGGCCATAATTAAGTAGAATCACCATGATTGCATCTAGACTCAACTTCATGCGTAGCTAGCTAAGCTAGCTATCTACAAGCATAATAAGCACCTATGAAAATCAGGTCTTACCACGCTCTTCTTTTTCTTCTTGATGAAAAGAACTCCCTTTTTTACATTGAACATAGCTGCTTTCTCTCCAATAGCTCTCTTTTTGTCTTGACTACAGTCTGGTGGGTAGCGCTGCTCAGTTATGTATAAGCTGATATGCCCGGATAACTTTTGGTAAAGGCGGTCCACTTTTTTCATGGAAAAAATTGGACCCCCGGTCCAGTTTTTTCCCCGGTCCAAATTTTTCGTCACAGTTCACAATCGATCATAGCTGACATTCTAATACCAAAAAAATTAATAATAGTATATCTACGTACTATTATTATTGTTCAGAGGGAATAATATAGGCTACTAACTATACAGCATTGCATAAGCATTCCTTAAGTTTTGAATATCCTTCATCATCATGTGCATCTTCCATAAATTCTTCCCATGATTCTGTCTTTTTTATTTGAACTGAATTATGTGAGAAAAAACTGATGCAATTTCTTCTGAGGGCACTTGCTTCATGTCGATCAGCTAGTTTCAGATATGTTACAACATTTTCATTGGTCAACATACTTGAAATTATATCTTCACATATCTCTTTCAGTTTAGTGAAATCATACTTGTTAGCAATAGGTAGCAATTTTGAAGCATCGTCCTCTGTGGTTACTTGTCCTGTATACGCAGCTGTAATTACAGTTCTTCATCCAAGTTTGGATCATTCATATCAACAATGATATTGCCATCTTTTTCTATCCATGGCTCACTAAATCGAGTTTCGAAGAACTTAGACTGTACACTAAGTACAAGCTTGTGGGCACTGAATTCTTTTTCACCCAATTTCAGTATGACATCAGTAAACAACCCGTTTTTATGACTCTCTTTTAATGATCGAGTGAGACCCCTAGAAAATTGTGGCAATCTCGTTCTCGATTGATCGTATGGATGTAGAAGGTTCTGGTCAAACACTTTAAGTATATGAATTTCATTCTCATATGAGTAAACTCCTGTACAGATTTTCTTTCACAGATGCAGTATGATTCTTCAATAGTTTCATGTAAGCTTAGGGATATTTTTTCATTCGTTTTACTATCATTATCACTCAAATAGGATACAGATAGTCTTACTCCACATCTTATATTGCAGTTATACATAAAAATCACTTTCATTTTAAGATTTGAGTTTGAGCCCCATGAACAGTCACTTGAAACAATAACTTTCCAGATGATCTTTCTTTCGGTCCCTGGTATTTTAAGCTCCATTTCTGGACCACTGCAGACTTTCTCATTTGGGAAGATCTCGATCAATTCTTTGATATCACGAATGACCCAGTAGTAGTGTTGCGTAGCAAGAAGGTAAGAATGGTGGTGCAATTGAGAGGCCGAAATATGACCTGTAGCTGTTCTAGGTCGACTGGCCATGGTTATCAAAAAGTGGGCGTAGCTGGTTTGCCGAGACACACCCACACAAAATAACTTTTCATTAGCAAGGATATGATAAATGGTTTAGCTAGTCTGTAGTTAGCAAAGCATGGCAAAGACTTCTCTTGAGTTCTGAGTGCTCACTTTCAAGGAATTCTTCCCAATACTTTGTGTTCTTGATGGCAGCAAAATTGCATTCACAAAAACCGATACAATTATTCTCAAGAATACTTGCTTTATGCTGATCAGCCAGAACTAAATACTGCAGGACATTTTTCAAATTGAGATCATTGGAGAGTTTTTCTTCACATATATTCTTCAAGTTATTAAACCCATATTTGCCGAAAATTGGCAGTAGTTTCAAGGTGAATTCAGGCTCAATATTTCCTGTATACACACCTGTAACTAAAGCTTCAACAAGATCATCATCCAGATCAGGATCGTTCAAGTCCACATCACTGCCTTCATCAAATCGTGATTTGAAGAAATCAGATTCTGTAGCAAGTATGACTTTATGAACTTTAAATACCTTTTCTCCCTTTTTCAGTACAGCATCAGTGTATAGGCCTTCTTTGCGATCTTTGTTGAAGGCCAAAATGAGATCACAAGAGTATAAATATGCTGGTATATCAAATTTCTTAAGATATGTTGGTGCTAGGGAAGATAGGTGTTGACTCGGCTCACTTAGATTGTAGGCTCGAAGCTTACAGTTGATTTTCATGAACTGTGGTGGATGTACCATGGTAGAAAAAAAATAATTTACTTCTCCTTTGACGTATTTTAAGTGATCGACATTTAAGGTATCGAGAGAGGATGGCATTAACTTCCTGTAGCAGTTAATAGCATATTTTTGTGTACCAGATACAATTATTTGTATTCCATAAATTCCACTGGACTTATTAGAAAAATCTGCTAGCACCGTGACGTCAAAATTTTGACCATTTTCATCTACACGCATGTACAACTTCCATAGAACCTTTTCTCCAGTGTTTGGTATTGTAAACTCCATTTCTGGACCATACAGACATTGTTCAGTAAACATTTCGATCGCATCTTTGAAGTTGGGAATGGTCCAGGCGTAATCTTGCTTGAGGAAGCAAAAATCTGAAAGGATGAAAGTTGGTTTCTGGCTAGAGGCCATAGTTAGTGGCTACGCCTACTATTATAGTTTCTGGCCCCGCCCCCGGCATATGCACGCATGCGCATAGTGAGCCCCACCCCTTCCTATAAATAAATTCATACTGTTATCTAAGTTTGCATAATATTTTCAGAAAATATGCTGTACTGACTGAACATGTTCCATAAGTCTCCATACACTCTGCTTTCTTTGTTTCTTCCTGCCCACCTCTGAAACACTGACCTGTAAGTGTCCGGGGGAACCACGAGCTCAGACGGAGAACATAAAATAGTCTTACAACTATGATATGGAAGACGAAGAATTATCAACAAGTGGTTTGGATTCCACTTCAAAGCTGATAAAAATTCACTAATGCTGTCGTATGCCTCTTCAGAAATTTGCTCACTGTGATGAACTTGGGAGAATACTTTTTTCAGGACTGAGTTTGGTAGTCCCATGAATGGTTCAAATTCAAGTACATCTTTCACCTCCAGAGAATGATCAATGGAGAGTTCAATCTGTTCACTTTCCAGCAATGGTTTTTCGTGCACAAGTGTGGAAGGTTGGTCTGGATTCATCACTGCTGTGTGGATTTCTTGAAGATTAAATAAGGTAAGCTTTGGCTCTATATTCGAATCAAAAGAGAGATGACTTTGCAGCAAGTTCCCAGGATGAATTATACTTTCATGCACTTTTATACGAGAACAAACCTCTTTCTTCACACACCTGATTTCTCTGATAATCGATGATCGAAAATGATAGAAATCAAGCTCAAAAGTGTCATTCTTCTTCATCCGTGCAAGAAATATCACGACCTTGTTCTGCTTCCTAATCTCAATCACAGCTTCGATGCCTCTACAATCAACCCAAGAGACCCCCTTTCTCCATATCACACAAGAAGACTTCTTCACAGAGAAAGGAGAATTTGGATTTGTGTTAAATGGAAAATGAAACGATAGCCGAAGCAAGAGGAGCTGATGAAATCGAGGACCTAAGCTGTGATGGTCATCTAAACACTCCATGTGCCAACCAAAATACTTTCCCCATGAACCATCTGACTCCCAGAGATCAGGTGGAGCACTGCTCCTTATGAGGTGAGGGAAGAAAAGGTGATCCTCAGGTGGATGGGGAGGCTCGAAACCAGAGATAGAATAGAGGATTTTACGATCGGCAAGCTTTATGCAGAATTCCATTCGGAGTAAATAGCGGATTGCCAGTAACATGTTGAAGCCCATTGATCCAAAACCTGTTTGCAATTGAGAGAGTGATACTAGGCCAAGTGGGTTGGGGATTTCTACCACTTTATGAAAGCCGTGCACCATCGAGAGAATGGTTTCTTGATTATGAATGACCCAACTTGATTCAGTGGAATCCTTGCTTTCCAAAAACAAAAGATAGCCAGAAGAATGAAGCGACTTGCAGGCTTGATAAAGATTGTCACTGTCCTTCAAGTACAAGATGTCTGCATGAGATAAATACTCCAATAACTCTTTATACTCTATCACAATTGTCCCTTGGAATTTATGGAGCATAAAGGCACGAAGGAGACAACTTTTGTTGTCCAGCTGAGCAGACTCGGTGGAGTGCTGGAGACCATCACAAGCCATTAACTGACGAAGCTTGTGAAAATTAGTTGAGTTTGGTTTTCGGGAGTCAATAGATATCCAGCCTTTGAAGCTTATATCTTCGTATGGACTACTTCCAGCTATTTTTTCAAGGATGCCAGATTTGGATGTACGCATTCCCTCTCTAGGCAACTCATCTTCATGAGTACCAACAAGGATCAGGTAAGGCTGAAATCCTGCATCTCCTGATATCGAATAAATGAAGGAACACCAATAAGCTGCAGACTTTTCAATAGATTCTGGTGATTTCCGTAAATCGACAGTGATGAGAAATATTGGTATGGAATCAGAATTCTGTGTGGCAATTCTGAGAATGACAGAGTGACTGCCATGATAGCAAGGATGACCAGCAAAGTCATACAGTATCACTCTTCCAAAATATTTGTTGTCGAAAGTGATGGGAACAATACCGGAAGTTTCGGAGTCGGGGGTTGCGAATCTCTGAAAGTGCCCTGTCACCCACTCCTGAAAGGATCCTCCCCCTCCCCATTGGAGGGTTTTAGCCAGTGTCGATTTCCCACTATCAAGATCACCCAAGAGAAAAATTTTCCTCCTTGGACTCAGCACATCCCAACACTTCAAATACGGAAATTTAGTAGATATATTACTTTTTGAAGGATCAATTCCATTCTGGAGAAAAATTCCAAGAATATCAATACTATCGGTGAGGTCTAGTGGCGTCCTTCCAACTTGATTTCGTGTCGTCATATTCTCCTTGGTGAAAGACAGCAACAACTCCACCATTTCTAACTTTCCTTTTTGGCAGGCAAGATGAAGAGGAGTGTTGCCAAATTTGTTCTTTTGGTGGACACTGCACTGTTTCTCCTTCACGAAATAATCCATGATAGCACAGTGACCAGCAGCGGCAGCCCGGTGGATAGGTGTAGAGTTGAATTTGTCAGTACAATTCAGGCTACAATTTTTTTCATCCACGAGATAGCGTACAATTTCCAGGTGTCCAAAACTAGCAGCTAAATGAAGCGGAGTAGCTTTTAGGCTTTTTTCTTGGCTCAAGGAGTCACATTCTGTCTGATTTGTGAGATACTGGACAACATCGAGATGACCCACTTGGCAAGCATGGTGAAGAGGAGTCCTACCAATTTTATCCCTTACCATACAGCTAATGTGTTTTTCGTTCACAAAAAACTGCACAACAGATAAGCGACCTTTATTGGCAGCAAGATGCAATGAGGTATACCCATTTCCTTCTGTCAAACTGGGGTTGGCATTAGCGATCGAAACGAGATACTCAACTGTGTCGAGGTGACCATACTGGGAAGCCAAGTGGAGGGGAGTCGTGTTAGATTGATCAGTAGAATTACAATTGACCTTCTTTTCTTCAATCAAGTACTGGACTACATCGGTACACCCATTTCTGGATGAGTAATGCAATGCAGTCCTGCCTTCATCGTCTCTGAGCGAGACATCACCATCATTTTGGTCAATGAGAAGTTTCATGATTTCCAAATTTCCGCTCAATGATGCAGCATGAATGGGTGAGAATCCGCCATCGGTAAATGCTGCATTTGAATCAATCTCTTTCAAACTGAGAAGAAAGCGGACGACTTCTGGGTAACCTCCTTGACATGCCAAATGCAAAGGAGTAAAACCCTGGTTATCAGCGCAGCAAGGGTTACATAACTTCTCAGTGATCAGGAAAGCAACTACATCACAATGCCCACAATAACTCGCATAATGGAGAGGGGTACGTCCCGAAATGATGTTTTTTGATTTATGCTTTTTATCAGGTGACGTAGTACACTCAAAATCACACCCCCTGTCATTGGCTAGGTATTGTACGATGTCAAGACAACCACTTTTTGCTGCTGAGTGGACAACAGTACAACCAATAGAGTCTTTAGTGAAAGGATCACATTTTTTCTCATCAATGAGAAACTTCACTGCATCAATATGGCTGTGTTTCACTGCTAGATGCAAAGGTGTCTTCCCTTTTTTGTTCTTAAGCATTAGAGGATGCTTTCGATCGTTGCAGAGAAAGGAGATCACAGAAAGATTACCATTTGCACAGGCATGATGGAGCGGAGTGTTGCCATCATGATCAGCTTTTGATAAAAGAGAAGAGTTGAACCCAAGAAGAGTCTTCATGACAGCGATATGGCCGTTGTCTGCTGCAAGGTGGAAAGGATTCACAAACCCAGGCTTGAAAACTAGATTCGTGATATTCTTCAGGAAGTGATTGACTATCTCCACATGGCCACTAGCAGCTGCAATTTGCAAGGGAGTGGGTTCCAGCGTGTTAAGGGAGTTGATATCATAGAGGTAGTCTCTGATGAGGATTTCAATAATATCTAGTCGTCCCTGTTGGCAGGCATAGTGCAAAGGAGTTAGTTGATCAGAGCCCAAACGAAGGGGAGTGACATTTGCAGCAGGAAGTAGCTGGAGGGCAGTTTCAAAGTCTCCTTCCTCCAAGGCGAAGAGCAATGATTCTTCACCATCTGGATCAGTGTACATGGAACTGGGGGTGGTAGGGCAGGAGGTCAGTTCTGTATCACTCTTGTAGCTAAATACATATAAACACAAGATTGTAAAGAATTTTTTTTTATATAGTCAGTAAGCATCAGAGGTAGAAACAAGAGCTCAAAATTGATTGGTCATTACTTAGATATCCAGTAACCCATAGGAATTCATGATACTTGGAATACTGGAATTCAGTGAGTCAAGCATCCAGTAACCAATAGTAATTCATGATACTTGAGTTTGGGACGTCAGTTGTTTTACCAATGACCTGTAGTTACTTCTAGCTCTGTAAACGTATGTAATTACAGACCCTTTCTCGTCATTATAGACCCCTTCCCCCAGATCGAACACACTAAGTTATTATAAAGGGAAGAGGCAAATTCAATCTTAATTTTTTCAGGATTAAGCACAGCTCCACTGGTCAAACCACCACCAAAGTTTTGTATTAGAATTTCCTATCCCCTCCAACTTATTCTGATGGCCTGGGGATAAGGCTAGTATAAATGGCTAGCTTTGTACCCAGGCCTGCTGGGTACGAGCAGATACAAAACCTGGATTTAAATCAGACTTTATTAAGGTGGAGTGAGAACTGGTCTGCATGTATTGCTTCCTCATCCACACCACAAGATCCTATCCCAGCAAATTTAAAGTAGCTACAAACCTGTCTAATGTATCTTCTAGGGACGCCATTGATTGCCTCCTGTATAAGTAATATTTGGCATTCATTGATTTTTTTATCATAAGACCAAGATTTTTAGACTTACGTAAAAGATATTCACTGACTGTACATGACTATCAAGGAGATGTCTCTAGCTAGTAGACTAACTGTAACTTGAAAGTGAACCAGTTTAGCTATGTGTCTTGATTCCGTACCCGGTACAAACACTCGATTTCTGTTGATTGCTGAATCAGCGAAATATTAATGACGCGCGCGCTAAAAATAATTATTATTATGACATAATACATAACAATTTGCACATAATGATCATGATACAAAAGTATCTAAATCCTTAGCCTTTCTCAACCAATAACCCAGTCCACTATTTTCAAACATCATTCTAACAGCTTCCTTGGTACTCTGATAGTCCACAGCTTTGTGCTTCTCATCAAAGTAAGCACTAGCCTCATTGCTCCAAGTCATAGGGTGATTATGAACCTGACTAGCTTGTGTAGCCAGTGTTATGTACTCCTTGCAGAGAGAATACTTTGAAAGACATGATGAAGCACCTCCATGACACTTCCCTGTCTCTGGATCTATCAGTTCCATACAAGCAGCCCCGTGGTGCCAGTTCAAGCTATCGTCACCTCTATTTCTAGGTGCTTTTGGTGTGTAAACCTCCAAATACATCATTGGTGATAAAATTTTAGGGGTATTTTTAATAAATGGTTGAGGAATTACGGAGTCAATGTCACCAATTCGAGAATAAAATGCTCTTTCCAAGTATTCAATGGTGGAATCTATTTCCCGAGAACAGCCTACAGTGATGGATTTCAAGTAGATGGGGCTAATGAAGTTGCTCAGGAGTGCACCTTGAAGGCCTATCACATTCCACATTGCTATCTTATCGCTACACGACATCAAAAGCAAAGGCTCTCCATTAGCTAAACCTTCAAGGGGTTGCTCTCTGATATTTTGTTGCTGAAGAGTTGGTTTACAATTTAGAGAATCCAGATGCTTTATGCTCAGTTGACTGTGTTTTAGTTCACTTGAAGTGCTGGTGCTTTGATCAACTGTTTGAAAGACACGGGCATCACCACATGGAATTGTACTAGTGTAGAGATGAAACGAAAGTGACTTATGGACTTGCAGTTTGCCATTCTCAAGTTCGATGAATATGCTCTCTTCTCCATTGAAGGCCCTACAAGCTTGCTTGTATAGAAACCGCAGTAAAGATCGTCTGGCCATCACCACTGCATGGGAGTCATGGATAATCTGTCCGTCCAGTTGATCGAGTGGAACTGATAAACATTTGCAACCTGATCCTAAAGCTATCACAACTCCATTCATCAAATCGTCATCTTGCACAAGGATTATTCCTGCAACTATTGCCAGTTTGGGGTAGAGATTTCCTTTCCCACTCTCTCTGCAAACTTCCAAGAGTTTCTGTTTACATTTTGCTGCAACGATATCTCCTTCACAGAGAGATTGAATGTCAATACTTGGAGCATCTGCGGTGATTGAATCGAAGTCTTTAGGAGATTGAGAAAGACTCAAGATATCAGGAGAATTGACTTTCAAAATTGGAGGCCATAGTGTTCTCATTATTAAGTCGTGACTGTTCTCAGGGAGGAGATCTAGAGAGTTAAGTAAATATCAGTGCTTCAGTCCCATTATATATGATAAAATTTTCCAATGGTAATTTGTTCATGTTCTAATAATTCCACTTTCTCTGTATAAATTTATATATTTTTTAACAACGAAATAAAGCTATTACCTAGCATACTAAAACTCAATACCAGCCCCAAGGTCATCATGAGTTGAGGAGTCACATAATTGCTTTGTAGCATATAATCACATGCTCCCTCAAATCATAAAATTTAATCATAGTTGAAAAAACTTTTTCATGTGTTAATTTTTTGGGCTGCCAGGACAAAGTTCAAAGTCTACCAGCCCACTTCTGGTAGATAAGATAATTGATCAACGAGACTATCTTGCATCCTTGATCATTTACTATATTATCTGCTCTACCCTTCTCAATTTAAAACACTAGCAGAGAGCTGATCAACTGCTCTGCGAGCTGGTTTTTAAAAATTCAAGAATTGAGAGGAGATAGTCCATAAACTCAATACATACCATTAGTCATACAGACTATTTGTAGGAGCTACATTGGAACCTGACTTAGCTAGAAGTCACCTGAATTAGCAGGTTAAGAGATTAAACCTCATATAAGAGGACACATAATACATAGTTGGTAGTTTGTTCGAAGCTCTGATTATGTACCTGGCATTTCAGGTCCTTGGACCTCCTGGTCCATTTCCTCACTCAAAGCATCGGCTGAAGACAGGAAGGAAGAATTAGCCAGAGTATTCTGACCCATTAAGCTGTCAATGGCCTTGTCCATGTCATAGTTAACTGACTCCAGCACCATCTTCAGCCTGTCTTCAGATTCAGTTGGAAACAGCATCTTAAAGGATCCCAATGCTTCATCATGGCCAGGTTGCCTATAAAAGCAAAGATCTATGCTTATAGATAGTAAAATTAAGTGTATTACTTATGTGGCCAGAATTTTAATCTAATTATTGTCTTATTGAAATGTCCAGCAATGCTAGTGAGACAGATGCTCATATTAGCTCTTAAGATTATACATGGCACACAACAGAAGTGCTTACAAACTTCTTCACCTCATGTTTGACTTCCTACTTTTCTTCTCACGATATCCAGTTTTCTCCTTCCCTATTTTAGTTCCACGTGCTTCGAAATTCAGTTCTACGTGAGCAGTTGAATTCTCATCTATGTTTCGAGGATGCCTGTCTTCTTTAAATGATCCATAATCACTTGAACTATCAGACTGCTCCCCATGGAGTTTCTTTCCACCTGATTGCTGTCTGTATGATGTACCCTTGTCGTGCTCTGTGTGCTGATTAAGATCCTCCCTTCCAGGTTGCTGTCTATGATACGAATCTCGATTTCCAGGGTCAGATTGATATCGCTGCTGTCTGTAATACGAATCTCGTTCTCCATAATGATTAGGGTCTTCCATGCCAGAGTGATAGCGCTGCTCTCTGTAATCCATATTCCTGCTAGGTTGTCTTCCATGTCCATTCAAGCCAGATTGACTGCTAGTCTTTTTGCTGGAACTTTCGTTCGGAGGCCAATATTTTTGAAAATTGCCTTTCTCGTCCTCAGATGGAGAGAGGTTGCTAAGGCGTTGACCCAACATAATCAATTCCATCCCTGACTTCAGTATGAATTGGTTTAGCCTGTCAAGAGGAAGGAACCCCATTACCTGCATAAATACATAAAATGTACCATCAGGAAATTACTCATACATAGTACCCACATATTGCCTCATACTTACAGGGTTCTCCCCAATGAAACTGATCAGATCAGTGCTTGAATACCATATTAAAGGATTTTGATATTCTTGTGGCATAGTTGCACCTCTGTAACACCCTTTGGGGAAAACCCTGTGATTAGAATATACGTTATGTGGAGTTACTACTTTCTGGTGGCAGTTTATCCATACAAGGTCAAAAATTCTACTCATCTGTGCCATCCCTACTTTGTACTCTCTGATACTTTAAGGTGACAAATAGACTTTCAGTATACATTAATTCTACACTCAACATCTGATGTTATAGAAAAGTCAAGATTCTATGGAGGACTTGGGAACAAATGCTCTAAATCTTCATGGTCTAAAACTTGAATGATTCTCTTAAGTTTAATTTGTGATAAAATTTTCATGATTCACTGTCGAGAAAAAAATTTCAATACCTTGCATATACATAGCTCTCATGAAAATCATAAAGGTTTAGATCACAAAAATTTGGACCTATAAATAAATTTTAATATGGCTGTAGGCTGACGTACCAGAGGTGGTAGAGTCAAGTCATCTTTGTAGAGTCCAAGTTCTTTGAAGCACTTGACCAACCTTTGCTTGCGATATAAGTAGCACAAGTACACAGTCTAGGGAACAAGATCATACAAGGAGGATCCAAATTGAAGTATTATTTGTAGGGTAGGGTACACATCTTTCTGTATCCTACTGTCCTCTACCATCTGTTAATCCACCCCTCACATACAATGAATAATGCTTGACTGATACTGGCATAAGTATTGATTTCAACACTGACTCTATATCCCCCATTTAGAAGTGGTTCCTACTTACCCTCATCTCCATGACAATGAAGAGAGAATGAGATGTACAAGGCTCTTCATTGGCTATTGAGATTATGTGGTTGTATGGAATATCTTCCAAGACATTGCTATAGAGAAGAATAATTGCATGAACAGTCAATATAAGGGAGGGGGGATATCAACAAGACTAAGAGATCATTCCGTTCAGTGAATCTTTCATTGTTCACTTCTGCTACAAGCAACTTGACATGTGTCCAGTCATTATGGCTCACATGTACATGATGTCGAGAGTCTCCACTCAAAACCAGACTGTACTTTTATATCCAGGTAATCAATGTAACTAACTAAAAAATCATGATGCACCATTGGTTCCATGCACTAGCACAGCTTTGCCATGCCATTTAATAGTGAACTTACCCAACAGCTGTAGAAAGTCGCAATTTGGTACCCAGCAATTTCACGTACCCCAGCTGCACGATTTTACCATTGCAGAGAAAGCACGTAAACTCCCTGTCGAGATCTACTGCTCCACCACTGCTAGGATCGTCATCCATGTTTATCGACCTTTGGTAGCATAAAGGGAATCCCCCCAAATAATCCCCAACTTGGCGAAATACGGTGCATATAAATTAATTCCGAAAACCTGTGAGGTAAAGGGTGACTCAAATGACCTTTGTACTTCTTGCTTAGAAATGGCAGAGGAATATGAAGACTGTGTTGGTGGCTCTCTGCGTCTTAAAGGGGCTAAAATAGGCGGAGGTGTAAAGAAAAAGTAAGTGGCAAAGGTTTGAGTTTATTATTAATTATGTATTGGGTTTGTTTCAAAGAAAAAAGAAGAAGAGAGCCAAAGAAGTAGTAGAGACTGTAGAAAAAGTTGCAGAGAAGTCCTCTGAGGCCATCAAGAAAACTCCAGCAGAATTAGCTTTCATAAAGACACAAGAAAAACGGGTAAGCAGGGTTCTCTCCGGTGAAAATGATCAGAGCAGTGCTTGAATACATGATTTTGATATAAAACATGAAAGAAAAATGGGCCCCATCAGGGTGGACCCTTTGGGGAGAACCCTGGTAAGAATTGACTCACTCTTGAGCTGCTTAAGTAGTGGTATGATCTTTGTGTGCAGCCCAGGTTCTGTTAACTATGTTGTACCATTCATGTGGCTTATTATTCTTTTTCAGCAAGCTCAGAAAATCCTCAAAAAGGCTGAAAAGACGCACAAACAACGTGTGGAGGTAACAATAATTGAGGACTCTATGATGTGATTTTTGATTTCTACAACTCCACAGGAATTCAACATGCATCTAGACAATCTTACAGAACATTATGATATACCCAAAGTTAGCTGGACTAAATAATTCTACTACCTCTTTTTTTCCATCATTTCTCATCATCTCTAAATTAACGAAGTCACGTGACATAATAAAAGCAAGGGTGGGTAACGCCCACTTCCTCTCTATGATCCGATAGCTTAGGCTTTCTTGTACCATTGTCCAGAGGCGTCTTGAAGTAACTGCAGGACTAGCAAGATGCCTGCCTCGGCTCTGTACATCCTCGATCTCAAAGGAAAGGTGAGAAGATGGTGATTCAAGCTTTATCTCCAAATAATGCCCCTTATTGACATACTAGTTCGGGTTGCTCTTACGTGATCATGCCTGGCCTGTCTGGTAGCATGCAACCTTAAATTGGGGGATAATTCCAATGAGACTCTAGAGCTCAAAAGTGGAGGCTATCATCTTAAAAATAGAGCTCAAAGTTTTCAGATTATAAAGAAGTCCTGTTGCATATACACTCTTTTACTATTGCATCTAGACTCTGATTTCCAGAGACTATCGTGGCGATGTAGAGATGTCTGTGATAGACAAGTTCCTCCCCATGGTCCTAGAGATGGAAGAGGAAGGACTGACATCACCAATTTTGGTGTATGACAAGACGACCTTTGTGTACATCAAACACAATAACTTGTACTGTATCCTAAAACCAATGATACTGTCATGACTCTATGTCTGAAATCTTAAGCATTATTACAGTGACTCTGCATGGTTTCTGTAGAAAATGTATCTATCAAAATGGCCCTCTCTATTGTATATCAGCTTATAAAATTGATCCTTGACGGCAGCCATTGCTATATCATTACAGTGGTAGCTACCACCATCAAGAATGCAAATGTCACTCTCATTTTCTCATTTCTTCATAGAATTGTGGAGGTAAGTGGATTGACAGTCTAACAATTGAGTTATTAATAGATCGAGTGAGAATTGTCGTAATCCGCATTGTATTTAAAAAAAAAGGTTTTCCAAGAATATTTCAAGGAACTTGAAGAGGAGAGCATTAGGGATAATTTTGTTCTGATTTATGAACTATTGGATGAGATTATGGACTTTGGCTATCCACAAACCACTGAAAGCAAAATCTTAAAAGAGTACGTGGAAACAATTTGTTAGTGGTCAAAATCAGAAATTAATGAACTGCTACTACATGTATGATGCATGGCTATGTACGATACAATGGTTACCACAATTCCTTGACTTGAATGCCTAGTAGCTTCAATAAAGGAGGGGGGGGGCAAACATCTGGGACCCCCTACCCCCTCCCCCCCCCTTCCCTCTGTAGATCCTGTATGCAGAATCTACATATTTACTCTTTTTCTTGACATATGTAGAAGCAACCCATTTAAGATTTTCATGCTCCATAATTTCATTTCAGATTTATCACTCAAGAGAGTCACAAACTGGAAGTGACCCCTCATGTCCCTCCAGCGGTTACCAATGCTGTCTCTTGGAGGAAAGAGGGCGTGCGGTATCGTAAGAATGAGGTCTTCTTAGACGTCATTGAATCAGTCAATCTCTTGGTGAGTAGAGCATACAAGCATTGTGTGCCTGAATGAATTCATGTGTGTGCAACTGCTGGAGCTAATCTGCTTTTATGCAATAATAGAAACATTGCCGTCTAGACCATTATAGAGGACCACTGGTCCTCTTCTGTTTTGATTCAGTGATTGCATAAACGATTACAACTTTGCTGTCCTTACCCACATTCTTAGCTAGTCATAATAGAAGACTTGGAGATCATTCTTAGCAAATTTCATCATTAAAGGATCATTAAAAGTCTATTTGCATTCACCTTGCCCCTTGGTCACTCACTATAACTGCTATAACTTTCTAGTTTAATGCATCAACAGAGAGCTGATTATCCACTCTCTCTGCTGGTGTTTGAAATTTGAAATTTGGTTAAGAATCTATAAAGTTATAACAGCTATAGTGAATGATCAAGGGGCAAGGTGTGAATGCAAATAATTTATTCTTGCATGGTGTGCTGTGCATACATAGGTGAGTAAAACTGGACAAGTTTTGCAGAGTGAAATAGTAGGTGCAGTAAAAATGAGAGTTCGTCTCTCCGGCATGCCAGAACTTCGACTAGGCCTCAACGATAAAGTCCTCTTTGAAAATACAGGGAGTGAGTCATTACAATGTTGTACATTACCAATTCAATAGACCTTTCACACATTGGCTTCCATGGCTTGGTTAAGACCAAAAATACAGAGTTACCGGCCAGAATTTATTTAAAAGGGCTATTATATGTATTGGCCAATTGTAGTAGCCAATTTACTCTCTTAAGCACTACAAGTACCTACATATATTTCAGCAAATGCTCTGTATAATGTTGTCAGGAGGATCTCGTACGAAAGCTGTTGAGCTTGAAGATGTGAAATTTCACCAGTGTGTGCGTCTCTCTCGATTTGAAAATGACCGAACCATCTCTTTCATTCCTCCCGACGGTGACTTTGAACTGATGTCCTACCGCCTCACCACTCAAGTCAAACCCCTCATTTGGATTGAGAGTAGAATCGAGAGGCATTCACGCAGCAGAATTGAGTACATTATCAAGGTACAGGTGTAGGTCCCCATGAGGGTGTGGTTAAGACTTTTTGTACATATTAACTACATTGTAGCTATAGTAAATGTGGTTAACTAATATTCATTATAGAATGCACAATAGTGATTCAAGAAGATTTTATTTTTTTGTGTGTTTGTGCATAATATTATTAGGCTAAAGGTCAATTCAAACGTCGTTCAACTGCCAACAATGTGGAGATTTTTATCCCAGTGCCTGCTGATGCTGATAGTCCACAGTTCAAGGTATAGGCACTGCTGTCCAGAATAGTCCTGTGGGACTTGGGGAGTTCTTTTTCTCTGACCCAGTTCTGTGTATCTTGTCGAAATGATGACTTTATTCTTTGTATAATTTTATATGTAGTCATCTCAAGGCTATGCCAAGTATCATCCAGAAAAAAATGCACTCATTTGGAACATCAAGTCCTTCCCTGTAAGCACATATGTTCACATTCTGATGTCCATTTTGTAATTATTTCATGTGAAGTGAAGTTGTGTAGCTTAGCACTGAATTAGGCTTACCTTTGAAAGGAATCAGCTTTAACTTCAGTTACTATACCTTCTCCACTCAGGGTGGCAAGGAGTATGGTCTGCGAGCACATTTCGGTCTTCCCAGTGTGGAATCTGGTAAGCTACATGGCTATATCCTAGCACTTCTGGATATTGATAATAAAATTTCCCAAATTTACTATTATATTTGGCAATACCTAACTTTCTTCCACGATACATACGTAGTTAATAATGTATTGCTGGTGGTGTTAAGGCTCTTCAGTAGAACCTCCTATAAGGAGAGTTTTTTTGTAGAGGTTGTCCTCTTTTGGAGGTGTTTTTTTAGAGGTTTGGAGTGTCCTTTTTATTGGAGGAGGTTCCTGTATTCAATACCAATCAATACTCTGTGCCAAGTGTACACTAAATAGACAGTAATAATATTATCCTATCCTTCAGAGGAGAGTGAGGGAAGACCTCCAATCAAGGTGAAATTCGAGATCCCATATTTCACTACTTCAGGCATTCAGGTGGGATCATGCATAACAAAGCACTATGAAAAGGGCTAATCTTATATT
Organism: Crambe crambe; assembly: GCA_963924555.1. NCBI lineage: Eukaryota > Metazoa > Porifera > Demospongiae > Poecilosclerida > Crambeidae > Crambe > Crambe crambe. The sequence goes on from OZ004589.1 coordinate 5,579,475, forward strand.
CCTTGCATGTGTAGGTACGATATCTGAAGATCATAGAGAAGAGTGGCTACCAAGCTTTGCCTTGGGTTAGGTACATTACCCAAAATGGAGGTAAGTTCCTGTTTAGGATAATAATTAGTGTAATCATGGGCACTTCCCCCTCTCTATTTCTGTAGATTATCAGCTTCGCACAACATGATTGAACTCTGTTACTGTAACATTATTGTAATTATCACTGTTAAATTTTATAGCATTGAGTTTGTTTTTGAGGTAATATTACTGGATCCTGGATGTTCTTTCCTATTAGCACCCCTTTACAATAATTGTACCACTTTGACATGGACCTGCTATTCAGATGAGGTGTTTCTGTACAATAATTTCACACGTGCAAATATGCCATGGCACTACATGCCTGCTTGAATATCATGTGACTCATTGTCAGAAGTAAGGTAAGGCGAGGCAGTTACAAGGGTGGGGCAAACAAAAATGACGGAATTCCCCCACCCTCGTAATTTCCCCACCTTAGTGCTTTACCTTATAACTACAATGTGCATTTGCTTAACGTAATATCTTTTGTAGTAATCAAAATTCATAGAATAATAATAATTGAACAGCAATGATATGATCTGGTTAAAATGTTAAAGTTTGTTTCTCCTCAGGCAGAAGCAGCAGCTTTGACATTGCAGGATTTGCATCCACCATGGACAGTAGGACTCCAAGTGATATGGTAGCCAACTGGCTGAACCAGTCGTGTTGGTCCAAACAGTCCTCCAAAGATGAATGGCTCGTATGTCTTGAGGTGCCAAAGGTAGCACTTAGGTGAAGATGGACTGGAGGATGAATCTGAAGTTGAAGGCTTCTCTTCTTCTACATTTGCATTCTTTGATTTCACTTCCTCCCCATCTTCATTTGCTGCCTTGGAGTCAGTTTCACTCTCTCCCTGATCAGGTGGTGTCTGATCACCTTCTGTCTGACTCTCTCCTTCTCCTTTATCCTCTGAAGGAGTGGATTGCTTGTTGTCCTCTGCAGTGGGTGATGTAGATGATTTCTTATCCTCAGGAGTGGACACACAAAGAGATTCCAGGAGATTAACTAATTCTTGCGTCTCTCGTAGATGTCTATCAAAGCTTGACCAGCTACATCCAAATGGCCTCCAAGATGGTTCTAGAATATGATCCCACAAGGAGACCCTCTGTCGTTGTGGTTTTGTCTGTTTAGTCTCCTTCCTTTCCCGATGGGAGGCAATTCGGAGTTTCCAAACATAGTCACTTGGGAGCTCAGAGAGAGCTTCTTGGAACTCTTCCTCAGTAGAGAGAGTGATGAGATCTCCATCAGAGTCGTGATACTGCAACACGAGGTTGGTGGTCTCCTTTGCTGCTTCAGGGAAGAGAACAGCTATTTTCTCTTTGAGCTGGTCAAAAGTGAACTCTCCAGGAGTCACCTGGAACCTACGGGCTTCGAAACCATCATTAACTTTGAAGTACACCATTATGAAGGTCTTGGGTTATAAATGAAGTCTGATGCTTGATTATTCTGAGGATCTTAGCTATTTCTTTGGCTCTTTGCTCTTCAGGGTTGATTGGAGTGAGTAAGAAGCTGTCTTTAAATACTTCAAATATGAAGATACCAGAATAATCCATTGCTAGTTGTATACACCTTATGATTCCAGAAGTTACTAGAATATTTGACTAGAAGCAAAGCCTTCTAGAATATTGTTCCAGTAACTTCTAGATCTATAATCACGCGCATGCGTACGTACGTGCGCGCACAACAAGTGTAAAGTGTTATAGTTGCGCGCGCGCATATAAAACTCCTCTTTGGGGTGGACTCTAGAGGCTTCACTAGTCCTCCTTCTCCTCCTTCCTTGCATGCTGCAGAGAAACTAGAAGACCAGATTGACAAAGGGAATGGCATGGCATTCTCTGATCCAAGCAATAGAGTATAACATACTGGGACAGGGCTAGCCCCCCCTTTCCACTTTTTGACATTTGATATATATGTGACAGTCGAGGGTAGAATCAAACTTTATTCACGCTTCTACTTTTGTTCGAAAGGCAGAAAATTTATAAAGCATTAGTCACGACAAAAGGAAACTTTGACTAAAACGTGAATAAAGTTTGATTTCTACCCTCGACTGTCACTTTATGTATTAGTACATTGTAGTATGTGCCACCAGCCCCCCCTCCCACTTTTGTTGTGGTGTTTCTCCCCCTGCATAATTATTTTCAAGAAAGCATTTCTTGATTCCCTGTGGTTTTGTTTGAGCTTATAATTTTCATATCTGTCTTCCAGCAAATCATACTTCCCTGTGATAGTATCTATTAAGAAGTTAATGGTATCAAGTTGCAATTGGGGGAGGGGGATTTTACCCCAAAGTGAAGGTCAACCATTAAATCACTCACAATCTAAAGCAATAGGCACAGCATACAGTGTTATGATCCTTGGCATCTTCCATTGATTTTAAGCTTTCATGGCTTATAGCCCTACCCACCTACAATAAAGCCATGGAGGTGAAGTCACTAACCAATAAGTTTGTAGTCTTCAGGTATTGAGGGACGGCGAAAAGAGTCACCGTTTTCCTCCAAGAAGAGAAAAAATTCATGTTTACGTAGTACAGTCAATCTAACAGGTTCTATTCTGTAGCTGATACTTGAAGCATGCAATGCTTTACTGGTTTCACACCCAGGCCCACAGTCTGTTGAGCTTTAGGATGTGAAATTTCACAGTGTGTGCATCTCTCTTGATACATTAATGATTCAACAGTGCTTTTGTGTGCATATCACTAGGCTAAAAGTCAATTCAAACGTTCAACTGTGGAGATTTTTATCCCAGTGTCTGCCAATGTTGATAGTCCACAGTTCAAGGTATGTCATATAATAGGCACAGCAATAAGATTTCTTGTGTTCTGTCCAGAATAATCATAGCTTCAGGAAATACGTAGATCGCTTTTTCATGCATGTGCATTATTCTTTCTTTTGACTTTATTCACTGTATGTAGTCATCTCAAGGCTGTCAAAAATGGAACATCAAGTCCTTCCCTGTAAGCACATTGCTTATTAGCTATATATTCACATTCTGATGTGTCCAATTAGCTACGTATTACTAACTGCTGTATGTTTTACATGGAAGTTATGTAGCTTAGCACTGAGTATGGTCTCCAAGCACATTTTGGTCTCCCCAGTGTGGAATCCGGTAGCTAAGCTACACATAGCACTTCTGGATATCAGAGAGTGCGGTAGCACTCTCTAAGTAGGGATGGCAGGTCAAAGTCCATAGGACAGTATAAACTAAAAACTCTTCTTTCTCTTCTACCCTTACTCTACAGGTTCTCAGAAGGCTACAGTGAATTATTATATCTACAAAGAAGAGAGGACAATGTTCAAAAGCCAAAAATTCATTCGCCAACATAAGAAAAAAACGAGTTCTAAAATTGACTTTTCGTTCTTTTTCTTTATAATAATAAGGATAATAATAATAATAAGATCGACGTACCGACTTACTGGCTATAGTCATCAAAATTCTGCTTTGGCCATCTGTTAGAGCGGCACCTAGAGGGTGATCTTTTGCTATTAGTTTTGACTAAGGCTCTACTTCACTATTCGATAGCACTCGGAACACAGCTGCTAATCTTTCTACGCCATTTTGAAGGGGGCGGGGCTTATGGGCGGAGCCACGTAAGCTTAAGTTTAGCTATAGCCAAGGTCTTCATTCATTATCTGATGATGTTCCAGTCACTCCTTGCTGAATTACAGTACAGATGCTCATCCTATAGTAGCATTATAGCCAGTACTTGGCTGTAGTGTAGTCAGCTCACTTCACCATGCCGTGTACATGTCATTTACATTGCTGTTGCTGTAAAGTTTTATATCAACAAAACTTAAATAGCTAAACAAATTCTTCAACCAGAGACACTGTATGTACCTACAAAAGAGGTTTATGTAGAGCTGGCTTTGTATAGTACTGTACTGTAGCCTCCCTCATTCAACTTCAAGCACTAAGAAAAAGGATAGAAACAAGTGAGCGTAAAAAATAAAAAGGTTAAGTAGGGATAGCCTAAAATCTAGCTGGGCTATCTATAATGTGCTGCAGCCTCGTATGAAAAAAATCTTCGCGATATTACCTCATAAAAGGGGTGGGGCAATTAATAGCAGTTCTCCTCATATAACACCTGCACAGGATGTGGCCATTTGATGGCATCCACTATTATGATCACTACACCAAATGCATAAACTACCCATACTCCTCCCTCAAGCAAGACATACGTACCATCTCAATAATTATTTCAGTGATCACATATGTAACAATTAGCTAATGCTGTTCACTTTTTAAAATGTTCACTCCTTTCAGTACTCCATTACACTGCAGATGATCATCCTTCAAACTCTCCTCCCTGAACAGAATGAAATACTGATCATTAAATAAATTTAGTTCAATCAAGGAAGCCTTTAGTGTCTATCAATTTTCATAATCACAAAGAAAAAGAATGCAAACAAGTGAATGCAAAAAATTTCTTCGAAATAAAAATGTGAAGTAGGGATGCTATTATAACTGCAGCTTCATTATGAAAACCAAGTACTGCAGCATTGAAGCAGTATGGCCCAAAAAATCTAGCTGGAATATGTATTATAACTGCATGCAAGAGAGTGAACTTAGTGAAGTGACCCTTACCCATCATCAAGTACAAGATACTATTCCTACTTCACTCCCATGATCAAGGGCCAAGGGAGTGAAGTAGGAATAGTATCTCGTACTTGATGATGGGTAAGGGTCACTTCACTAAGTTCACTCTCTTGCATGCAGTTATAATACATATTCCAGCTAGATTTTTTGGGCCATACTGCTTCAATGCTGCAGTACTTGGTTTGCATAATGAAGCTGCAGTTATAATAGCATCCCTACTTCACATTTTTATTTCGAAGAAATTTTTTGCATTCACTTGTTGATAATAAAAGTGAACTTACTCGACGGTTCCTTAATTATTGTAACTTTCTAGCATAATTGCGTGTTGGTTCTGGTGGTGGTTCTTATGTATGTAGCTATAATGTACCTCTGAATAATGGACACACTTGGGACCCATCCTTTTATCCTTCGCAGAGAGGAATAACTCTTTGGGAGGTTATTTTGTATAGAGTGTATATTCTTAGATTGAGAGGTTTGTCCTCTTTCAGAGTGTCCTTTATCAGCACTGTATCAGTCTCAAGTCATGTACATGTACATAATCACTCCTAGGCCAAGCGAACACTAGTAGCTAACAAATAAAATCGTTCAGAGGAGAGTGAGGGAAGACCTAGCTCCAATTCCTATCAATTGATATCCTGTTTCACTGGTGTACTTCTGGTATTCAAGTGGGATCATACATAATAGCTAATGCACTATGGAAAAAAAATTTGGGCTAATCTTATATTCCTTGCATGTTTAGGTATATAGCTACAATATCTGAGAAGAGTGGCTACCAATCCTGTTTTCAGGATAATTAGCTAGTGCAATCATGACATTTTCATATTTCTGTAGATCTG